>CM053605.1:110085518-110181816 GCA_028646535.1 Procyon lotor
AATGAAACAGGAAGGGATGGGGAGGGAGACAAACCATAAGAGACTCCTAGACTCACGAAACGAACTGAGGGTGGCTGGGAGGTGGGGGGGGGGGGTAGGGATAGGGTGGCTGGGTTGTGGACATTGGAGGGTATGTGCTGTTAAGTGCTGTGAAATGTGTAAGCCTGATGATTCACAGACATGTACCCCGGGGCAAATAATACATTATATGTTAATAAAAATTAATTAAAAAAAAAAAAAAGAATCTTTAAGATTTCAATACTTCACATTCAATAATGGGTAGAACTAGGCGGAAAATAAAAAAGAAAATGGAAAACTTGGACACCATAAAAGTTAGACCTAATAGGCATGTACCTAACAATACATTCCACCCAACAAAAGCAGAATAAACATATATGGACATGGAATATTCTCCAGGAAGACTATATGTAGGCCATAAAATAAGCCTCAACAAGTGTAAAAGGATTGAAATCATACATAGTAGTTTCTCTGATCACATTGGAATGGTACTTAAAAATTAATAAAGAAGGAAATTTACACATATGTGAAAATTAATCCATTCCTAAATAACCAAGCATCAAACATGAAATCACATAGAAACTTAGAAAACAGTTCAAGATGAATGAAAATGATAAAACAACATAAACCTATGGGATGGAGCTAAATCAGTACTTAGGGAAAAATCATAGCCATAAAAGCCTATACTTAAAAAGAAGAAAGATCTCAAATCAATGACCTAACCACCCGCTTAAAGAAAATGGAAAAAAGAACAAAATAAACCCAGAGCAAAAAGGGACACAATAATAAAAATCAGGGTGGATATAAATGAAATAGAGAATTTCCAAAAATGTAGAAGATCAATGAAACCAAGTTGATTCTTTGAAAAGATCAATATAACTGATAAGACTCTATCTCTACTTATCAAGAAAATAAGAAGCCTCTAATTTCTAAGTCATCACTCCAGCCCTGCAGAAATAAAAAAGATTATAATGGAATACTAAGAACAGTTTTATGCCAATAAACTAGATGAGTGCACAAATGCTAGAAAACAAAATTATCAAGTAAACAGAAATTCTTATTAGATCTATAAGAGAATTAATTAGTAATTAAAAAAACTTCCCCCAAGGAAATCTCAGGATCACATGGCTTCATTAGTGAATTGTACTAAACATTTAGAGAATTAACATCAATCCTTCACAAACTCTTTAAAAAAATAGAGGAGGAGAGAACAATTCCCAACTCATTCTACGAGGCCACTACACTATTACCTTGATCACAAAGCAAGACATAGATATCACAAGAAAACTACAAACTATAATCTCTTGTGAATATAAATACAATAATGCCAACAAAATACTAGCAAACTGAATCCAGCAACATATAAAAAGACCGTATATCATGACCAAAGGCAATTATGCCCAGGAATGCAAGATTGGTTTAACATCCAGAGATTAATCAATATGTTACCATATTAATAGAATAAGGGAAAAAACCCAGCTGATCATCTCAAAATATGTAGGAAAAAAGCATTTGACTGAATCTAACACCTTTTCATAATAAATATGTTAAAGAAAAAAAGAAGACTAGAAGGGACTTTTAACAACCTAATAAAGGAACATCTACAAAAACCCACTAAGAACATCATTAAGGAAAGACTAGTAGGCTTCCCACTAAGATCAGGAACACAACAAAGATGTCTGCTCTTGCCATTTCTATTTAGTTGTTTGACTGGAGGTTCCACCCAGGCCAATTAGGAAAAAAAAAGATATGAAGGGCAACCAGATTGGAAAGGAAGAAATGAAATTATCTCTATTTGTAGATGACCTGATTTTGTACATAGAAAATCCTAAGTAAAAAATCAACCATATTGGGGCACCTGGGTGGCTCAGTCGTTAAACGCCTGCCTTCAGCTCAGGTCATGATCCCAGAGTCCTGGGATCGAGCCCTGCATCGGGCTCCCTGCTCTGCGGGAAGCCTGCTTCTCCCGCTACCATTTCCTCTGCTTGTGTTCCCTCTCTCGCTGTACTCTCTCACTATGTTTCTCTCTGTCAAATAAATAAAATCTTAAAAAAAAAAAAATCAACCATATTTCTCTAAACTAGCAATAAACAATCCAAAAAGTAATTTAGGGACACTATCCCATTTATAATGACATCAAAAAACAAACAAAACAAAAACAACCAGAAATAAATTAAAACAAAGAAGTGCAAAATATACACAATGAAAATTATGAAACAGAATTGAAAGAAATTAAGGAGGACTCAGATGAGTGGAAAGACATACTGTGTTCATGGATTTAAAGACTTACTATTGCTAAGATGGTAATACTCCCTCAAATTGATTTACAGATGCAACACAATTCCCATAAACCTATCTCTCTTATGTTTTTTGCAGAAATTTCAAACAGATTCTAAAATTCTTACAGAAACACAAGGAACCTAGAATAGACAAAACAATCTTGAAAAATAAGAATAAAATTGGAGACTCAGACTTCTAAATTTCAAAACTTACTATGAACCTACAGCAATTAAGACACAAGAAGAGACATATAAGTAAATGGAATAGAATTGAGAGTCTGGAAATAAACCCATACATTTGTGGTCAATTGGGTCCTGAGACAATTCATTGGGGGAAAAGAATAGTCTTTTCAACAAATGATTCTGTGACAACTGGATATGCACATGCAAAAGAATGAAAGTACATTCCAAAGAGAATTTAAAATCCACAGTCAAACAAAAATATGCACATGGTTGGTCACAATAGCATAATTCCTAATAGCAAAAGGTAGAATCCACCTAAATGTTGATCAACTGAATAATGGATAAACAAAATGAGGTGAATTTATTCAACAGAATACTATTCAGCCATAAAAAATGAAGTACGGATATAGATTAAACACGAACAAAGTGTGAAAATACTATGCTAAGTAAAAGAACCCAAAGACCACATACTGCATAGCTCCATTTATGTGAATTGTCCAGAAGAGGCAAAAGTGTAAGGCATATTTGGGCAAACTATAGCATCACTCATGCTAAAGATGACAAAGAGAAGGGCAGGGAAAGATAGGTGGGGAAAAGCTTTAAACACCATGATTATAAACTTTTGATACCGTTCTAAAGAAAAACTAAATTGTTTTTAAAAATCAAAAGTAACATGATTTAATCTATATTTTGAAAAAAAAAAAATCGCCCTGGGAGTAACATGGAGAAGAATGAAGACAATTCTTCTTTTCTTTTTTTTTTGAAGATAATTCTTACACGTTGAAAATCTAAATCAGAGATGATTAAAGCCTGAGCTACAGTGATAGCAGTGCAGAGAAGAAAGGAATGAATTTGGAAATGTAGGTTTCCTTTTGTAGATTCCCACCAGTTCTGTTTAGTTGGTAAATCTGTCTAAACTTAAGCACATTGAAATGAAACTATCCTGTTACCTACACATCTGTTTGTATTACATATATGATTACAAATAAAATATGAAGCCTATTAGATTGTGCTTGTGAACTAGGTATTTTGAGAATTCTCTGATGCTTTTGCTCCTGGGCAGGAAATAATGTGCTTGTTTGGCATTATCCAAGTTAGGAATAACCTGACATCTGTTAGCTCTCGCTCTTGCTCTCTCTCTCTTTTTAAATATGCCTAGAGCCATAACTACTCAATACTAGCCATGCAAAAAATTATCTTCAAACATGTCAAGAACTTTACATTACCAAAGACTTTCTAGATTTTAAGGCACAACAAATTATAACTCAGCCCCATCCAGTTCCACAAATTTGAGACAAATGAGATTTCACTATATTCCATGACCTATATATGTATTGGTAAAGAAAGCAAAATTCTATAATCGATTTTTCATTAGTAGATCAATACTAAATCTAAGATGTTAACTTTCAAAAAATTATGGATACATCCTAAAAGTGAATCATTTACTTTGTACCACATAAAAGTTTGTTTGAAATACATTTTATGATGAGTTTATTAAATGGAGTCAATTTGGCAAGAAATTTAAATCTCTTCTAATTGCTGCTTTAGGGCTGTGGGGGACATTTGAATTCACATTTTATAATAGATTTGATTACTTTTGGCAAATATTTTTGCATTGCTTTGGGTGCATCTTTTCTTGACAATGAACTAGTTCCCTTGGAAATGAAACTACTCAAAATTCAATATAAGCAGGAATATCCTTAGTCGACAGCTTCCTGGGCATTATAACAAACTAGGACAATTCACTTGACTGTCAGAAATAATATATTACCTTATAATTTATTAATATGATGTTGGAGAAAATATATAAGCTTGCTTCATTAACCCAAAATAAGCTATTTTTATATGAAAATCAAATCTACTTAATAAAAAACTTTAAGAGGTATTAAAATTCTTTTACTCATTTTCTAATTTTATACTTTCAAATAACAGCAAAAATAATGGGGTTACTACCGAAGTCTTCAAACTATTTTCACACAGTGAGATTTTTCACTGCACTATCATTCTCCGTGATAACATTAAATGTAATGAGATTGGACATGTATTGCTAAGGCATGACCTCCGAAATATTACAGAGCTTTGGATGAGTGCATAAATTTGACAGCTTCAGCACGTGCCCATTGGGATCATCATGTCAACTGCTGACCCTTCAGGATAATTGCTGCAGTTCTAGGGTCCGTGTACAGCAGGTGAGCTCAATACCTAGTCTCAAAAATTTCTCCTTTTTTAAAGATTTTATTTATTAATTTGAGAGTGAACAAGTGCACGTGAGCAGGGGGAGGAGCAGAGGGGGAGGGGAAAAGGGAAGGAGGGGTAAAGAACTTCAAGCAGACTCTGTGCTGAGAGCAGAGCCCTACAGGGCTCAATCTCAGTACCCTGAGATCACGACCTGAGTGGAAATCAAGAGTCAGATGCTTAACCCACTGAGCCTCCCATGCGCCCGAGTTTTAAATCATGTTTTCAAAGACTTGTCTTCAATTTCCCAGGTTTTCTTAGGTTATTATGAGATGCAATTTGCATTTCTTTGAGGACTTACCCACTGACTATAGAAGTAGCTCTGTGGCTATTTGCAATGGATTAACCACATGCAATTTGGATTTGAGCTCTCTCAATTCCAACTGCATGGTGGAATTATTATTTAGTCTTTGGTTAAGTTCAGAACATATTTTGCTATGATACTCCCAACAGCCCTAGTGAAAACTCCAGGTAGGTCTTCTAAAATGCTGATCTGACCACATCCGCATGAACTTAAAGGCTCTCTGCTTTCTTTTGCTCCTGCACACCCTTACTGTCAGGCTTTTACCCACTCTGGCTGCACCTGAGCCCCTCCCCGTTCCCAGTCACCTGCTCTACCCCCAGCTGCACCTGAGCCCCTCCCCCTGCCTCCCCCAGCTCCACCCACTCTATGGTACTTCCCTGTTCCCTCTCTGTGCCTGGCTTCTTCTTGCCTTCACACAAGCTGTTCGCTTGGCTTGGGAAATGCTTGCCTTCTCTTCATCCAGTTGACACCTACCCTTTCTTAGTCCTCAGCTCAAGAATCTCCTCCCTGACCTCCCCGAGCGTGTCCTAACACTCTACTGCACACTCTGACAGCACCAGGCTGGTAGCCTTCACGACACAACTCATGGGGACAGCTACGCATTTATTTGTGTATAGAAAGGATGTCTGTATCCAGCAGCAGAGCCTGGTGTGAAACTGGAAGACCAACCAAATGAGAAAAGCAAAGACCATTTATCCTGGGCTTGCTATAGAAAAAAAGCCAGCCGTTGTCATTTGTGCTTTGGGAGAAACTCCATGGCAGGCTGAAGAATGGGAAAGCTTTAGAGGGAAGCTTTTCTCTGATGAAAAGGCAGCTTTGAATTTGACATCTCTTTTTAGAGAGGTACTTTCCTCTAAGTGTAAACAAACTAAGATACTATTCCCCTAATGGTTAAACACTATCCAGATTCCCTTTGTTTGAAAGAAGCAGGAAACAGAAACAAAGCAAAAGACTTGGGGTCACTTAGTAACTCTTAAATGTTTGAATATGAACTCTGAGAGCTGGAAAGTATGGCTCAGACAAGTACATTCTTTTGATCTGAATGAGATGCTAAATGATTTTTTAAATCTAGTGATTGTTTAACTCTCTACTTCAGTCAATATTTGCAAGCTTCTGAATGGGTGACATCTCTGAATGCATCCCATTTTCAACCACCTATGACTCATTAAAGAGTTCCTGACCTCTGCATTTGTAGATCTGGATCAAGGCCTCAGTTCAGTGTGGTGCTTGCTGTGCTGTCTTGAGCAAGTTACTCAGCCTTTCTGAACCACATCTTTAAAACTGGGTTCATCATTTTGGGTCCCAGGTTATCGTGGGGATTAGGTAAAATTTAACAGTTTGTGTAAGCACATGACAAGGCCTGGCAGGAGGAGGCATTCCGACAATATTTCCCCAACATGCAAACAGAATGTCGCCATCCCTAAACACATGAATGCCTAAAAATGTTATTTGGAATGCAAATTCTACTTAGCAATTCTTGTTTTTCTGTTGTTTCCAATACACAACATAGATAAACTAAGAACTAAAATATAGCGGCCCAAATAGAGCTGGGGTCTCCTAATAGCGCCCTCTCAATCCCACTCCTCTATGCTTTTCTTTCTGTTATGCTTGTGTCTCAAAATCAGGTTCTTAGAAATACTTGGAATTCTGCCTATATCTCAAATAAAAGTAATATGCAGTTATTTGTTTGGTAGAGTCTAATGTTTAATATTAAAACAACATTGAATTTACCTTGGCATAATGCTGACAAAAAAATTGAAGGTAGTAAACCACTATTAGATACACATTTTCATTTGACAAGTATTGCCTGGTTCGCGCCAGACATCAGCGAATGCAATGGAAGGAGACAGACAGACCCAATGAGAGACTGAATATAGGAACAGAAGTTGGCCAGAGCAAATATGAAAACAGAGGTCTGACCCTGAGCCTGCAGCAGCCTGCCCCAGAGACCAACCCCTTCCTACAATAACCAGACTAACCAGACCAGGCAGCCAGTTGGCTATACATCCGACTAAAAGGAAGTTAGACTGCTAGCCTTAGTAACAATTCTTTCTACTTCTTTTCTCAAATTTTCTGCTTGCAGTAGAGCGCAGGACCCTAAAAACCTCACCACTGAATCAGCTCACCCTGTTCATTCGTGACCTCTCGCCACAACCAATATTGTTCTTTTTTTTTTTTAAAGATTTTATTTATTTGACAGAGAGAGAGATCACAATTAGGCAGAGAGGCAGGCAGAGAGGGGGAGGGGAGAAGCAGGCTCCCTGCTGAGCAGAGAGCCCGATGTGGGGCTCAATCCCAGGACCCTGAGATCATGAACTGAGCAGAAGGCAGAGGCCACCCAGGTGCCCCTGCAAAAATGAATTTTGTCACCACAGTGTTGTTCATAGTGACACAACCAGACAATCATTCAGTGGTAGGGTGCTGTTACCAGGGCAGTGTGAAACTGCATGGCATGATCTTTCGGTTTCCCCTGCAATCTTTTGTTGTTGTTGAAATCTGTGGCTGTCATCTTGTCCAGGGTAATGAACAGCTTTGCATGTGGCTTCTGAACAGCCTAGCTGCTCTTCCTTTCTGAAAGGACCACCCTGTTGGCTCCCTGCCGGGCTGACTTGTTACACAGGAGGGGCTAGAAACTGTGGAGGAGGCTGGCTGGGCAGCCCAACACAATAGGCAGAAGTAGAAGAGAACAAAAGCCAGGGGACAGGTCTGTGGGGGCAGGCCCCTTCTAAACCAGCAATTAATCCTTCTTCCAGTGCTCTGGGTGGCTCAGAACCCCCCAGTGGGCTGTCAACTAGAAGTTAGGTACTATGGGGGCTCCTGGGTGGCTTAGTGGGTTAAAGCCTCTGCCTTCAGCTCAGGTCATGATCTCAGGGTCCTGGGATCGAGCTCCGGAGCCTGTTTCCCTCTCTCTCTGCCTGCCTGTCTGCCTACTTGTGATCTCTCTCTCTCTGTGTCAAATAAATAAATCAAATCTCTAAAAAAAAAAAAAAAAGAAGAAGAAGTTAGGTACTATGTTTCTAAAATTCAGTTTCTAAGCCCAAGTATCTACTACTATTTTTATAGTCTGAGAAAAGAAGTAGATCTGAAGATTCCTACCATGACATTGAGTTGTGACTCTCATAACTGTTTGCAAACCCCTCCCCCCCCAGTCGTCTGGGCAGTTCTGAGGGATATTGGACAAGTGGATTCCAACTTGGCCTCATCATGCTCCCTGGGAGAAACAGTCCCCTTTCCCAGTGTCCAGTGATCCCTTGATCCATGCCAGGAAAGGATAGAAGAGAAGGGGCGCCTCTTGATTCAGCCCCACTGGGAGGAAACCCTCTCCCCAAACACTCTTGATGTCTTAGGCATTTTGGTCACTAAGGTCGACTTCCTTTTGTCACAAATGCAGGGTGTGTGTTGGGCTGACTAAAAGTTCCTTGGGAACAGAGAATTCTTTTCAACTTCCTAAGAACAATCCTTTATAATAAAAACAAAAGTGAAATGTCTCGTTTTCTTAAGGCAGCCAGTAACAGGGGAGTGTGGATGGCTGAGAACTGAGGATTTCCCAGAAGCAACGGGATTGATGAACATAACATACCGTGTGCCAAACATACTCTGACGGAAGCAGGCAAACAGCAACTAAAGACTTCTTTCTTGGCCTACACACTTGCTTTGGAAAGATGAACCACTTCAAGACGTTTATACATGGTTTGTACTCAACCCAGAGGAAGCTTTTATGAGTCTGAAATAATGTCCTACTAAAGTTTCACATTTAGATATGATGACCTCATTTTTTTTTTTAAAAGATTTTATTTATTTGACAGAGAGAAACACAGCGAGAGAGGGAACACAAGCAGGGGGAGTGGTAGCGGGAGAAGCAGGCTTCCCGCCGAGCAGGGAGCCCGATGCGGGGCTCGATCCTAGGACCCTGGGATCATGACCTGAGCCGAAGGCAGACGCCTAACGACTGAGCCACCCAGGCGCCCCTGATGACCTCATTTTAATTTTGTTATTGCTCTTGTAATTTTGGCCCCGTAGGGAGGAGCACTGGAAGAGAGCCAGAAGACCTTTCTAGCTTTCTGATTTTAAGTCATTTGTTGCCTCTAAGCCTTTGGAAAACCTTAATCTATAAAATAGTGACAATACCGGCTCTGTATTCTTCACAAGGTATTAGGAAGATTAAGATCACATAATACATGGGATGCAGCCAGGTAGAGTGCAAAGAATTTAAGCTTTAGAATTTAAGCCACTTAAATTTACTGTGGGTGTGACCCTAAGCAAGTAACTTAACTTTCTGGGGGTGGACAGGGGGTAATAACACCTACTATATGGATTGCTGTGAAGTTTTGTAAAGGCAAAACAGATTAAAGTGTCAGCTAGGGTCAATAACTATTAGTTCTATTTTAAATAGAACTAGCAGTCAATAACTATTAGTTCTATTTTAAAATGTAAAACTTCATCAAATATAAAGTATTTTGAACATTTCCTGAAAATAACATAAGCGTCATAAGTAAATGAGCAAACTAGTCATCCTTTAAATCTATGTGACACATCGTGGAAAAAAGCAGAGAGCCAGAAGGTGAAGGTACAGATCCAGGCACGTCCACCAGTGAACAAGATATTTTATTTTATTTACTTTTTATATGACTTTTTTTAAAGATTGTATTTATTTGACAGAGAGAGAGAGCATAAGCAGGAGAAGCAGAGGGAGACGGAGAAGCAGGCTCACTGCTAAGCAGGGAGGCTGATATGGGGATATGGGACCCGATCCTAGGATCCTGATCATGACCCGAGCTGAAGGCAGATGCTTCACTGACTGAGCCACCCAGGACCCCTTGAACAAAATATTTTAAAGCCAACTAAAAATGTTATCATTGAAGTCATGAGTATAAAAAATGTGAAACAGGGGCGCCTGGGTAGCTCAGTGGGTTAAATCCTCTGCCTTCGGCTCAGGTCATGATCTCAGGGTCCTGGGATCAAGCCCCCATATCGGGCTCTCTGCTCAGCAGGGAGCCTACTTCCCCTTCTCTCTCTGCCTGCCTCTCTGCCTACTTGTGATCTCTCTCTCTCTGTCAAATAAATAAAATAAATCTTTAAAAAAAAAAAAGTGAAACAAACTCCAGTCTAGAAAGAAGTATCATGTGTATGAATGCAAATATAAAAATGAACAAACAAATATAAGACTTCCTGGGGGTGTTCCCCCAACATGGAATCAACAATAATTAAATCAGAATTTTTAAGTTATTGCCTATAGACATTTTGAGTTTGATTCAAAAATGAATAAGCCTTCAGCTTTACTGAGGTATAACTGATATACAAAACATTGTATTTTGATATACAAAACAACTGATATACAAAACATTACATACGTTTTTTTTAAATTAAAAAAAAATTTTTTTTAATATTTTATTTATTTATTTGACAGAGAGGTGGAGGCAAGTTGAAGACAAGTAGGCAGAGAGGCAGGCAGAGAGAGGGGGGGAAGCAGGCTACCCGCTGGACATAGAGCACGATGTGGGACTTGATCCCAGGATCCTGAGATCATGATCTGAGCTGAAGGGAGAGGCTTTAACCCACTGAGCCACCCAGGCGCCCCTCAACATTACATACATTTAATGTACAAATCTTGATGACTTTGGACGTATGCAGACACCCATGATACCATCACCACAACCCAAGTACTAAATGTATCCTCACATCAAAATAAATATGAATAACTCTTGTACAATATACTTTTCTTGTACTTCTGTTTTTATTTCTGAAATAGCCAAAGGCAGTTCTCCTCAATTTATCCAGTTTTCCTTGAGATGATCTCTTGGAAGTGAACATAAGTACACCTTTAATGTTAATCCTAATTGCAGATGTCTGGATTTGCATACTGTTTTAAATTGTAAAATTGGCCCAATGATTAACTCTATCCCGTAAATTCTGAAGGATGTAAGTCCTGACATCAATCACATACAAGTGTGCAGGAAAATAAAATGACTTTCATGCAAATTTTACCCAGCGAGTCCTTGTCTCACTGGTATGCTGATACATTGGCCCTCCAGGGGGAAAAAAAAGCTTTCATTTGCCAATTTCCAAGGTGCATATTCTCCCACCTTGGATGATTCCAAACTATTAAAAAATTTAATGACTGGCTCACCCAATGTCTGTATATTTAAGGTGGGCCAGGGGCAAGCCTACCACTACCACTTGCCATTTAAAATAAAAGGTGTTGCTACAGTGCAAGTGTAGGAAAATTGGAAAATATCAGTCAAATGTCAGGGGACACCACAAACTCTGCCATCTTCAAGCACTTTTGCCCACCAAAGTCAGCTGCTCTCCATCTCTGCCTCTTTCCCCATCACTGTGTGAATCTAGCTCATTGTTTCCCTGTCCATCTGTCCACTTTCACTAGTTTCTCTCCGTGTGTCCGTCTTGACATTCTTTCCTCTCCCTTTCTGGTCTGTCGCTCTGTCTCTGTTTCTGGGTTTCTGTCCTTCTCTTCCTTTCCCAGCCTCTGCTCACATGGCTACCCTCACTTCTTTTGGAGAGCATCTATTACACAATGTTTATAGAGTCCTACTTGGAGTATCTTTCCTGGTCTCTCCTGGCCTCCCAAGATTGAAAATTTAACTTAGAACAGAAACTTAAGTTTTATTATTTATACAAAATATAGGATAACTAGTTTCTTTTTAATTATCCTGTTCTGCCTCTCCCCATTTTTCATTGATAGAGCTCCAAGTATAGGGGGCTCCAAATAATTTAAAGCTTGAATCTAATTGTTTATTTAATATTCAATCTGTGCTTTTATCATTTTGTAGCAAAAGGAAATCAGGTTGCTACTTCCACTACTGATTATTTTTATTGTATCCTTTTAATTCCTAGAAAAGCAGTAGTCAACTATGGTCAGCATGAATTTAAGGGCAATTTGAGGTTATATACTACATAAAAGTGGTAAAGCAAACTATGGATCACTTCTTTCCTTGGCTATATGATGACACTTATGAAGATAATAATATTGTCCAAATAGATACTATTTCCATGAATATAATATGTTGTTTCTTGGAATTCTTGAATGGCAAACCTAATAATATCTTGATTCTACAAAACACCATACCACCATCTGCTACAGATTTCAATAACAATGACTCCTTATATTTATATGTGTTTTTGAACCAAAAAGAGCATGTGTGTGTGTGCGGTGTGTGTGTGTGTGTGTGTAGAATCATATTTCATTTACATGTTAAGCTATCAGATTTCATATATGTTAAACATTACATACTATATAGGATTATCATTTTAATAAATAAGTTCGTTTTGAATGTCATTTTGGTACAGCTCCTTAGGGAGGTAAAAAGAAAAAAAAGTGCTACTCCTTCCCTTAAAGAACTTCTAGTGTTGCTGAGGAAATACAGCTTATACACATAAAACAACCAGAGAAATGAAATATACACTGAAAGTACAAAATTGTGTATCACAGTTTAAGAATCTTATGATAGAGTGACCCGTAGCTGGGGATGCTACAGGTTTCACGGAGATGGAAGGTTTCATGGAGATGGAAAGCCACTTGAAATTAGTTGATCATGCCATTTACTTTTACTTAATAGAAGTCCAATAATTTTCTGAACCTGAGAGAATGACAGAGAGGCCATCAACATTATCTTCTGCAGCCTTCTCATCTTTCAAGGAGGAAGCCAAGTCCCAGAAAAGCTCAGTGCCTTGCCTGCGGTTACTTTGCTAAGCTGGGCCCTTAGGGACAGGTGTGGCTCAGAGAGGTAGAAGAGGGCTCTGTGCTGCACCCAGGAGCAAGAGCCAAGGTATGGGCAATGTGCAAGGGTTCACTCCTGCCCCCTGAGGCTTACGCTAGAGCCATGGGATGGCTGAGTCTGTTTGCTCAGCGGGTAAAGGGGTTAAGAGCCCCCTGGCACGAGGCAGAGAATCCTAAGATCCAAACACAGTGGCAAGAGCTTCAGAGCCTGGTTCTGATTGGGCAAGAGAAGTGAGAATTCTGAAGGCCTCTGCAGCAGAGCTTTCCTGTAAGTCAAGAACCAGAGAAGCAGTGGCATTTCTTGGTAGAGACATTTTTTCTTTTAATCAAACACATGATCTTGGAGGCTTTTGTGGTATGCGTTCTTAAGCAACTTATACACCATGATCTTTGAGAAGCCATATACTTGGTGGCAATATTCAGGCAGGTCCGGGTGTGTTTTCCATAAATGCCAGGGTAATAAGAAAATGGCTGACATTTACTTAACCTTTACTGGGTACTACGAGAAGCATAGAAAGCTACCTCGTTTAATACTAAAAACCAACCCAGGGCATTAGATACTATTTTTTCTTTCCACCCTGCAGATGAGGAAACCGAAGTGCAGAGAAGTTAAGGAGAAGGTGTCCAAGTCCATGTTGCTAGGAAGTAGCAGGCTTGACACTTAAATGAAATTTCTTTGACTCCTGAGCTAATGATCTCTTGTCACCCATTTTGGAAAGTAAACCCCTGTGGGCAGAATTTACGTCTAACTTCTTACAACTCCCATCCCATACTCCACGAAGAAAGAAGGTACTTCACGTGACTTAGCTGTCACCTCCTTTCATAGGTGCCTATGAAAGGAGAACCCTTTCAGATGTTCAGCTGGCTTTTTGGTATTTGGTTCTAGAAAATGCATTTTCAGCTTTGAAGGTGACTTTAGAAAGACACAATTATCTCACTTCAGGTAAGGAGTGACGAGGGAATTAATTTAGGAACACAGAGAATCTCAAAAACATTAAAGCTTTAAAAGAAAATTCCAGAAATAACTCTTGGCCAACCATATATTTCTGAAGTGTGAAACTGCAACCCATTGCCAGATCTTCTGAATAAAATCTGTGAAAATCAAAGGACATAATCTGGTAGGATTTCTTCTGCCATTAGAACTATACTGAGATGCAGACAATTCTGGTTGAAATGTTTCACTCTTCCAAAAAGCAGCATCTGGCCTCTGGTATAAAAAGCAAATTGGTGAATAAAATTCACACTCTTCAAAATGTGAGAACATTGGTGATTTTTTTTTTTTTTTCGGCACTGCTTTCTTCTAAAGCTAAGCTAGGGAGACAAACATGGTCTTTTTAAAATTCCTTTTTTAAATTTAAATTTCTGTCATTTTCCTTGGTAAAATGTTGTATTTACAGTGCGACATAGTCAAGGTTCGTATGCACGTGTGTACACACACATGTGCACACACAGATACGCTGCCCTTCTAGCTTCAAAATAAGCTACAAGTCCAAAAAATGATCTTCGACTCAATTAAATAAAGACCTAATTTTATCACAAAATTCTGAAGGTATGCCTGGAAACCATTTATATATTGCTGCATAAAGTAAATCCTTTACTGGAAAAATGCTTCTGAGATCAGGGTCTAATAATGCATATTTTATTGCCCTAAATTTAAAACTGAGGTAACTCTACTAAGTAACATTTATATAACACAAATAACTTTCCTTGTCCTTAAATTTATGAGATTATCAGTTAGATTCAGGCACCAAAGTTAATTTCATAAAACTCAATACTCTACCAGCCCCTTAGTCCACCAAAATGACAATATTTAAATCACTACATCTATTGTACTGAGAGTGTCTTCACAAAAGTGAGTATCTAGAAAGGATTTCCATCTACTGAAGTCTATAGGATTTTTTAGATGAGACTTCCCCCAATCTCCTTAACAGCTTTTTCTAGTTGTTTTTTTTTTAAGTTTTATTATTTTTTCAATTCACTTGAGAGGGAGGGGGAGCAGCAGAGGGAGAGGAAAAGCAAGAATCCCAAGCAGACTGCACTGAGTGTGAAGCCCGACTCGGGGCTCGATCCTACAACCCTGACAAACTGAGCTGAAATCAAGTCGGCTGCTCAACTGAGATCCCCCCAGGCACCCCAACTTTTTCCAGTTTTAAATGAAAGAGAGTTTTGGATGTAAACTAACCATGTATATCACTGTATATTAGTTTGACTTTCGCTTTGAACATCCAAACACCTACTTTAAAAAAAAAATAAACTTCAGGGGCACCTGGGCAGCTCAGTCAGTTGAGCATCTGCCTCGGGCTCAGGTCATGATCTCTGGGTCCTGGGATTGGGCCCCGTGTCGGGCTCCTTGCTCAGTGGGGAGCCTGTTTCCTCCTCTGCCTCTACTGCTCCCCCTACTCATGCTGTCTCTCTCAAATAAATAAATAAATAAAATCTTAAAAAAAAAATAAACTTCATTTTTAGAACAGTTTCAGATTTGCAGAAAACAATGCAAAGAAAATACAGAGTTTCTATATGCCCCCCCAGTCTCCCCTATTATTAATATTCTGTAATATGTCTTGTACTATTACAATGAATGCACTGAACTTTTTTAACTGAAGTGCAGACTTTATTCAGATTCCCTTAGTTTTTACCTTATCCATTTTTATTTTCTGAGATCTCTGTCATGATACCACATTATATTTAGTCATTATGTCCCTTAAAGGCTTCTCTTGGATATGGCAGTTAAGTAGACTCTCCTGGCTTTTGATGAACTTGACAGTTTTGAAGAATACTTTAGCCAGATATTTGTAGAATATCCCCCAATTGGGATTTGCCTGATATTTTTCTTGTGTTTCGACTGGGAATGGGTTTTGGGGGCAGGAAGACCACAGCCGTTGAGCTCTTATCACATTATCTTAAGAGTACATACTATCAACATGACTTACCACTGTGGATGTTGACCTGGATCACCTGGCTGAGGTAGCGTTTGTCAAGTTTCTCAACCACAAAGTTAATCTTTTATTCTTCTTTCCATACTGTCCTCTTTAAAAGGAAGTTACTATTTGCAGCCCACATTAAGGACTGGGGAGTTATGCTCCATTTTCTTAAGGGCAGAATATCCATGTAAGTTTTTTAGAATCCTTTTGCATGGAAGATTTGTCTCTTCTCTGCCATTAATTTCTTTATTCAGTCAATTACTTATATAAGTGTGGACTCACGGATATTTACTTTATACGTTTGGTTACAATCCAATACTACTCTATTTAATGTATTGCTTACATTGTTCCAATTTGGCCATTGGGAGCTCTTTCATTTGGCTCCCGTGTTCCTCTGACATTGTGGATTTGTTTTGTTTTTAAAGCACTTGTCACTTTCTGGCACTAAAAGATGTTCCAAATTCATCTTGCGTATATTCTGTTCCAGTCCTGGAATCCAGTCCTAGAATTTCTCCAAGGAGTCCTGTTTCTGTTGATTGGACAATGGTATTAAAAACCAAGATTGGGCAGTAAATGTACTCACTGTAACTGGAGTGTTGTTGCTTCTAAGCCTTCTTAACTGACAGATCAAGGAAATATATGTGTGCATACTATCCTATGTAAATATACATATCTATAAATATTTCTGTATAAAATATCTGTATCTATATTAAGCTCAACATGAGTCATACTGATGTCTCCAACTCTAATCCGTAAGTCCTTGCTTCATTTTAGCCTTCTCCCCTTGCTTATCTGTAAAATTCCAAGCCAATAGTGAGAAATCTGGCTCTCATGATCTGTCATCCATTTACCTAATTGCTCGATTCCACTACATATGTATAGCTGTATCAGAATTCTTAACCCCTCCTCCAATAGGAAACAATTTTATCAACTACACCACAGTGTTTATGCACTATTTCTTTTGCCTTCAGTCTTACAGACGCCCTCATTCTTAAAGTCCCTTAGGTCAGCACCTTTCCTTTACCTTCTAGAGAGATAAACTGTATCTTTAAGAAAAGAATTCTGGGGGCGCCTGGGTGGCTCAGTGGGTTAAAGCCTCTGCCTTGGCCTCAGGTCATGATCCCTGGATCCTCAGATCTCAGACTGAGCCCTGTATCAGGCTCTCTGCTCAGCAGGGAGCCTGCTTCCCCATCTCTCCGCATAATGTGATCTGTCTCTCTCTGTCAAATAAATAAATAAATAAATAAACAAACAAAAAATAAATAAATCTTTTTAAAAAAGGAATTCTGCATTATAAAGAATATAAGAATATAAACACACTCTCTGAGAGATGACTCCATCTATAACGATTTTCATTATTTTCTCTCCTTTCTTTCCCTACTTTAAAAAATTAGAGCAGGGGAAACTTTGCCTTGGCTACTCTTTCCCTTCACTGCTGGAACACACTGAGTTGAAGACTGGACAGAGAGGGGCTGTGAACAAAATGCAAAGCCAGAGCTTTGCTTCAGGGGCTCAGGTCTGTACCCCCATAAGGGATGGTGACATTCAAAATAAACATGGGCCACACAAACAGCACATCTGACACCACTTTGTCCAGTCTTACATACATACTGAAGATAATTTTTTGTGTGTCTGTGTCACAGGCTATTTCCAAACATACCCAAATTTCCCAAACATAAACGTAAGATTGTGTCTGTCTACCTATGTCTCATATTATAAAGTATACCTAAAATCACTTTCATGTTTCCTTTTTTTTTTAATTGTAACCTGACTTTTTTTTAAAGATTTTTATTTATTTATTCTGACAGAGAGAAAGAGATCACAAGTAGGCAGAGAGGCAGAGAGAGGTGGGGAAGCAGGCTCCCCGTAAAGCAGAGAGCCCCATGCGGGCCTCAGTCCCAAGACCCTGAGATCATGACCTGAGCCAAAGACAGAGGCATTAACCCACTGAGCCACCCAGGCGCCCCAATTGTAACCTGATTTAAAGAAAGGATATTTGCTTATTAATGTGGTTGAGAAACCAGTGGCCAGATTTGTAACCACCACCATCTAGCCAGATTTGTAACCACCACCATCTAATTGTGACTTAGAAAGTCACAATTACACACTCTCAGCGAACAGTCTCTCCCTTCCATCGAAAGTGCTATCCATTGTTCCACATATGCACTTAGCTTTATCAAGAACTGATAAAGGTCAGGTGGCTCCTGGAAACCTCTCTAAAACACTGAAGAGAATGTTCAGATAACAATGTTGTGATCAGCACTTACAAAAGGGCATAAATAGCCACAAGTCCATAACACAACCAAATGTTAAAGACAATACCACTAACCCAGAGGCTTTCAGTGAATTCCCTCATAAAAGAGGCTTCAAAGAGGCATCTAATGGGACCACTAAATGCAAGTTGTGTCTCTTACATTCTGCAAATGGAAGAAGCAAAGGGGCTCATAAGAAAACTCGAAGTCATTCATTGTAAACAAAGTCAAAGAAATGTTCTATTTATTCCATTCCATCTTTATTAACTTTTTCTCCCACTGAGTTCTGTTGAGAAAAGATCCAAATGCATTTAATGTGTTGAACATTCAATTATTGAGATGAATTACTTCCTTCCTTCCATAAAAGCATGTATTTGTTAACTCATATTAAATTTGTGGTCAATTTATAATTCAGATGGAGAGGGCTGCCTGGGTGGCTCAGTGAGTTGAGCATCCAACTCTTGATTTTGGCTCAGGTCATGATCTCAGGGTCCTGGGGTCCAGCCCTGGGTCAGGCCCCACCCTCAGCACAGAGTTTTCTTGGGATTCTTTCCCTCTGCCCCTCCTCCCACTCTGTAAGATAAATAAATAAAATCTTTTTTAAAAATTTCAAATGGATTCATACAGCCATACTTAATATTTAGGTAGTTAAGTTTGTTTTAGATCCCCTTTCGCTATAGAGCAGTTGAAAGGTCAAAAGGAGGGTCTCAAGAAATGGTGAAGGGAAAGATGTTTGTGTAGAAGGCCAAAGGTCTTCAATGCCATACTGAATAGGAGAATGGAGGCTTCCAAGAAACATTTCCAAAAGAAATGTAAGTAGTGGAAACTCTGATGCATGTAAGCATATGGAAATCATTTGATTAGTGTTTGACATCTCTCAGAAACATGTGGATAGGTACACAGGAAACCAGGCAAATTTTTAAAAGTGAAACAATTAATAACTCCAAACAAGAAAAGGAAATTGCGTAAGAAATGAAACAGTGACAGTATACTGCTTGACTCGGGGGAAAAAAAATGTAAATGCTGACCACTGACTTAATAAGCATTTGCGATGTGGATGCCTCAGGGGGAGGGAGGGAGATTAAGGGAAATATAAAGAAAAAAAATCCTCATTTATCAAAACAGTAAAAAACAATGTCAAAACTTGATAAGTGAAGAAGTATCAAAATAAACACATCTTTAAAAGAAATATGGAGGTGAATACCCCAAATAGCTTTTAAAAAATTCTATGGCACCAAATTTGGACAGAGAGGTGAGCTAAGCAAATCTTTGCTTTGCAATAAATCTTTTAGCACCATTTGTTTTCTAAGTACAGGTATTTACTACTTTGTCACAAATAAAAATAAATATATCTCTTATAGTAAAATTAAACTGGCTTCAGAGGTAGGAATAATATTCTACTTTTTAAGCTGAATAGGTAGGGATCATCTTTTTTCAAAGTTGTATTTTGGAAATTTTCAAACATACAGTAGAGCTGAAAGAATTTTTACAGTGAATAACTATACACCCCATACCCCGATTCTGCCATTGGCATTTGGTCCTACTTGTCTCATGAATATCTATCCATCCATCCATTGCTCTATCTGGTCAAAATCCATCTTCTTTTTTTTTTTTTTTAAAGATTTTATTTATTTTGACAGAGAGAAACACAGCGAGAGAGGGAACAGAAGCAGAGGGAATGGTAGCGGGAGAAGCAGGCTTCCCGCCGAGCAGGGAGCCCAATGCAGGGCTCGATCCCAGGACCCCGGGATCATGACCTGAGCCGAAGGCAGACGCTTAACAACTGAGCCACCCAGGTGCCCCATCCATCTTCTTTTTTGATGCATTTCAAAGTAACTTGCAGACATCAGCTTCCCCTAAGCACTTCAGCATACAATATGTATTTTTTTACAAAAAAAAATTTAAAAATTTAACAATTAAACAAACTAATGAACAAAATAGAGGCTAACGAGAATACAATAAAGTAGCAATCTTCTCAGTCAAAATCTGACTTTCCATATTTCAGCTTTAAACTTTTTCCCATCCAATAAGTGTTCCTCAGAGTCAAATGCAATGCTCAATAAAGGAGCCCAAAATGTATACTGAAGTAAACTGAAATTTCAACTGTCTGAGCACAGTTTAGTTAATTAATGGCCCAATTCTAGGAGAGATGACTAGCTTCCATTTTGCAATGTGGCATTTTAAACAAATCCTAAGTTTATAATTAAATAATAAGATTCCTCAAGTGTTATCACAGAAACCTAAATATCAGTTCAGTAAAAGAAGTTACCAGAACTGGCTGGGATGAATATTTGCTTACTTTTCTAATACTTCCCTCCTTCCCTAGTGAGCTTGCAATAGCAAACACACAATTTTTTGTGGCCTAACATTTAGTTAGAAACATGTGACTAATTTGAATGTCACAATGCAAACTGCTGAAGTAATTTTAATGGCACTTTATGGTTCTCTAATCATTCAATAGTGTCTAAATTAATGCAAATTATAACATACACAGCCAAAGAGCGCCTGAACAGTGATAATTTTATGACTATGGCTTAACAGACAATGCTAAATCTAGCACATCCCTTAAAATACTTCCATGACTTTGTGGCATTGCCCAGATCCATAAATCGCATCCTCTAAGAAGCCAAAGAGTAAATCAGTAGTTTGAAATTTCATTAACCCTTTGCTCTGAAATCTGATGGCTTTGCAGCAGAGAACACAGGAGGGACAAGCGATGGCAAAGAAAATTAAGTGGGACATCCTACAAAGTGGCTGCATCAAATCTTTTAGCAGAAATCCAAGACTCACAGCCCACAGGGGAGTGTGTGATGACCCCATTCCTTTCAAGTTAATGATTTCTCATTTTCTATTTTTAGTAACTCCTGACTTAAAATATAAAATAACTAACTTCAGGGAGAAGGACTAGGACTAATGAAACCAGATCAACATAATGAAATTGAAACTTGAAACTCCAAACCCATAAACATGTCATAAAAAGGCCAGCAGTGGTGGTAAAGCGAGAATCGAGTTTACATGCAGAAAAATCAGCTCTCAGAATGAGAAGGCAATTGCATCCACCCACGGGCATTTTGCATGGGCAGCTCAACTCCATGCCTCACTGCTAAACTCATGCTTCTCTCTGGCTAAATATTCCATGGTAGCTGAGCTAGAGCCAACTGTTATATTCAGCACCAAGTGGGGGCAAAACTGGAAACCATGAACCAGGGAAGGAGCATTTATTGACAAAGTTCTTGAGGATATTTTACATTTTAGTCCAAGAAACAAACAACTAAAAAAATTAAAACATTCCTTTTATTTTGCATCGGGAATCAACAACTATTATATATCTCAATATATACTTGAAGGCAATATTATTCTACGTCACGTGGAGTAATTCTCTTTATATTTCCCTCTGCATGGTTACAGCATGTAGATTACATTTCGACTTCCTGACTCTGAATAGTCCCCTGTGGATAAAGACTGCATATTCTGTCTTGTCTTTCCCTCACAGTAGTGAACTTCTGAGCCTTTAAGAGCCATTGAACAGAGTGTTTCACTCAACTCAAAAATAATTTCCAGGTATTTGTAGACTCTGTGTGTAGAGCAGTGTGTTCTTGGGAAAGTCAATTTCTCCCTTTCTTTGTCTGTGATGGCCAAGAGCCCTCACAGTGTTCAAGTTTACAACTTTATTATCAAGCATTTGTAAGCCGGGGTCACAGCACCTGTGAGCAATCACTTCAAAGCTCTTAGAACTCCATTCTCTGTCTCTTGCCTTGGAAATAGCCCTGGCTTTGTAAACCTGTTCAGCAGGGTCACTGGGCTGGATGAGGAGGGGGCAGAGGCTGATTCACATATTACTTCCTACCCATAATTATTTATTCTCTCTTCTCCTCTTACCCATTCTGTTTCTCCCCTCTCCCTTTAAACTCTATCTCATAGCTTCCATGCACTTTGCATTTTATCTTCCTCCACGCCACTTTCCAAAGACAATAGTGAGCTCAAGAAAATGTAACAAAGCAATGCCGAGAAAGGAAGCCATTATGTCTGGACTGGCTGATTGTAAGATGCTGAGCTGAAGAGACTGAATTATTTTAGATTGGTCTGTACTTTACCTGAGCATTTGGGCCAAGCGCTGCTGCTTAAGAAACATGAGCATATTCTGATTATTTTCTAAGAATTCGCCAATCTGTGCCCAAACCCTAATGACATGAAAGAGTAGATGCATATCTGAAAGAATCTAGCAAACTTTCAGGAGGCATTTGTTGCACTGTGAGAATCTGTGGCTAAATCCCTTCCATTAAAGTATTATTTTCTAAAATAAACTTTCCAATTCTTTGTCCATCCTACTTTCCAGTGCTCCATTCCCCTAACACAGATCCCTGACTGTCCCATGTGGTCTAACAGAACTCTTTGCCAATTACTATCTAAAAAATTAAGTCAAAATTTACATTTTTCTACCATCATCATCTATTACCCTTGTATATTATTTTTTGTGTACCAGATTTTATCTCTTGAAAAGTTTATCTTAGGCTAAAGATGATTTAAAAGATCTGCTAAATTATCCAATTTATAACTGAATTTTCTTTAAGATCATATTTGTGGTTTTTAAAAAATATTTTTCAAAAAATGTATAAGCTATTGTCTTAAAGAACTTGGTCATGGAAAGATAGCAAATGCAGCAATAACTGTAGTCGTCATGATGAAAAGAAAGAATAAGTGCTCCAATATACTATGCTTGATTTAAAAAGCATTTTATAAAAATGAGACTTAACTACCAGTGGAGGGATGGTAAATGTTTAACAACTGGTTTTCCGGGTGGGGGTGTGTGGGTGAAGGGTCTTGATTTGTGGTCACTGCTGATCTCCACAATATAAACACTTTCACCATGAAATCTATGGCCAATTTCCAACTACCAAATGTTTAACAACTAGCTCAGAAAATCCTTGAAATTTTAACAATCAGCTCTAGCAAGCTGGTACAAACCAGCTCTACTATATTATTGCTGCTTATTGTGTTGAAACCATCATTCAACTTTCACTGTATCACAGAATAAAAATTTACATGTCTGGTGTCATCATTAGACTCTTTCAGCTCATTAGTAGTTGATTCCTTAATGATAGCTTATAAATAAATAAATCTAGGGAGTCGAGAAAAGTAGGATTTCTTGGTCAACCTGAAATATCTTCCTATACTAAAAAGCTACTTGAGAGGACACAAGTTAAATAATTACATCATCGAAAAGAAGTCAACACAGGCATAGCATATGAATCTGATGTTCACATTTGGAAGTTAAATTCTTGGTGGACTTGAACAGCAACAATGATGGAGCAGAAATTAAATTCAACAGTAAGAATCAGAGAGAGTTTATTTTAATTTTAATACTTTCTAAACCACTGAGTAATGACCAACCAATCTCTGAAAATGCCAAAATCATAATTTTGCTCTCAACATCTAAGAATCCCAATGCCAATTTCTTTATCTGCCATAAAATCTACACATTCAAACAGTCTTGACATGTGAGGATTAGACCCCATTATTTCATTTGTCTTTTAAATGTGCTTTCCCTTTATATCCAAGGATTAAGTTAATCCCTTCCTCCATTATGCATGAGGTTTGAATTTTCCTTCAAATTATGGGATTTGCACTGGTGCACACCATCTTGACCAGTGTCCCTTGTGATTAAACCAACTCAGTTCATTTCTACATTTACTGAGTATCTTCTGGCCCTTAAAAACTGTATCAGGTTCTGAAAATTGAAGGATGATGGAGGACAGATAATCTGCTATCTAGAAGTCTAGTGAACCAGGTTAGCCAGTCAGAGTGAGAAATGCCAATGGGATCATATTAAAAAACACAAAACGTTAAACCTCCAGATTTTGCCTGTGAGCAGGGTGACATTTCACAAGTCATTCACAACAATGATAACTCAGCGAACTTGGGATGATGCTACAGCGGCAGAGAAACACATTTTACTCCACCCCAGACACTACTTGTGTTTAATGAGAAAGCACCAGTTTCCTTTCACATCATTCACTACAAAATAAATAAATAGATACTTCAGAAATTTAGAAACCAGGGGAAAATAATATCCTCTCTCCTTATCCACTAATCCTTCTAGCTTATGTTTGCATAATCTTTAAAAATTCATTTTTTGCCTATCTGGTTATCAGCTTCTCTAGAGAATCCTCAGTTCTTCAACACATCAGAATGAAAAGCACCAGTGATTCCTCAATTGCCAAACCTCACCAATTACCCCACTTGAATAACTAACCTTAGATCACCTCCCTGCTCAACCATAGTCACAGATTCAGGTAACAAAAGATATTTCCCGTTATGGACAAGTAAATGTCCATATGTAAATGTCCTTTTTCTTTTTCTTTTTTTTTTTTTAAGATTTTATTTATTTGACAGAGAGAAACACAGCGAGAGAGGGAACACAAGCAGAGGGAATGGTAGTGGGAGAAACAGGCTTCCCACAGAGCAGGGAGCCCAATGTGGGGCTCGATCCCAGGACTCCAGGATCATGACCTGAGCCGAAGGCAGCCGCTTAACGACTGAGCCACCCAGGTGCCCCTAAATGTCCTTTTTCTTTAACAACACATATGTACATTTGTCTCATTTGATTCTTGCCAGTTTAAGTCATAAAAGCCTCCTTATAGTCTATTAATCTCCATCCCTAATCTCAAGTGCAGGCTTATTTGTTAATAATTATGAGAATTTTTTGAAATTCACTGCTCATTCATTCACCAAATCTCATCCAGCATGTTTTTTCCTCTGAAATTACTCAAATGTGAGCAGAAGAAAGAGAGAGTGCTTCATAGAAGTGAAATATCAAAGTAACATTGAGAACGAACACTAAGGTACTGTTCACCTTCATCTTTAGACTAAAAGTACAATGCCCCCTTTTTCTCAATATCGGCTTTCTGAATTTCAATACTTTCCTTATTATAGTGATAGCGATCTAGAGAGCTATGTTTACAGATTAATTAAAAAAAAAAAAAAGAACCTTGAAAGGGAGTTAATCTGTTCAAAAAAAGATCCTCTCTTACATTAGAGGAAAAGACCTTTAATGAAAGTTCCATTACCTCCACAGAATTAAAGGTTGCTATGCTCAGGGAACTTGAGTCTGCTGCGTGATTCAGAATACAATTCCACCTGCTATTTCATCCCTATCACCTTAAAGGTAGCCAGTGTAATTGTTATTAATTTTGTAGATATCACCCTACCACTCATAGCCTTTTAAGATGCTTCCTTTTATTGAATGTCTTTGTTTGATCTGACAATAGAACTATCCTTCTCTTTGAAAGCCATTAGTACTAGCAGAAAAAAAAATCATCATCCTACAGACAGTCAAGGATGAATTCACTTTAGAAGAGCAGGGTAGTGGGGATAACATTTGGGAAAGAAAGGCAATATTTCTGGGTCACTCATCAAGTCCAGATAGCAAAAACAGAACTCAAAAACTTGAGTATCAATGATAGAGAAAGTGCCAACCTCAGAATGATTATTCATTCCTTCTGTAAAAATCCAATGAACCCCAACTAAGACTCTAGGTCAGATATAGGAATGAGAATTTAAATAGGACACAGTTTTCTGTGTCATACACCTCTTAAGGGGTACATGGTTTCCTAGAAAAACAGACATGTAAACAAATACTGAAATAAAAGGAGAGAAGTTTAAGAGATACATGCAGTGTTGCGGGATTTAAAAGACAAAAGAACCGAAGCCCCACCTAAAGGATGGAAAAGCAACTGTCCTCCTGGCTCAGAATATGCTGCTCCATATCCTTTTGTGATGAATGGGTAAGTCACATGCACAGAGACGCCACAGGATCTAAACTGTGGAAGGGACTTCCTTGAAACCCTAGTCAAACCACAGCCCACTCCCCAGACCCCATTCTGTACTTGAATCTGCAGTCAGCCTTCTGCTAAGTAGTCACCTAGCCTGAGTTGTGTGACTGAGCATATTCAGGGACATTCAGCTGGCTCGGAGGCAGTCACTACCTTTGGAAAATTCCATTTGTTTCATATTAACCTAAAACCTCTCTTACCTTAGTTTCTACCAATTGATATCAGTTATTTCCTCTAACCTGTGTTAGAGGGAACATTCCAATGACTCAAGACACATAGCTCAGTAATCCAGGATCAAAAGGAGTGCTGTATTTTGGGCTACTTGGTCTCCTAACTTATAATGAAATGCCACGCACATTTATTGAGTGATATTGAGTGCCTACTATATTAAAGGGTATTAAAAGGACTGTGTGAGGTACTAAGAAGCTACTGAGGTAACAGAAGGGCTTAGTCTCAACAAATTCACAGTCTGATAGAGAATAAATATCTATAATGAGAGGCAGAAAAGGATCATCATCACAGAGAAGAATGAGAAAGATAGAATTAAGGTTCAGCAGACAGAGAGATCACATTCCACTTAGCAAACCTGGAAAAAGCTATGGAGAAAATGAAATACAAAACCAACTCAAAGAATCAACCAATAGTTATTTATCACCTATTATGTGGCAGGTACTATTTTGGGGGTGTGTGTGGGAGCTGAGGTTGTAGCAGAATATCAAACATTCAAAGTCTATTTTCATGGAGCTTACATTCTTGACGGGGAAGACACATCACAAACAAGGAAATGTATGTCACAGACGATAATGGTAAAGAGGATCATGTTGTTGGGCAGGGGCAGGCTTCTATTTTAAGTTAGAGAAAGGCCTCTCTGTTAAGGGGTCCTTTAAGCTCAGACCTTCAGGCAGCAAATACGCAGGCTATGCCAATATTAGAGGAATAGATGGATCTTAAAGAGGAGATTAGGTTTCACCTAGAAGAGCTAAGAAGAAAAATTATACACAGAGGTATAAAGCAAGGAGACCACATAATCCAAAAAAAAGGCATGTGCTGCCGTTTGGTTGGTTTAATACAGGAAAAATGTGAGAGTCACAGAAGATAAGTATAGAAAGGGAGAATTGGGGAGCAATTCTCCATGACATTTCTACCCATCTGTTTAGTCATAAACTCTCTTTCCAAAAATACGCATAGAGCGAAACAGTTTGGAAGATATAGGTGATGTCTTTGTTTCTGATCAGCATATCTCTCTCTTTCTGGGGCAAGGATTTGGTAGCAGCCCTATTATAAGATTGGGGGGGGTTCTAATCTTGTGATTTCTCAGCAGTGACACAACGCCACTGCACACACAGCACTCACCTGGGCCACTCCACATGACCTCCGTGGAACTGATGGGGAAACCAATGAGAACGTGAAGCTCAGTTGCCTGCTGCGATGGCAGTAAGAGTCCTTTGCCTCTGACTCAGGAGACTCATATCTTCAGCCAGCCTCTCTGAAACTGCTGCGAGCCAACTTGTAAGCTTGTACGTAGGGGAAAATCTCAGAACCTCACAGCATAGCTGAGTCCTTATTATAGTGAAAGCTGAACACTGAGCTGAGGCACATTCATCCAACGTGGGAGAGGGCAACGAGAGGACAGGGATGGACTTTCAGCAGATCAGTGTTTGGGAAGATGAAATTATCAGAGGAGAAATGAGAGAGGAGAAAATGATAATAGGGACCGTGAAAGGTCATACTTTCTGGGTAATGAACCTTGATGCATGATCTCAATTAATCCTTACAAAAGACTATATATTTAGGCATTCATTCAATATGTAATTATTGAATACCTACTATCTCCTGAGAATTCTTTAGGCATTGAGCTAAAACCATGAACAAAATCATAGGTAAGATGTCTGTTTCCATGGAACTCACATTCTAGGGGCCAATATAGACCGACAACTGACCAAAGAGTTGAGAGAATGTCCAGCAGTCATAAATGTTATAAAGCAAAATAAAGTGAGGTGAAGGGACACAGTGATGGCAGAGAAAACCTCTCAGAGGAGGAGGGCATGAGATGAGACCTGAGAAAAAATGAGGTACCTACTATCATTATGTCTATTTGAGAGCTGCAGACACTGAAGCTAGGAAAGGCTCTATGAAATCCTTCCTAATGAGTAGTGGGGTAGGGATATGAACCCAGGCATCTGGATGCAGCCCCAGCATTTCTACTGCCATACTATTCTCCCCGGTGTGGGGACCAGGTGAGACGCCACTCATCTGTGTAAGAGTAATAAGGGCCAGAGCCATGGGAAATGCAGTAGGAATTATGAGAGACAGTTATGAAAAGACAGATTTCACAAAACTGGCCATTAGGGCTACTTGAAAGGCAAACAGAGAGAGGTTTGAGAGGAGGTGAAGCTTTTGAGCTTAAATGGCCAGGAGAACAACCATTACCAGATACAGGGGTTCAAGGAAGAGGGGCCGGGCTGGAGATGGGAAATGGAGAAATAATGATTCAGTTTCTGGCATAGCAAGCTTGATGCCCTGGCAGAAGAGGCTTGGAAACTTCACCTCAGATTTGAGGTGTCACGGACTTTGCCCTCTACTGCTACTTTTATCACTTCAAACTCTAGCTGTTTCGCAGGCATGGGACCCTATTAGAAAACCAGCAGAAGCAAATTAGCTGTCCCATGCCGGTTGCTCCTAATGAGCCTCCTCCCTTTCTTTCAACAAACTGAGGTATGAGCTCAGAGTCTATTTTTACTAGCATTTACATTTTTCTTTCCCTTTGGAACTGAATAGTAATAAGGGGGAAAAACATAATTTCTTCAGCACTTCATAGGTTCCTAAAAACACCAATGTACTTGTGTTTGATTTCTCTTCTCTACTTCTATAGGTCTAACAAACTCAGACACCACACTGTCATAAATCCTTGTCATATGTTATCCTTTTGGGTAAGCCATAGGACTATCTCACTTCAGCCTAATTTTGGTAAAGCTTGCCAGGTCACATTGGGGTTAAAGTCGGGTAAGAGATATTTCATTTCTATTTAAAACAGTTCTAGTTTATCACAGAATCTTAAAAACAGGGAATATCATAAATACAAGAAGGTACAAGCTTTTTTAAGTTAACTGTTGAAAAAATAAATTAACTGTTGAATAAGCAATAAAGTTATATCATTTAATCATCAAAGTGGACTCAAAAATACATAATACAAGTATGTGTGTGTATATATATATCTATACTTACATATGTGTGTATGTATGTATGTATGCTTATGTGTGTATATATTCTCCTTTTTTACATAAATGGTAGCATATTATTCAAACCTTGAGGATCAAAAGATACTACTTTAGAACCACTTCCACTGATTCACCCCTAAACAGTGTGTGTGCACACAGCCAGAAACACACCCAGATACATACATGTAAAATATGGTCAATGTTTAAATTTTTAATACTGTTTTAAAATAATTCACTCTTATTATCTTTTATCACCATCATCACCATTATTATTACTCTGTAAACTACTAATCAGTGGTGTGTTTGCCAAATGAATTGATCTTCTCTTGCAACACGAGTCAGAACCATGGACAGCAACATAACTCTTCCCACCCTTTTCCTACACTTCAGAAAGATTTATTCTTTCACAGGAGTGACTTCACTCAATCTCCTTTAAAAACAATACAAAAGAAAAAGACCTGCATATATAGGTAAGGTTAAAGAAGTTCCAGAGGGGTGAATCCTGAATATTAGCAAGTGCCATATACATTTATGTATATTTATATAAATATATATCATATATTATACATATTAACATATTAATTTATATATTATTATTAACAACATATTATATTAATATATTATAAATATATGATGTTTATATTTATAATAAATATAAAACGTATATTTTAAATATATTTAAATATGCATATATGTATATTTATATACTTATGTATATGTATATTTATTTATGTTTGTTACCCATACACATTGGAAGTGAACATGACTTAAGGCAGGCCTCAATTATTCAATCAGGTTGGTGAGTAAGATGTAAAATTTCCCCTGTGAAGCCCCTAGTACAGGGAAAATGAGCCACAACATTTTCTGCTTTAAAGAGGTCTAAATCTTTGCTCAGGCCTTGCTTTATGTGAGGTGCCCATGAAAAATTATTTGCACTTTTAGCCCATGTAGAGTTCAGATGAGGACGAGATTGAATTTGTTTAACATTACTATATTGGATTTATGGAATGAACTAAAGCCATGCTCTTTAGGCAGCGTGGGTTTTCATTTAGAGAATAAAGCATGAGAGAAAAAGGGATTTCAATGTTCTGTATTCAGGTTGAACTTATCTTTCTTCCTATGACCACTTGGCTTTGAGAAGTATTTAGCGAGTCAGCCAGTCATAAATATCTGTCTGTAAAAAGTATAGTGTTGTGATAAAGGCTACATAGAATGTGAAGATGCACAGCATGCCTTCATTTTGTCCTTTTACCTAGACATATCCTAAGCAGTAGCAGTAAATACCAATAGAGAGGACAGTTCCTAAGTGTTCTAGAAAGCCTTTAGAGGAGAAAGGAAACCTGTGGGTTGGCTGGTGGTACTGAGAAAGTTAATGGAACAGATGGTATTTGAACTAGGTTTTTTAAAAAAAAGAGTAGAATTTATACAAGTGCACCTGGGGTAGTGGACGGCAATAAAGTCCAATTTCCATTCAGTGGACACAGCCAAATTTCTTGTAATACTGGCCACAAATGTCTGAGTTGAGACAGGGTTCTAGGAGCCCAAGAGACGGAGAATATAAACTTCTCCCAGAGTAACCAAGGGAAGGGATGTGCGAGAAGCAAGAATGAGTGTTAAGGGGAGCCTGGGTAGCTCAGTGGGTTAAAGCCTCTGCCTTCGGCTCAGGTCATGATCTCAGGGTCCTGGGATCGAGCCCCGCATCAGGCTCTCTGCTCTGCGGGGAGCCTGCTTCCCCCTCTCTGCCTGCCTCTCTGCCTACTTGTGATTTCTCTCTGTCAAATAAATAAATAAAATCTTAAAAAAAAAAAAAAAAAGAATAACTTTTAGTAGGAGATAAAACCTAGAGATCAGTGCCAAAGGCACTCGGGACCCAGGACTGAGAGAAGGATAAAACCAGAAGGCAAATTAACAACTGTGATACTAATATCTGAAATTAGTCTGGAGTAAGGCATGAATCAGGGAAGGGTGAAGCAATTCTAGACATAGGCTGAGAAGGTGAGGATGTTAGAGGTCCATGGGTATAAGAAACAACTAAAATGGGATGATGGCAGCAGGAGAAACTTAAGCAGCATATAAAATTGGCTATTTAGAGAAAAAGAAGAAGCAAGAATCATATCAAGGACTTGAGGCTTAGAAGAATGAAGGTCTCACTGATAGGGAAGGCCACTGAGAGAACTTGACTGAGCATTTGATTTTGCTTATGTTGAATCTGACCTCCAGGCCAACATTTAATTCAGTCAATCAATGATACAGGTTTGGAACTCCCTCAATAAAACCTGTCTCCTTCGTTTTTCTCAGAAACAGATTATTTTTTTTTAAAGATTTTATTTACTTATTTGACAGAGAGATCACAGGTAGGCAGAGAGGCAGGCGGGGGGCAGGGGGAGAAGCAGGCTCCCTGCTGAGCAGAGAGCCCGATGCAGGGCTGAGATCATGACCTGAGCCAAAGGCAGAGCCTTAACCCACTGAGCCACCCAGGTGCCCTTCTCAGAAACAAATTATTAATGATTAGGAAATCTAGTAGATTTCTCAATTAGCACCCATGGCAATGATGGTAGTATTTGATTGATTCCATTATTTTTCTAAAAAAATTTTAGAATTATTGGAATGACTTCTCCAAATCAGATGGCAGATCACGTTTTGCAGAGCCCATCATTAAAATCCATCAGTCATGGTGGTATGGCCATATAACATCATTGCTGATAAGAAACCAAATAAAATTAGGCGCTATACCCTAGAATGATGCCATTCATTGTATGCCTGGGGTCACTTGTATAGAAATATTCTTTAAGTCAGATGAAGATAAAAACTGGGAACACTCTCTGCTGATTCCTTATGGCACTGCTCCACTTTCTCATCCATTCTCTCTTCACACAGAAATACAAACACACTTTATTGCTGCACAGAGAAATCTCAATGTTAGAAACCTGGCATTTAAATAATACCTTTCTCCTTAAAAGCCAAAAGCAGTTTATACGCCAGAATCCTATGAAATCATCACAGTGGGCCTGAAAATAAAATCAAGGTCTTCATCCCTCCACAAAGCTGTTTTCTCCAGTAGACCCCCATGGCCAGCTGCCAGCTTCAGGGGAAAGAAATATAAACACAAAAGATAACCCCTCATCTTTACTTGTGGGATTTAACTCTAGAATATCGAGAGCTTGAACAGAAGTAGGAAAGAACTGATGGTGAGTTCTGACAGGTTTACCAGTGTAATCTTTAACTCCACTCACCATACACGGTGGTTATACAGACGGCAAGTACTTGGAATAAGAGGGAAACACTCACTTCTATTGTGCTGACCCAGGTATTCCTTGATTTTTGGAATACCCCAGAGCCTGAAGAAGTACTCCATATTAGGACATAAGGTCTTCTGTAGTGAAGAGGACAAAATTTTAAAATTCTATCTAGAGGTAGAATAGCAATATTCAATTCACATGAGGTACCTTATGTGTTTCTCGTGAGTTCCAATATTTTAATAATAAAATGCCTATTAATCAACCACTGATTAATTACTCTGTATCAGGTTATTCTGACACAACCTCACAGTTGATTGCCTTTTAAAAACAAACTTCCCACTTTCAGTGGTACAGTGACCAGAAGGCATATTTTTTTCCTGTTATATACCAGAGCAGTTAATCATTGAGCTCTCCTTGAGTATGCAAATATAGACTTCTAGCTGTTGATCAAACACAGACACTCCATATTTTACTTGATAGGATGCCAATCAAAGAAATATGTAGCTGTGGCCATAGCTCAGACAGCCAAGAATGCAGGCAGGAAAACATACATTTACTTTGAGTCCAGCAAATACCAGGATACGATGACTACAAGGACTGGCAGAAATGGTCCACGGGCTAGATGAGGAAGTAGTCATTCCATCAATTGTGATGAATGCAACACCTGCTTAGAAACCAGGTGTAGGGACACCTAGGTGGCTCAGTTGGTTAAGCAGCTGCCTTCAGCTCAGGTCATCATCCCAGGGTCCTGGGATCGAGTCCCATATCGGGCTCCTTGCTCAGCAGGGAGCCTGCTTCACCCTCTGCCTCGGCCTGCCTCTCTGCCTGCTTGTGTTCTCTCTCTCTCTCTGACAAATAAATGAATAAAATCTTTGAAAAAAAAACAACCAAGTGTAAAACTGTACAAAACCAAGAAAAAAGCACGTGGGGATGGTCATGGTGGTGGCATTGAAGGAGGGCATACAGGGCAAGGATGCTGGATAGAAGTCTTAAAACTGAGGTCACCAGCACATAGCAACAGCAAACTAGTTCCACCGTGACTTTCTTGAACTGAGAACTGAAATTTCTCTACATCTATGGCCAGTTGCAAAATCCGATCTTAAAATAAGTCCTAGCACATTAAAAAAAGAAGTACCCTGTTATACCTTGTCTTTTTGTTATAATAGGTAAAGAGGCATCTATAGACAAATGCTTACTCTCTTTTCTGAAATTAGATTAAATAGCTGACTTTTAGTCATTTTTAGTCATCAATGCACTCTGATGACTGAGAAAGCACTTGAAGTATGATCAAAATATTTTAAAGTCCCAATTCTCTACATATTTCCAGTTGGATTCTTTTGTTTTGTTTGTTTGGGGGTTTTTTGTTCTTATTGTTGTTAGCTACTGTCTCTCCATCTCTCCTTCCACCTAAAAAGTGACTGACAAATAATCCTAGTAGGTATACCAATCCACAGGACTCTTAATAAGAATAATAATATATCTGGAAGGACAGGCAGAGGCAATTTCTAGTTTAAATGCCACAACACAGATAGAAGCGAAAAGATGATGTGTGAATGTTTGGCGCAATTTAGTGCTTGACAGGAAGCCCAACACAACAATATTCCAAACAACTAAACATTTAATATAGTAACCTAGCATCTACTCAAAACTAAGTGGCAGCCAGAGATTTTTTTTGGCACTAAATCATACCATAGTACATTTCAAAGTCCCCCATCAATATGTCATCTTTCATAAAATACCATTTAGTCACCACAATAACTTAGAAACCCAAACGTCCTATTTTTTAGACTTTTCATCTATTAAGCAGCCCTCAGAGACCTCTGTGTAAATTTGGAATGCTTCTGTCAGGTACAATTCCGTTCAAGTCCTGGTTGTGATTCACACCTCAGTGGAGCTCCCTGTCATCTTAAAATGTCATTCTTGTCTGGAAATACCCCAGTTCTTTCAACCACACTTAATTTGTATGGTGACTTCAATGTTTAAGAAACATTGTACTTAATTCTAAGAAGCTCAGGGGTTACAGAATTGTTTTTAAACTTCACTCATCAGTGAAAGATTCAGACAACCCTAAATCATGCCCCCTTACCCAAGCCTTCCTACGGCTACCTGGGCATTGCCTGGCGTCCACTGGAATGTAGATACCCACAGTGCAGTCAAGGACTTGCCGTCTTGTTTATTGCTCTACTGTCAATGCTGAGAGTAGTACCCAATAAATCACTCCCAAATGACTCAATAAGTGGATCATCTCTGAACTCACAGAGGAAGAGACAAGGTTCACAAGCAAACACGAAGCCAGGAGAGAACAATACAGGGAAGTGTGAGGAAGCCCGATCTGTGCTGGAATGAGAGGGGCATGGGCACTGGGTCCTGCCAGTAGGGAATGTCAACTGTTACCTATATGTCCCTTTGAAAGTTAAACCTATTGGTTGATTGTTAAAATGGAAATAATAACACCTTGCAGCAGAGCTTCTGTTAGAATTAGAGATAATTACATAAAGTGCCTTCCTGACACACAAAGACACCCAAATAATAGCTGTGAGGATGATGCTGTTGACAGCATCAACCATCAGAATGGCAAATGCACATTCTGGTGGCTCAGATTAAAAAACAACAGAGAAGGGGCGCCTGGGTGGCTCAGTCATTAAGCGGCTGCCTTCGGCTCAGGTCAGGATCCCAGAGTCCCGGGATCAAGTCCCGCATCGGGCTCCCTGCTCGGCGGGAAGCCTGCTTCTCCCGCTACCATTCCCTCTGCTTGTGTTCCCTCTCTTGCTGTGTTTCTCTCTGTCAAATAAATAAAATCTTAAAAAAAAAAAAAAAAACAGAGAAGAGAACTGGCCACAGATAGGAGTCCATGTGGAAACTTCTTTGAGACGAGACTTGGTCTACCTTAAATGAAAGTTGAAGATACAAACCGTCATCCAAATTTGACATTCCAGTTTCATAATATGTTCACTCTGACATCTTCTAATATCAAAAATCAATAACCTTGACCCAACTGCTACCTACACACTTAATGAGTACATTTCCTCAGATGACCACAAACAATGCAAGGGCTTCATTCATGCATTTGTTTGCTGATGTCTGCATCTGATGTCCTTTGGTTGCCTGTTTGTAACAATGTTGCCAATAGTGTTGTAAGAACAGGGCCCACGTCTGTTTAATTTGACTTGCCTGGAGCCAATGCTGCACCTCATGCATATGGAAACAAAATGATTTTGATATTGATCGTGATTTCTATCATCTAAGCTAAGCTAAAAATTATTAACTTTCAACAGAGAGGTCCTCCAGTGCCACGAGGATACTGCAAAGGACATTTAGATTTGACTCCTAGATACCTTGGAAGGTTCTAGATGACATCTCCTCAAGCTGGAGGTTCAGTGCCCCCAGACGTCCCAGGGATGTTACAAAGGGTGGAAAAGAAAGGAGAAACCAAAGGGGATTCAGAATTGTCTTCTCTCCAAATAACTTATCTGCCTCCTAAGGAAGTTAGATCACCAGATTATGGCTTTAGTTAAGCTCCGACCATTTTTGAAATATATGAAAGAAAAATTATGCACAATTGCTCTGCTTCCCAGCAATTTCAATGCCCCGAGACTCTTATTTTTGGAGAAGTTGTGGCAGAGGTCACTTGAGAAGGGGGCAAGGAGGTCTAAGAGGAGTATGGGTATGCCTGATATTTCAGAAGTTACCATACCTGTCAAAGCGCCCACCTTGCTTAAATGGGAGTTAGGGAAATGGTCAGTATAAGGAGATTTTTTTTTTTTTTCACCATAAGAGGAAGGGCTGCCGGTATCCCTTCTGAAAAAATGTGGAAGGAGCTGAAGAGAACTGTTCTCTTAATGGACAATAATATCTGGTGTATTTTCAGAGTAGTGAGGAATTCCACTTTTTTTTTTTTTTAAGATTTTATTTATTTATTTGACAGAAAGAGATACAGCAAGAGAAGGAACACGAGAAGGGGGAGTGGGAAAAGGGAGAAGCAGGCTTCCCACAAAGCAGGGAGCCCAATGCGGGGCTCAATCCCAGGACCCTGGGATCATGACCTGAGCTGAAGGCAGACACCTAACAACTGAGCCACCCAGGTGCCCCTAAGATAATCAATATCTTAAGAAAGTTTAATGAGTAAGATAATAAGATTGCAATGAAGATTTTCCTATTAGGTGAGTATTGTTTTCCTTCCTTCCTTCCTTCCCCCCTGCTTTCCTCCCTCCATTCCTCCCTCCCTCCTGCTCTTCCTTCCTTCGTTTCTTTTTTAAAAGGCATCTGAATTACAGGCTTATTCATTAACACAGACCCACTTCCTAGCACTCACCTTGGCACATAAAATACAAGCAGTAAATCTTTATTGCATGATTACGTGAAATGATTAATGGATGTTGTTGGAAGAAATCCCCAGAAAGAGTTTCATAAATCCATTAAACAGATGATTACATTTTTAAAACATGACTTACAGGGCAGGTTTTGGTGCTTTGACAGCTGTAATTAATCTGTAATAATCAAGTAAAATGAAAAGTAATAAAAGTATGCCAAACAGTTCTCACAAAAAAAGGAAGAGGATATCGAGAAGAGTCCTGCATTATTTGATGCATACTATTCATATACTACATTCCTGCTTTAACAAGACTAGCTAGAGGCATTCACTGGGTTTAGCAAATAAGGTAAAATAATGCAGCCGCTCATCTGAAAACCTACAAAACTTGAAGCGTCATTGAACATATTGCAATTGAGCAAGTGGCTAGAGGGAAGCATGTATAGCAAGTTGTTCATCATAAATTTGCTCTTGCTCAATGCTAATGCCACCGAGCTGCAGATAAGACAAAGGTCCACTGAACATTATAAGAAGGCAGAAAACAGCGAAGGAAAGGGGTAACTTCACCTTACTCTAGACAAAGAATAACAGGGTCTATTGCACAAAAAAAAGTAATGAGACTTGAAAAAATTCTGGGCAAAATCTTTGTATTTATTGCATAGTAACAGTATACCTAATTGCAATCATGAGAATTTTATTTTTTAATTTTATTAAAAAGTATTTAATTTTTAATTTTATTTTTTAAGATTTTACTTATTTATGTAAGAGAGAGCGAGAAGTAGAAGCAGGTGAGCACCACCCAAGTTACAGTTCTTCCCACCTGGGCATTCTGGACCAGACTGGACCCAGGATGCTAGAATCCACAGCTGTGGCTGCCTTGCCAAGCATTGGGAAAAACATGACTTTCCTGCACTGTAAAACACAGTAAATGGCACCACTTTCCCAAACACATCTTGTCATAATAAGAAACAAGATACTGTACTAGCCTTTGAAGTAACCACTAGTACATTCCTCTCTGAATGAGCTCAGCATGGCTCTAATAAATCAGGCACCTACACTTTCTTCCATCATAAATTGGGAGGTCTGGAAAGAATCTGTGCTGGTAACAGGCTTCTTTTCTTTTCTTTTTTCTCTTCTTTCTCCTCCCTCCCTCTGTCCCTCCTTTTCTTCCTTCTATTCTTTCCTTTTCTGATTCTATTCCTTCTGATATTTCAGAAGGAATTGATTTTCTTTCTTTCTTTCTTTCTTTTTCTTTCTTTCTTTCTTTCTTTCTTTCTTTCTTTCTTTCTTTCTTTCTTTCTTTCTTTCTCTCTCTCTCTCTCTCTCTCTTTCTTTCTTTCTTTCTTTCTTTCTTTCTTTCTTTCTTTCTTTCTTTTTTCTTTCTTTCTCTCTCCCTCTCTCTCAACTCTTTCTCCTTCCTTCATAACCTCTGTCTTTTTCTTTATTTTTTTTTTTTAAAGATTTTATTTATTTGACAGAGAGAAACACAGCGAGAGAGGGAACACAAGCAGAGGGGACGGTAGCAGGAGAAGCAGGCTTCCCGCCGAGCAGGGAGCCCGATGCGGGGCTCGATCCCAGGACCCTGGGATCATGACCTGGGCCGAAGGCAGACGCTTAACGACTGAGCCACCCAGGCGCCCCTGTCTTTTTCTTTAGAAAGATAACCTCTTTCTTTCATTCCTTCTTTCCCTTTCCCTTCCCTTCCTTCCCCCCTTCCTTCCATTCTTTCTTTCTTTGGGGCATAATTCAGCAAGTAAGGCTAATAGCTTTGAAGAATGTGGGTCCTGGTACCATACCACAGCTCTGCCTCCTACAGGGCAGCCAAAATGCAGGGCTCTGTGTTTCCATTAGATTTCCAATCTGCTTCTCTTAGGCTATCCCTTCTGCCCTGGGAGATGACAACATGAAATATTCCCTGTTACCTTGTCCAAAACCACTCCACTAAATGAGAAGGGCTCCCTCCCCACCTCGCCCACACCCCCCAATCAGTTTTGTTCTTCAGTCAGAGGCAGGGATGCTAGGCATATGCTTTGGTGGAAAACAAAAAGTTACCAGTCTGGACATTACGGAGCACAGAACTACTTACATAAAAAATGCTCATATTTTTAAAGTGTAGAAAGAAAAAAAACTAGATATTCAGAAGAACAAAATTAGAAAATATGACCAAATTGATGAATATTTAAAAAGTCCACAATACCAAGTTTGGAGTCCCACATTTTATATTGTGATTTTTGAAAACTTATGGTATAAAAAAGCACAGCCAAATGTGATAAGCCTATAAAAGCATACTGTTCCTATTATTTTGGCAACAGATAACCTGGTTTGTTTCATGCTGGGCAACAAAGATGAATTTCTCTGTGTCTAGTTAAAGCCCTTTTGACACTGTACATCATTTTGGCTGGCTGCACTGTCTTCGTCTCAGGTTATAAATAAGAGGCCATGTAAATCTATCCTAGACTCTTTAAACAAAACCACAATAAAAAGAACTGTTTGGTATTCAGTGAATATAAGCCTCTCTAAATAAATCTTTAATTCAGCTTTGAATGATTTCTATGTAACACTCATATAATACAGTTTTTACAGGCCAAAATCAAATCCTTAGGTATTTTTTAAAAATTCTACTCTTAAGCTTTTTTTTTGTCTGAATCTTGGCAGAGCAGTCTTTCATACAAACTTTCATAATTCTTTTACAAAGAAAACTCCAGTATTTAATAAACAGTTAACCTGATCAACAAAGAAAGCTTAAAAAAAAAACTCATGACAGGGCCTAAGACACAATAATTCAAATTGAATGTGTTCTTTACAATAACCTTCTGGAGTACTTTTCTAAAAGATGCAGGAAAAAAATCCGTAATTCATTTCACTAGTTTCAAAACAGGGTATTTCAAATTCTCTTTCTAAGAGCATGAGTAATGGACGCTGTGAAGTACATGGTCTTTCAAACACACTAACCCAGTTTGGATGAACTAAAAACTTCAGAATTATGTGAAGATAAGCTAAGACAAAGGGAAAAAATAATAATAAAATGCATATTACTATTTCCAAAGATAGCAATCAAATAAAAGTATAGCTTTCATCTGACTTACATCTAAAAATATAATATCCCTTTAGGGTAGTGTAGTCAAATACAGCAGTCAGGTCAAAGTTAGAGATACAGTATCAGTTTAGAGTAGTCTAAAGCACTTTCCAGTGTACATGATTTGTACATGATGTCATAATAATTTCATCCTCCTACTCACATGAGATACTTAGGACTAATATCCATTTGTTAAAAGAAACTGAGGTACTATAAGAATTGGGCAACGATGGAGAAAGAAACCAAGCACAAAGTTTCACTGGAAAAGTAGGGTCCAGAAAGTCATTCTTGGAAAATGTTATTTTGAACCATAAATAAATTGGAGGGAAAAGCTCTCAGGGATTTTGATTCTTTTAAAACACAAACCTCTTCTTGAGCCCAAATGATATTAGATTGACCTCAAATTAAGCTTATCTAACTCATGCAACAGAAATAAAGATAAGAAATGAAGAAACCAAGAATGCATTCAAGGCTCTTTCTTCAATGAGAACATGACTTTATATGTTTAAATGTATTTTGGTCATCACCAAGTTATTAGGTTATGTGAAAGCCACAGAGTTTGCTCCTGAGGTGACACTGAATCACTAAGAAAGTAACAGGAAATGACTCTTGCATGACCTCCACCAAGATGGCCGTACCTCCCCTTCCCACTTTCACTGGCACCACTGCTTTCCCTATTCCCTTCCCCTAAAACACCCTTCCCTTCCTTTCCACCCATCAACTCTGACCCCTTTCCAAGAAATAGGTCCAGCCTCCTATCCCTCAACCATCCACCTGTTCCCACCATGATCTTGCATTCACTCAGGCTGTGTCACCACCTCAATGTTTATGCTGATGATGCTTTGGAATTACCATCCAGCTGTTTTCTTGTTCCCTCTCGTATCACTCTCAGAGAAGTGACAGTATTTAACTTGTTGTGTGTATGTTCCATAGTGACCTGCAAGATACACGCTCTCAAAGGATTTAAATACTAGAATCTGGAGTTACTCCTTTAAAACAAGTTGCTGAGCAGCAGTAGCAGCAGCAGTAGCAATGAACTAGAATTTTCACCTGGGCTCTAAGAGAATCCTGCACTCAGATAGTCAATACTGAGTTCTTTGAGGACCAACTGTGTGTCTGGTGAAAAGAGAGTGAGTTTAGATGTAATTTTGATCTAGGAGACTGTGTTATTAAGAAAAATTAAACCCTTGGGTCTCCAAGGAAGCCAGAACTTTAAAATTCCCATTTGTTGCATAGCTCCTGAAAAGGTGAAACACGAGTCTTTAGGTCACCAACTTCCTCAAATGGCTTCCTCCCAGCTCTGACCCAGAGACAATAATGTCATCTCCCATAGAAACCAGTCTGCTTCTTTTAAAATGGATATAATGCTAACTCCAAAAAGATCTCATGAGGTGGTTCTGATAATTACGGGTAACGCAGCCCAGGGAAGTGTTCCTGATAAGGTCTGAGTGCGACATAAACATGTATATGTGGTAACAGCACTAGTATTAGCTCTTTAACATTCCTGAAAGATGACGGAGAGGGGTCAAAGTGATTTGAGTCACTTCAGTTTTCAGTCAGAGAATCTGTATGAAATTGGGATAGATTTTTATCAAACAAGGCCCCATGAACCTCTTTTTTTCCCATTAGATTATTTTTACTTGGAAGGTTTCTTAGATGATTGGCTGACCTCACTTCCTGTATCTTTGTTTTTTTACCAGGTGTTATGTATCATTTTTCTCCATCTTTATAAAGAGCCCTAAGGGACACTGTGTTCTGGTGGAAAGATAAAAGACAACCTGCTTGGCCCCAGATAGGCTAGTCCACCTGAGCCAGTGCATATGGAAAATACATTTTATATAATGGCATATATTTGTAATACAGTGCACATTTCTATTCTTCTCTTTTGTAGCATCTTTAACATTTCATAATTTTTTACCAAAAATAATGTTAACATATGTCCTTACATTGCCATTGGATACCTTCATTTTCTTTGGAACCCAAACCTCCCGTGAAATTGAACACTAAAACTGCAGAAGTATGTTAAGATTTATTCTTTCTTAATATATAAATCAAATGTAAGAAGCCTGATACACTGAAAAGACAATCTCATTTTAAATAAGTGAAATTAATATTTGTACAGCACTTTATAAGATATTATGTGCTTATAAACATATCATTTAATCCCCTAAGTGTCATCATCATCATCATCAGACACAAGGAAACAAATGCAACAATGTAAAGGAAGATGCACAGATGGTGGGTGACAAAATGGGGTAGAAACCCAAGGATCGCCAATTCCAAATCCTGTGTTCTTTCTACTTCATTATGTCACCCCATGTCAAGATAATAACAGCTATAGTAACAGCTAACCTTTCCTGGAAAGTTTATACGGGTGCTGCTGTGGGCCTAAGCACTTTAACTGCATTATTTCATGTCAGTTCACAAAACTCTACAAGGGAAGGATTTCTGCCCCTGCAGTTTTACAGGTGAGGAAGCCGAGGCTTAGAACAACTAAACAACTTTCCTGGCTCACACAATCTAGAGGGAGCAGAACTGAGCCTCAAATCCCAGGCTGAATGACATAAAGTGAATGGACTCAACCATTAGATTATATTGCTTTTTGGTTGTGGGGAACATTTATATGAATCCACATACAACACGATAACTTGAATTTAATTGTAGGACTTGACAACTTGCAAACTGAAACTCAAAAATACTAGTGATTATATGTAATCGAGGTAGGGATAAAAAAGAAATTATTATCTAAATTAGTCCATGTAGACCAAATGCTCAATGTTTATAGATTGAAATATCTGATTAAAGCCATCCGCATTACCTAACTTCCTTCACTAGCTTCCTCCCTATCTTTCCCAGAAAGAGTTGTCCCAGTCTGTTCCAATTCCTCCCCTCTCGCTTCTTCCTAGATTCCCAACCTACATCAGGCTTTGGCCCCACTTTTCCACCCACACTGCTCTTATCACGATTGTCAATGACCCCTTGGTTATCATATTCAATCATCAGTTCTCAGGGCTCATCTGCCCTTAGCCATTGGCAGCATATGTCCGGGTGTCACTGCCCTCTGGGTACCGCCTTCACTCAGCTTCCAGAATCTACTGATTCCCTTGTCCAGCTGGTCACCCCTCCTCAGTCCTGCATGTGGTGTCTTGTCTTTTCCTTGATCTGTTATTTCTGGGGCACTGCAAAATTAAGGTTGTTCCTTGGAACTCTTCTCCAATGATTATCATTTCCTTGGTGAGCTCATCTGTTTTTTCATGGCTTTAAATATTATCTGCTAACTCTTCCTAATTTATATCTTCAGCTCACACTTCTCTCCTGAATTCCAGACTTGAATCAACTGCCGTTTAAGCGTCTCTCCATGTAGGACTAGCAGAGGTCTTGAACTTAGCACATCTAAAGCTGAATTTCTATCTTCTTCACAGCTCTACCCACAACATCAACAAAATCACTAACACGTATTAGGAAGGCAAGAAAATGGTGGCACTGAATAAATGATGAATAAATACATACAGCCCAGTCAAATGGACACAGGTCTCGAAAGCAGAATAACTGAGATGCTCTGTAACTAGCAAGTCCACTGCTTTAAAAGGGTTTGATCTGAGTCAGTTATAAAAACACAGTAATGATTTTGCTCCTCTCACACAGTCATGAAAAGTCAAGGTTTCTAGATAACTAGAAATTCTGAAAGATAATCATGAAAGTAATTATGTTCTGTTGTGGCATAATACATACATATACAATAGAATTTCATTATTATTCGTGCTTATCATTACATGGATTCTGGAATACCCTGGCTTAAATAACATCTTCTAAGATAGTACTAGAACATCAAAGACAGCCTATGAGAAACAAATCATGGCATAGCGAAGAGCTCCCACACTGTCAGGATATCACTCACAGACACACCTACTATCCTTTCACACAAGGAAGAAACTTGCCTTATTGAGGTGACTTGTTTTAAAAGTTAGTAAGAATTTGGGGGCGCCTGGGTGGCTCAGTGGGTTAAAGCCTCTGCCTTTGGCTCAGGTCATGATCTCAGGGTCCTGGGACGGATTCCCGCATCACATTGGGCTCTCTGCTCAGCAGGGAGCCTGCTTCCCCCTCTCTCTCTGCCTGCCTCTCTGCCTACTTGTGATCTCTCTCTCTGTCAAATAAATAAATAAAATCTTTAAAAAAACAAACAAATAAACAAACACTAAAGCCAAAAAGAAAAAAGCTGGTAAGAATTTGGTCAACTTAAAATGCTTTGTTTCTCACCTTCGGATTAGCATAGTTGGAGAAATACAAACATACTCAAATTCACTTTTATATATGCACACATCAAAATTCATTCAAAAAGCAATGTACATACCATCTCCACTTAAATTACATTTAAATAATTTCATGTTAAGCAACAAATAACTTGATGAGAAAAGGAAGGGGAAAACAGATCTGCTATTACTTATAGCTATGCCTTTTTAAAACAGCTTTATTAGGGTGTAATTTACACATGATAAAATCCACCCATTTGAAGTATATACAATTCAATAATTTTTAGGCATAAAGTTGACCCATCGTAAGTGTACAATGACTTTGAGTCAGTATATATACACTATGCAACCATCACCTGATCCAGTTTGAGAACACTTTCATCAGCCCAGAAAGATTCCCCATGTCAGTGAGCAGTCATCTTCAGCTCCCAACTCCAGCCCAGGCAACCACTAATCTATGGTCTATCTGTATAGATTTGCCTCTTCTGGAAAACAGATACTATTTTTAAGGGCCTCGTATGGCCGAGATACCTAAGTGAACATTCCACGTTCATTATCTCACTTAGTCCTATGATAACCTACAATAAATACATTATTATTTGCCCAACATTATGGAAGATGAACTTGAGGTTGAGAGGGTAACTAATGTGTCCAATGAGGACCAACAGTCTCAATTATATGGGGTCACAAAATAACCTGCTTATATTTGAGGACCGCCAACAGATAATAGAATATAAGGAATTTACAGAATGCTATCAACCAAAACAAGCAAGGAGGGTGCATGGTGCTCAGTCAGGATTTAATTGCATCACCACCTGCCATAACACAAATCAGCCCTCCAGGCCTGACAGGGAAGGACGATGGCTCTGGCTGACTCACACCTGAGATATGGAAACGGAGTTTGCACTTGTCCTTAGCATCTATTTTAAAAATGATGACCTTTCTACTTTTTTTTTCTTTAGAGAAAGAGATCACAAGTAGGCAGAGAGGGAGCCAGAGAGGGAGCCAGAGGGAGAGGGGGAAGCAGGCTCCCTGCTGAGCAGAGAGCCCGATGCGGGGCTCGATCCCAGGACCCTGAGATCATGACCTGAGCTGAAGGCAGAGGCTTTAACCCACTGAGCCACCCAGGTGCCCCATGACCTTTCTACTTCTGACCTCAAAGACTTACATATCACTGATGTCCCAATGCGACACACACCCATGAAACAGACAAGGACGAGGACCATGACAGACAGATCTGCACTTGAGTTACTATGCCTAAAATAGTTTATAAAATCACAGTCAAAAATCTGTATAAGCCAAGTTAAGAAATTATTTCTGTAAGAACTACAATCTGTTGTACGTTAATACAGGAAAAGGTCGGTTAGAGTTTCTAGGTTGTTTTTTTAATTGGGAAAGCTGTACATACATGCACTATAATTTATACCACTTCCAACTGGAATATTAGAAAATGTAGATCATAGACAATCCAATATCAGTATCAGACTATCACATTGATTTACAAAGATGATCAGATGGCTTCCTTTCATGAGGGCCCAATGCTAAATTTTTAAGAAAGAAGACCATACAGCTTCTTTGATGTCCTGTAACTGCAGCAATAGGTTCTTTTATGTTGAATAAGTCATTGACATCAAGTGACTAATGAAACAGAGATGAGAGCCTGGTTGCTCCAGAATACTACACAATTCTCATTTCCCACGAGTACCTACACCTCAGCATAACTGTCAGGCTAAGGAAGGTCAGGAAAATCCATCAGAATCCTTCAGGCTAAAAATCAAGATGGAGGCCTCAGTTGAACAAGTACTTAGATTCCCACTGCCTGTCACTGCCAAGAATGAAGTCACTCGGTAGCAGACTCACAGCTCCTTATGCTTTGTGCAGCCAAGGCTGCTCCTTAGCAACCCATGTCGACAATTGGGTTTCCACGGAAACCAGAAAGCTCAATTTATAAAACTAGGAAACAAAGCAACTATAAAGGCAATATTAGACACAGAAGGTAACTCTATTCTTATCATTGTTGCTGAATTCCTACCAGTGGAATGGCACAAATATTTTATTTTTAAATGTTTAAGGAGAAAAAGTGCATTTTTCAAGTATATCACATTACCCCCATCCACTGTATCTTTCTGGAAAAGGGTGGCAAATACATTTTTAGAATTCAAATGAGAAATAGCATAAAAAATTTGTGTTTAAAAAAACAGATGGTTTTTGAAGGTAAAGAATATTTTTAGAATCATCTGCAAAATATAAATTCCTTCCAGACCACAAGGATAATTCTATATTACTTCATTCCTGTATAAAACAAGGAGATAGATATTGTCAGGTTTGTTACCAGTACTTCTTATATACTATTCTGTGGCTTTCTGAATAACACATTTTTCTCATGTAGGGAGTAGTATATGGGAGCACCAAATGAGAGGAAATATGAGTGAAGATGAAACCAATAAACAGAGGCATTATTTATAAGCTACATCTGACTATTCTGGGAAATCAAGCATATGTCACATGCCACCAACTGCCTATGACTTAGAGCTCCCAAACAATTTTATAAAGGTAAAGGAATGAACGGTTTTTATGAAAAATTTCTCTCTATTGTCTGCCTCTCAAGATAGATCAGCACTTCTTTATTGCAAAGCCTTGAGTTATTTAACCTGTGAGCCTCGAATCCTCAGACATAAAATGTGGAGGGGATTAATAAGAATTAAATGAGATTTATGAATAATAGCCAAAGCATAGCAATAGGTACTTAATAAATGCTAGTGACGTCTTACTGACCACCTTTCAACATATCCTGTATTTCTTACCCCATCACACTTTTTTTAATCCATAAAACTACTTTCTTTTTCTTAAGGAAATAGAATGAATAGAATTGTTGCATGGAAAAACATGTTTAACAGAGAGAAAATTATGTTTTGAAATTTATGCAAAGAAATGCTGACTGACAGGGCGCCTGGGTGGCTCAGTCGTTAAGCATCTGCATTTGGCTCAGGTCATGATCCTGGGGTCCCGGGATGGAGCCCCGCATCGGGCTCCCTGCTCAGCGGGGAGTCTGCTTCTCTCTCTCCCTCACTCGTGCTTTCTCTCTTTCCCCCAAATAAATACATAAAATCTTAAAAAAATAAATGCTGGCTGACATAGGGTTACCAATTCAGTATGTCAGTAACGTAAAAGTTGTCAGATTTCTGTTGTCTCTTTGGAATAGGTAGAACTTACACTAGTACTTACGGGCACATTCACAACTGTCACATACCTTATTTTCAAAAATCATCTTCACTTCCCTAGTCTTCCTTATTGAATGGAACCAGTGCTTGAAAACTGCAGATGGCTCAATTCTCAAAACCAATCTGAGAATTAATGCAAGTAGTCATTTGCTGGATTCCTGAAAAGCTCTGATTGCATTTGTGCTCTCCTTCCATCTCTGATATTGTGTGCCATTCTCATCATAGAGTCCTGAGAATTCTTTCTCCACATATTTTAACAGAACAATTTTTCAAACCTGGCTCACCCTGGCAGAATAGAAAAAGACCTCGATTCTTGTATCACTACTGAAAGTACACTGATTCAATGATTTGCTGATTCCTTGTCATTGGCACAGTGCCACTCCAGATGCGAGGGAAAGAGAGAGACATAAGAAGAGTAGAGGTTTACATTCAGAAGGGACTTAGAGGTATCCAGTATGGTTCTCTGCCCCAATGTGTAAATTACCTCATTCCAGCCCTGTTGACTATTACTCTGCTTCCTCAGCTACTGCACATACGTTTTCCTAATGATAGGAAATTCCTGATTCCAACAGCAGCTCCAATGGTTAGAAATTCAGATTGCACCTGCTGCCCTATATTCACCTGGGTAACACCTACTCCTTAGTCCTCTCACTGCCCCTTGAAGCAGTACGCTCTGACTTGTCTCTGTCTTCCACATGATGCTCTCTCGGGCATCTGAAGGTGGTCATCCTGTGCAGGAAAAAATGGACAGAGACGCCTGGGTGGCTCAGTCAACGAAGCGTCTGGCTCTTGATTTTGGCTCAGGTCATGGTCTCAGGGGCATGAGATTGAGCCCTGTATCAGGCTCCCCACTGGGTATTGAAGCCTGCTTAAGATTCTCTCTCTCCCTCTCTCTTGGCTCCTCCCCCTCCCTCTCTTAAAAAAAAAAAAAAAAAAAGTTTTCAAAAAGAAAGAATGGACCCAAACCTAGACTATAGTTCCTTCTTTCACATCTTCCTAAGGAATCTCAAATAAATCATTTAACCTTCTAGCCTTATCTTTCTTGCCTATAAAACAGATATAATAAATCCTTCTGTTGAGGGCTAAAGAGAAGGGGGAAAGAAGAAGAGAGGGGCACGAGGAAAAGTAGGCAGAGGAGTGGAGAAAGTGGTGGCATTCCCTGAGCACTCGGTCCTAGGGCTTCTCCGAGTGCTAAATACTTCTCGTCAGTCAGTGAGGTGCTCACTGTGTTCTGCCCCATCTTACAAATGGTGACACCTAGGCTTGCCTCGAGTCACACTGCTATTAACTCTTAATCACGACGCTTTATGTCCTTTCTGTATCTCCTGTTCTCTGCCCCCCTAATTGTAGCATAGAGTTTACACGAGGACTTTACCAAACGACCCCAGTTCATCAACTATGTCCTATGGGATCTGGATTCAAGAGCCAACACCCCCCTGGAAATGAGTCACTGAGACATTTCCACGACCGTGTACTAAGAGGGTATTAAGTACCAACCACTCTGCTAGTGCTGGAAAAAGCAGAGCTGAATAGACAGTTCTAGTCCTCAGGCAGCTCAAAGTCAATTAGAGTAAAAGACATGTAAATAGGAAGAAATAATATTTGTTAAAATGCTACATTAGGGGCGCCTGGGGGGCTCAGTCATTAAGCGTCTGCCTTCGGCTCGGCTCATGATCCCGGGGTCCTGGGATCGAGCCCCGCATCGGGCTCCTTGCTCAGCAGGAAGCCTGCTTCTCCCTCTCCCACTGCCCCCTGCTTGTGTTCCCTCTCTTGCTGTGTTTCTCGCTGTCAAATAAATAAAATCTTAAAAAAAAAACAAAATGCTACATTAAAGCCATGAAGAAGGCGTAATGGTAGAAACTGGAAGGGGAACCAGATGAGTCAGCACTGTAAACACAGACTCATCGCTTAGAAGAATGCAGTGAGATAGTCAACTCCCTAGGGCCACATACTCTGCTGCATATGTCCCCTAAGTGGTTGGCCCGTTCTGGTTAACAAAATCCATGGCGTTTCCCCATAAATTAATGTCAAGCTATTGTCCTGAACAATACTTACATAACTTATATTGGGGACATAAATGTAGAGCTTGCAATATCACAAACATTAATATGATTTTACGTGACCCATCATTTTCATGTGTCATAATCATCTGATTCTCTCACTAACCTGTAACTTAGTAACATAAGTACTATGAACTGAATGTCTGTGCTTCCCCAAAATTCATATGCTGAAGCCCTAATTCCCATTGTGGTGGTATCTGGAGGTGGAGAGTTTGGGAGGTAATTAGGTTTAGAGGAAATCATGAGGGTAAAAGTCCAATATGGGATTAGTACATTCCAGGAAAGGAAAGAGGTCCTGAAGCATCCCCTCTGCCATACAGTGAGAAGGTGGACATGGACGAGAAACAAGAGGGCTTTCACTGCCGAGAGCCGCAGAAACCTCGCCCTTTGACATGGTCCGGCGAGGGGGCAGGTTTGCAAGGCTCCTGCCATATGAACGGGGATCGGTATCTCCTCCTATATCTCTTTGTGTTACTCGAATTCCTTTCTTCTTTTTGGCCTAAGCCTTTTGCTCAAATTGAGGCTCTGACTCACTTAACCTGCTTCTAAGCCAGACCAACATTTCCTTGCGGAAGCTACACGGAACAAGCAAACCATTCCACCGCCATAAAACCATTAGAGCCGATAACTGCGAGGCTCTCTTCCAATGTTGGTCCAAATTATTGCAGATAAGATGATAAGGTACTTAAAGGTCAACACTTACACAGACCCTTAATAATCTACAGCCTACTTTAGTTCTCCTCTAGGAGATTCACATTCCATCATCCACACCAACGCCTGCATTCCCTTACAATGGAGAGTACACACAAGATAAGGTAGGAATGGTTAAACATAAAGACAATAGAGTTTTACTTCAGACTTTGCTAAAGAATACCCAAGATGAGGCTCCCAGGAGTCTGCTCACCCAGCAGCAATAAAGGGCTTCCACAAACAGCTTGGGCCATTCTATAATAAATTCAAATATCATCCCCTCTTCTTTTGGTTAATGTGCAAAGGATATACATGACTAAATCTTTTTCCAATATATAGAAGCAGTCATAAAAATTGTTGTTAAGGGTCTTGTTGTTCTAAATGAGATAAGCCTGTCTCTGCCTCAGTCTTAGAAAAAACTAGAGGTACTACAAAAAACTTTTGTTGATCTAAGCCCCCTTATCTGAGAAAATCATTAACTGTTTTCCATGTAACCTGCTGCCTATAAATAAAGAGTCAAACACCTATGAGGCAGAGATGCCTGCCTGGTGATTGAAAAAACCTCTGGCTCTCTCACTCCTTTCGCCGACATCGTCCATCCTTCAGGGAACCCCTGGATCGCCTGGGCTGGACCCCGGCATTTCACCAGACATCAAATCTGCTGGCTCTTTGATTTTGGATTTTCCAGCCTCTAGAACCAGGAGAAATAAATGTTTGTTGTTCCAGCTGCCTAGTCAATGTTATTCTGATATAGTATTCCTGACTAAGACAGTAAGCCTACTAATTATGTCTTCTTTAGCATACAGACCAGAGTGTGTTAAAAGCATCTAAACAATGCTCACAGGACCAAGGGTTGGTGTGTGCAACGGAAGCCCCAAGGAGGTCAGAAGGTACAAACGTCCAGTTATAAAATAAATAAGTGTCAGGAACGTCAGGTACAGCCTGGTGACTACTAGCAACGATACTGTATTATGTTTGAAAGGTGCTATGGAGTAAATATTAAAAGTTTTCATCACAGGAAAAAAATTATAACAATGTATGGTGATGAATATTAACAAGACTCATTACAGTGACCATTTCACAATATATACATTTATCAAATTATTATGTCGTACACCTAAAACTAGTACAATGTTCTGACAAGTATATCTCATATTAAAAATACACTAAAGAAGCTTACTGTTTAAAGGGAGGTTAGTATGAATGCTTTTGTAAAATAAATAATCACTGATTTTCCTTATGACCACATCTGGATTTCCAGATACTGAATTTATATAAACTAGGGCACAAGTTTAAGTAGCTTTGAAGAAAAGAGTCAGTTAAAACAGAACTTCTTGGGTTCTAGAACTAAAAGTAAGCCTACATTTATCAGTAGGTACTGGAAAGGCAGTAGAGTGAATGACTATCTTAGCTTTTTCAGGTGTACGATGCTCTTGGCAAGCTTTAACTTGCAATCTTGCTCCTTGGTGAATGAAATATCTTTCTTCATTTTGTGAATATCAATTCTGAATCATTTATATGAGTCATATATCTCTAGTAAGTTGCTTATCTGGTACTATTCCATGTCATTTGGTACACATTTGTTAATGGACCTATCAACCAAAATTTCCATTCTACTCATTCAAAGGATATGGTCCAAAATTAATTTAGTGAGATCTGGTATGAAAAAAAAGAGAGTGTGCATCAAAAGCTACTGATTTGTAAGATTCAACATGAAATTAGTACAGTCATACCTTATCCAATGCTTGGTGAACCAGTAGTATTTGAGAAATCTTAATTTTTCAGATTTTAGAAAAAATGGTACAGTACACATATCACACATTACTTGTCCTGCCAATGGCTTTTGAGGCAGTTTCCCATGATCAGCATATTAACAAAATCCCCAGTGACATGTACATACATTCACATTGGATGGGAGAAACAGGACTATAAAATAGCCTAACATCAACTGGGATCAAGTTTTGACAGCAAATAAGAGTTAATGAAGAAAGAAGAAAGAAAAGGGAGACCAGGACTAACTAGCCTATAGAGAATAACCCATAGTAGGGTGGAGAGGCAGAAGGGAAAGCAAACAGATCAAAGGAAGAGCATAAAAACCAAGAGAATATGGCATCGATGAACCTCAAAGCAGGAAGATCGAGATAGAAATATCTGTTGATGTCAAAACCAGGAAATTAGGAATGAAACAAGAAGCTTCTAGTCCATCTTGAATTCTCTTACTTAAGTCTAGGATATTACAAAGAAAGAGTCATCAAGGTCAATAGCATTTTGAATCGGATGTGTCAGTTTCCTTTAGTAGTCTAAAGTTCAACTACAATTGACCCTTGAACAATGTGGGGGTTAGAGGCACTGACCCCATGCACAGCCAAAAAAATCTCTGTAACTTTTGACGCCCCTCAAACAACTACAAATAGCCTACAGTTGACCAAAAGCCTTACTAATAACATAAACTGTCAATTAGCACACATTTCATATGTTTTATGTCTTGTATATTGTATTCTTACAATAAAGTAAATGTTTCGACATGGCACCAATCCTTCTTCCACTGTCTGCTTTAGTTTCAGTGCCCAGATCATAGAAGTGTCCATGGCACAAAAGAAGCTGAAAGTGGTCTTGAGTCACTGGAACCCTTCTGCCAGATTGCTCTGATGTCAGTTTATTTCCGGTTCTGCTCTTCTGTGTTTTCTTCCTCATCACCTGGCACTGGTTCTGAAGCACTCATCTCCACCAAGTGGCTTTCTGTCCATTCCTCTGGTGTGATGTCTATTAGCAATTTCTACACGATCCATATCTTGAAACCCTTCCGCACCCCAACCTTTTTTGCTATACCTACAATCTCTTTCATGACGTCCCTGATTGGCTCTGTCATAAATCCTGCGAAGTCATGCATGACATCTGCACAGTTTTCTCCAGCGGAAATCTATTGTTTCAGGCTCTCACAGCTTCTTCTGTAACAACAATGGTATCTTCGATGGTGTAATCCTTCTAGACTTTCAGTGCTCTCTCTATTGGGTTCTATTCCACAAAGTTGACAGTCCTCTCCATGGAGCAGAGTGGGTAATGAGCCTTAAAGGTCCTTATGATCCCCTAAGCTACAGGCTGAACTAGACACTGTGTTTAGGGGCAAGTAAACCACTTTGATGACACCTTCAGTGGTGAACTCATGGAGTTCTGTGTGACCAGGAGCATTGTCCAATATCAAATGAACTACAAAAGGCTGTTCCTTACTGGCAGGGTACTTCCTGACTTCAGGGACCAAGCATCAGTGGGACCAATCCAGAAGAAGAGGTCCTGTTGTCCAGGCCTTCTTGCTGTACAACCGAAAGATGGGCAGCTGGTGTTTATCTTTTCCCTTCAAGGCTCAGGTATTAGTAGCTTTATAAAGAAGGGCAGTACCGATCATAAACCTGAGTGCATTGGCACAAAACACTAGAGCCGGCCTATCCCTTCCTGCCTCAAATCCTGCTGCTCACTTCTCTTCTTTTAATAAATATCATTTGTGGTAATATTTTCCAGAATAGGGCACTTTTGTTTGCAATTAAAAACTGTTCAGGCAGACATCCTTTCTCCTCAATGATTTCCTAAATGATATCTGGGAACTCTTCTGCTGCCTCTTGGTCTGCAGAAGCTGCTTCTCTGGTCATCTTGACATTTTTTTTTTTTTTTTTAAAGATTTTATTTATTTGACAGCGAGAAACACAGCGAGAGAGGGAACACAAGCAGAGGGAGTGTTAGCGGGAGAAGCAGGCTTCCTGCTGAGCAGGGAGCCCGATGCAGGGCTCGATCCCGGGACCCTGGGATCATGACCTGAGCCGAAGGCAGACGCTTAACAACTGAGCCCCCCAGGCGCCCCGACATTTTTTAAGCCAAACTTTTTCTAAAATTACCAAACTGTCCTTTGGTAGCACGAGATTCTTCAGGTTTAGATCCTTCACCTTGCTTCTGCTTTATCATATAATGACTTTACTTTGTCTCATATCATATTAGTTTATTGATATCACTTTCTTATACTAAGTCTGCACCCACATAAAAGCTACATTTTTAATACAAGATAAGAAGGTATTTCACAAAAAGTGTAAGTACTAGCTGGTGTAGCCGCAGTAGGGACTCCATGAATCTCCTTTTCTTTTCTACTACATTGGGTAGAGATTGTGAATACTGGCAAACACCCTACAAAGCACAGGGCAGCCCCCTACAACAAAGACTTACCTGGCCCAAACAGGGCAGGGTTGAGAAACCCTGCTTTAAATTTGGAGACTAGGGGCACCTGGGTGGCTCAGTGGGTTAAAGCCTCTGCCTTCGGCTCAGGTCATGATCTCAGGGTCCTGGGATCGAGCCCCGCATCACATTGGGCTCTCTGCTCAGCAGGGAGCCTGCTTCCCCCTCTCTCTCTGCCTGCCTCTCTGCCTACTTGTGATCTCTCTCTCTGTCAAATAAATAAACAAAATCTTTTAAAAATAAATAAATAGATTTAGAGACTTATGGTAGAAGCTTTGTATCACTCATATCACAAAATAAGTATTTCAATGCATATAAAAACTTAGCATAACATTAATTAAATAGTTAAAATGAAACATTTTTTTATTTTTAAGAGAAAAAATAAAATAAATAATTATTAACATCATGAAACCAACATTCAATTTGACTCAAGTACTCCTTCAAATTAATCCTTTTTTCCTAACATCTCATTAATATAGTCTAATATCATCAAGGCTTATGGAAATAATGTGAATTTTGAAGACACAATCATTACTTAGCACTTTATTAAACAACTTTTTGGCCAGATTATAAAAAGATCAAATGAAGCAGAAAAAAATTCAAAGTCACGTATTAAAAAAAAATTAAGTATGCTGAAATCTAGTTATGAAGACCACCGATAGTTCAAAAGTATACAAGGCTAATGGGTGGCTTTGAAATGCAAATTTTCCTAGTTCCAATTTAAAAGTCATATGTGGAAAATGTGGCCTTAAAAAGTAGGTCCTCACTTCACAGAAATGTCCTTCTTGGCAAGTTTCATTGTTCTAGAATTCTAACCTCTGTCTGGGTGGAAAGCACTGGGAACCATGGTCTCTCCTTCCTGTTCCCATCTCCCCCACAGAAGCACACAAAGGTCTCACAGTGTACAAACGATAGCATCAAGCCATTGTTTGACTGGGCTCTCACCTCTCCCAGGAAAAATAACACTCATTCAACTTAAGCAGAAAGATTGTAGAAATTAAGCAGAGACTGACTTAGACAGGCATTCCTTAGAGAAAACTTGGTTTCCTTTAATATTCCATTTGCTCCAGTCATCTGGGGTAAGGAACAACAGTGCTATCAGATCAAAATGATTTCAAGAGAACTGGTAGCATCCTACCAACAGCAGGCACTGGATAAGCATTAGCTAATGAGGGTGGAGAGGCCTGCGATCTGCCCTCTCTAGATGATCTTGTCTCCAGCCTTGCTATTTTAGCAATTACTCAGACTTGTCATTTGTCACTTAAATTCTCCATAAAGTGCATACAGACAAGCCATTTCCCCAGACTCCCTGCATCAAGAAGGCCTGATGGTATCATCAAATGCCTCCTCTCTGAGAACGTCAGCCAACCAGTTACAGTTCTTGGTTAGACTACACTAAGAAAGCACAGTTTTCAAACCTCACTGCAATGGAAATTGGCCAGAAGCACTAAAGGTACTAAAATATTTTCATATGAAAAAGAGTGAAATCCGTGTACTAGGTTAGATGAAAACCTGAGCCAGATGAGGCCCAGCTACCCATCTGGCATTTTCTCTTCTGCATCCTTCACTTTGCTTCCTTGCTCCCATGTGGACAGAAGGGAAGACAAGTAGATGGCCACAGTTAGAAAAAGGCAACAGCTGCCTCAGAAACCCAACTCTTACTGAGTCAGAGTTATAGGAAATGGGCTCTGACCACAAAAGCTGTTTCTTTAAGAACCTTCTGATCATAAGAATCTCTGAAATCTCAGAGAGTTGAATTTCCCAACCCCTCGTTCAATGTTCAATAAGGTACCCACACATTCCAAAGTGATATTTAGAAAGTCTTTACAGAAGGGTAGTTCAAAGAGTGAACAATGCATTTTTCATTAGTCCATAAGGAAGCACCTTATTTAAGGAGGAAAAGGCTAAGTTATTATAACAGACTAAGATGGTGGCCTCTAGTCCTACATGGCTTCCATCAGAGCCTTTAAGTCCTAGGTCACTGACCTCAAAGGGTGAGAAAATTACCTAAAATATATTGAAAAATTCCTGTGTGTTTTCAACTGCCCCATGTGTTCAAGTCTTTGCAACTTTTCTGCCATGTTAGGATTAAATAATCTGTTGGGTCCCTCGTCAGTTCAACTCCAGTCCTCTAGTCTGACAGATCAGCCTACAGAACAAACAGAGGGATTCACTATCTGTGATGATAATGAAAATTTAAATGGCTGTAATAAAATGTTGATTGCCTATGATGCCATGCAATAATCAAAACACAGGTGCTGTAAAGTTTACAAACGTGACTCCACAGGGTTAAACATGGAGCAGAGTCTAAGAAACATACAATTGTGTTATTCACATTCTAGCCAATCTGCAATATCACCACATAACAAGTAGATGATCCATGAAACTCCCCTAGAACAATAGTTTCCCTTGCATTTTTCTCATTCCATTTTCTCTAGTTCGACAGATATTTATGTGCCGTCCACTGTGGTATTTAGTATCTGGGCTTCTTATCCCTACTCTTGGTCTTCTAAAGTTAGTATGGGAAACTTGTTTCTTTAAGATGCTCGGTGCATTCTGTTCAGCACAGGATTAGTGAGATACATCTGCTGTCTCCAAGTCAACAGGTTCATTTCTCTAAATTTCTGGATTTCCCTAAATCTCTCTGTTGCTTTTTTGCACCTAATTAGAATGTTCTAGAAAAGCACAGAGATAGGTCAAATTGAGACTCTCCTTTCTCAAACAACTCTTTATCAAAAGGAAAACTAAATTTGTCTCTTGACATTAAAAACAGATTAAGGCAAACAGAGACACTTGGGATTAGACTATCACATAGGAAAAGTCAAATGATTCCTGAGACTTTCAAAAACTTGTGCAGAAATTGGCAAATATTTATGAGTGATTTTTCCCTGGCATGACGAAAAGCATGAGGAAAAAGACTACATGCAAGAATCACTGGATAGTAGCTAGGAACTTCTCTTTCCATCTCCTTTATTCCTTTACAGTTTGTGATTCTTGGATTTAGAAACTGGACTCCAGAGGACAACAGCTGGATGTTTGATTTTTCAAGTGACGGATACACATCACTGGGTGCAGAGGCATCAGATCTTGCAGAAATCTTTAAAAAAAATTCTTACGTATAGTCTGCTGAAAGAAATGGTTAAGAGGAAGAGGCAAGAAAGCACCTTGAGGCTCTGGAAGTCTTAGAAGAATCGCTAAGCTGACAGCATAGAGGTGGGAGGAACTTATAAAGACTGGGGATAAAAGCCCAGATCTGGAAATAGTTATTCTATTTCAAGACTTGTCCTGTAGAACTGTACTTTACCAGAAGTTAATTACACTTGTGAAAGCTACAATCATTCTGTGATTATCTATGTTCCCACTAAATCCCTATTACAACAAAGGATCAGTGTGTCACACGAAGAAAAATGTAAGCCAAACAAGGACTAAAAACTGATGTGAAAACAACAAATCCATGCAAAACAGTCTTCAGTACTATTGATTACATGGCATCTAGTTTAATTTCTTTTTGAACCACTCCTAGGGTAGATTTTTTATACCACTTTCCCATCAAAAATTAAATCAAATTAAAATTCCACTCTCAAAAAAAGTTATGTGAATCTAGAAGTCAAGGTAAGACTTTGAAGCAAAACTACCTATAAATATATGCCACCTCTCAGGGAAAACAAATGTCTTATTATCATCTTATTGCCAAAGATAAATTATTAATAGCTGATGTTTTAAGTATCCACTTTTGGATAAACGTAGATACTATAAATATGCCTGACGACTCTCAAGGCAATATTTGTTATCAATATTTTAAAATAATGATTTTTACCTCAAAATTTATGTAAATAAAATGTACTGATTTTCCTTCCTTGGAAAAGTCTGAAACAAAGCCTAAGCCTGTGCTCTTGTTGGAGATTTTACCTTTTATCTTTATACTTAAAACACATGTATATTGCAAACAAATCAAATGATGCAAAACAAATGAAAATGAACACTTTATAGTCTTCAGTCCTACGGTCTATCTCAGAGGTAACATTTCATCCATTTGTTGTGGTGTTTTCTAAACCTTATTCCACATGGATACACTTCCTAGGGCCCATTATTATTATTATGAAGGAAACCATACTGCACATATTCTACAAACTGCTTTAGTAAAGGTAAAAATAATTAATGGTAAACAAAGATTAGACACCACCTCTGTACCACCATCCCCAGAGAGGTAAAAGTCCATCTATAATCATCCGTCAAGCTTCCACAGTAAAATTCCCATGACTGCCCATGTTTGCCACCATTTACCCTCACACTGTCCCTCAGAGATCAAGCCTCAAAATGCCTGCACGCTGTTCTTTGTAACTGAGGGGACAACTACCAATATCCTTAATGTTATCAAGCGAAATGACAGTCGGGATACTCCAAGAAAGCTACCGTCTGCCACAAAGCACAGTAAGCTTGCTCATTGCTGACAAAGCCTTGGAAAGGGCAAACCGAGAGTGAGACAGGCCCAATGGGCATCTCACAAACGCTTGGCACTAACTCCGGAAGCTGCCCCCTCACTCTTCCTTTGGATTCTTACTTTCTTGATGTCCTAGCAATACTGAATAGACAGGAACCCAAAATAGAATATTTCATTTGCACATTTTTTATTTTCAGTTAGTTACCCAGAAATAAGATACTTTTGTGAGGAAATACTTGAAGAAAAATCTCTACACAAACCAAATCTATGGCACTCACTACAAGGGCAGACACTTTTAATAAAAAATTCCCGTTACCACTCTACATCAGGTAGAAAGAGCTCCTCCTTTACCAGCTACAACTGGATCCCATTCCTGTGTTTCATTCCCCATTCAACTGAACAGCCAGGGTCACTGTTTACTCATCCGACATCAGTGTTTGCCGATTATGAGCATTATTTAATTAGTTCTTTCAACAAACCAAGTCAGCGTCACGAGTGGTTTCTGTGACTTAAAACACTGCCTGTGCTAGCCCTCGGGAGTTCACCTCGGCACAACTCAGGATCCCCTGGGTTCCAGAACCCCTCAGGAGCTGGGACAAAGCACAGGGGAGAGAGAATCAGTCCCCAGACAAGTCTGCATAAGAAGATTCAATTGGAATCTTCAGCTGGAAATAAACTGTTTTCTGGACAGCTTTTAAAACACTGTAAGTGATAGAGACTGCTCGCAGATCCACCCAAGTGGGAAGCAAGTGGGCAACAAAAAAGGGCATTGACCTTCCAGCAAAGGCGTTGCCACAAAAAATAAAAGCTCTTGTAAAGGGACCTGTGATTTCTTTACCCCGGTTGCAATTAAGTGTTAGGTAATCGTGTGAGGTAATAATTGGGTAACCGATTTCTGAGCATCTCCCACAGGAAAGCATTGGTGGGCACAGAAACATGAAAAGACCCAACCTCTGACTAAGAAATTTGCAGCCTAATGACAGATACAGATGTGCAAACGTGTGACTGGAAGATAAGGCCACGTGAACTGGGGGCGCCCAGGAGGAGCTCTGTGGATATCGACACCTTTGTCCCACTGAGAAGCCTCCTGGAGGCTGACATTTGCTCCTCTCTTAGCCTGACTCTCTTCCAACATGAGAAGGGCCTGGCTGAGGGTTGGCAGTGTGAAATGGATACTTAATATTAGCACACCTGCATCTGGCTGTGGACACACCCTTCTGCCAGGGCTCCAATTGGGCCGATGACAAAGGTCCCCCAGGAAATAAGGAGAAGGCAATGAAGGTGGTTAGAAACCAGAGAGAGAGGGGCACCTGAGTGGCTCAGTGGGTTAGAGCCTCTGCCTTTGGTTCAGGTCATGATCTCAGGGTCCTGGGATTGAACTCTGCTCTCTGCAGAGTTCTCTCTTCAGAATCAGGCTCTTTGCTCGGCGGGGAGCCTGCTTCCCCCTCCACTCCCTCTGCCTACTTGTGATCTCTCTTTCTTTCTGTCAAATATATAAATAAATAAATAATCTTTAAAAAAAAAAGATATCAAACATCTATTAAAAAAAAGAAAGAAAGAAAGAAAGAAAGAAATCAGAGAGAGACACACACAACCTGTGGTTTTTTGATTTTAGCAAAAATGGTAGGGTAGTCCTTGAGTAGGACCAGGATGCCTGTGCATACAGGATGCTTTGGCTGGGTCTGAATATAATTTTTTTTAAAAAAGATTTTACTCATTTATTTGAGAGAGAGACTGTGAGAGCAAGACAGAAAGAGAGAGAGCACATGAAAAGGGGGTAGGGGTAGAGGGAGAAGGAAAATCAGACTCCATGCTGAGCAGGGGGCCCCACATGGGACTCGATCCCAGGACCCTGGGATAGTGACCTGAGCCGAAGGGAGATGATTAACCCACAGAGCCACTCAAGCGCCCAACAGTTTTTTGTTGTTTTTTTTTAAATGTGATGCAGTTAAATGATAAATTTAGGTGTTTCTTCTGAATTAAAGATTCAAATTCACCTTTGGAGACCGATCACTGACATATGATGGAAAACACTTTAAGGGCCTGTGGCTGTGCCAAGGTAAAGCCAATGTTCTATCCTGGAAGAGGGGTCAAGACTGGAAGGAGCGAGCAGCCCCACATGGTAACGAAAGGGTGTCGGGTGAGGTGCAGCTCTGCACACAGCATTTGCTTTTAGGGAAATTTCCTTCTTCTTCACAGGGGAGGGTCTGCAGGCAGGCGCCTGCATCCCGAGGGGAATGGGCAGACAGACAGGGTGCATTCCGTCCTTGGGCAGGTGAGCAGGTGCCCCTCTGTTTCCCACTAAGCCAGAGAGGAACTTGGCCCTGGACTCCAGGGGCAGTCCCGTGGAGGGTCCAGTTTGAAGGCTTTCCCCCCCATCTTTCTTTCATGTAAAAGCCTTCCAGAATGTTTTGTTAAATATCATAATCTGGCCTTCATTCTGCTGGGGGAATGAAAGGATGGACTCTTTTCCACGCTGGGGAAGAAACGGTGCAGGGCAGAAAACCCCAATCTGGGAAAGCAGGTGGTAAGATGGTGAGCCATGCCCTGCAGGACAGCAGAGCAGGGGGGCACGCAGAAGGCGGCTGAGGTGGGGAGAGAAAGACGGGGGGGGGGGGCTGAGGGATGTGGGCGGGGTCTCGGGGTACCTGGATATACCGAGGGAGTGGAATCTTAACACTAGCACTACGAAAATATCTGTGTCTCTCCACAAACCCAAATGCTTTATTCTGTTGCTAATGAGCCCCATGACAACCACATTTCCATTTATGTCTTAGCTCATAATAACTGGAGAATGCCAACTATTCTTAGCCCAGCTTTCCAGTGCAACCATTTCCTCAGCACATTATATTCCTTCCCGCCTCTCATCTCTAGTCCCATGTTCGTATGCATTTTACATTCTTCCGAACACTTTAAAAGCACGAAATACCAATAACCAATAGGAGAAATAAAATTTTAGTCTGTATTTTTGAAAAACGTTCCCAATGTATTTACCATCATTGGTGCTATTGATATATGCAAGTTTGAAAGAAAAAAGTCTAAATTGGTGCTATTGATATAGGCAAGTTTGAAAGAAAAAAATCTAAAATCAGTTTAAATGACTTTTACCTTAACCATTAATATGAATTAGAGTAGATTTTATGTATTTTTTTTTTCTAATACTATCTTCGATAGGCCTGCTTTCTGGCCTACTTCAAATCAATCCTCCTTTGCATAATCTCCTACTATTTATGAATAAATAGGTAAACTCCTCCCTGCTTGGCTGGAAAAACCCACATTATAAATAGTCGTGTGACCCAGGAGAAACAGGCCCAATGGCTTGGCACCCATTGGCCTGGCAGCCCCCAATAGAAACACATGCCTTTCCCCAGCGTACATTGGGCGGTTGATAGAACTCAAACTCCTATTGGAAACAGAATCTGTATATGTTTCTTCCCTATGCAACACTCTCCAATTATTCCACTCCCTCACCACCTTCTTCATGGACCATCTTCCAACGGGAGCGCCAGGCTGTCCATTTGTGAAATGTTTCTTTTTGCTTCAAGTTTCCCATCACCCGTCTCTTTCTGCTACAATTCTCTGGCAAAGGCACCTTCTTTTTCTTTTCTTTCTCTTTCTTTTTTTTCCTCTCTGTACAAAGAAACCTCCAACTGGCAGTGCTGGTCACTTATTTCTCTAGCTGCCTTTTTGTTTCTGAGGCACCAGCTCTTGCCGCACACCAATAACACCTATTACCCAAGTGGATTTTTGTTCTCTCTCCAACAGTTAAGCTATGAAACAAGACAAAATCTTGTTTCCTCTGGTACCAGAGTGACTCCCACAATAGCCAGTGGGAAAGGCTGGTGGCACTTTGATGTCCACTTACCAGCATGAGAGAACCAAAGCTTTTTACTCTGCTGGTGACTAATCATTACTGCGGTCCAACTGGAGGGGATTAACAAATATTAGCAACCCAGATTGCATTTTTTCAATAACCATAGTCCCCAAATGTACCACATGCATTGTGGGAATGAACATCATATCGACAACTTATTGCTGTTAAAGAAATGGAACACACTTTGTCCTGATCAACGGTCAGATGCCCTACAGCTAATAAAACAGTTGTCGCTTTACTGATGTGGGAAGGAAAGGCATTTGGGCTTTATTGCTCTGGTGAAGGATAGACAAAAAGGAAAGGAGATGTCTAAACGTGCCATAGGAGCTTGTCTTAAGAGAGGAGTCACCAGGAAAACCAGAGGGAGGGCACTTCAGGAAGAGGGATTGGGGCTGCACAGACCACTGGGGTTAGAAACTGTGAGCTTTAAGAGAACTGGAATTCAGGGTGTGCATGGAGAAACAGCCAGATTGGGAGAAGAGGACTCCCACCTTGAAGGAGGAGTCCTATCTTATTCATCTTTGCATCCTCGAAGCCTGGCACATGGTATCTTCTTATGTGACAGCTGCTCATCTTCAGTTCTGAATCCATGTTTGGCCATAAACACAGAAAATGCCAACCCAAACTTCAGAGAAACATCTTCTGTTTGCTTCTCTGCATGTTCGTAAAGTTAACCTAAAAAAGTTCTTTCAGGTGCAACATGCTCCAGGTGCAAATATGTATAATATATGAAATGAGGTACATAAAGAGAACAGTCACCTCTCCTAGTGTTAAACGTTCAGGATGATGAAGCACTCTACGTAGACACTAAGAAAGCTGCGGGGTCTTATTACCCCCGCTCCCCCTTCCTGTTCTCACCACTACCTTCCCATTCCTCCCCGCTCTGCTATCGCTTTCCACCTATTTATTTATTTTCCTATCTCGTGCACTTGCTACCAACGCCCCCCAAATCCACTACATCCATCATCATTCTGGGCCAATCCCCTTGCTTCCCTACCCCGGGCCTTTACCATATGCTGTTCCTTTTGCCTAGAATGTCCTCTATCTGTGCTTCTTGCCAATATTCCGCAGACTTTATTTTGTTTAACTGCTTGGCAGCATGTGATACTGTTGAGTATACACAACTCCAAACCTGCTTCATTTTTCCCACTGGAAGGCAAGAGTACGTAAGAGTTCTGGCTTTTAAATTATTTTCTAGCTGTGTTACCTTGAACGTATTACAAACCCATCTAAAGCTCAGTTTCCTCGGCTGTAAAAGAGAAAAAACAGAACTTACCTCATAAGATTAGTGTGAGATTGAAGTTGATAATGGGTAGGAAGCATGTAACACAGTCCCGAGCATGCAGCAAATTGGTGACTGCAGGTCAGCAGTTCTTGGGCAAATCCTATTGTTTAACTTTTTGTACCACCTCTCTCCACCCTCCTCTTTTCCTTTTCTTCACTTCTCCCTCTCCTTGCCCACATCTAATCAGACCCGAAATTCTATAAATTCTACCTTCTAAACATCCCACGAATACTAGTCAGGAGTCCAGGCCACATAAAATAGGCATGAACTGAGTAAAAGAGACCTTGAAAATAAGACAAGTCAAGGAAAAAAGAAGCTACAGATAGGAAGGTAATGTTAACATCCTTGATTAATTAGGTCTTATTGACTAAGGGACAAAAATAATAATGGTGTTTCAAAACTACTCATATAGTGGGTCATGAAGGGTTCTTAAAATTCTTACAACTGTATCAAACCTTAAATATATAATTGCTTCACATTACCATTACTTGAAAACAGGGAAGGCAAGAATGCCCACATAGCTGATTTTTAAAAAGTTAGCAAGGTACCTCATTTGGAAAAGATTGACAAATTATTTAAGAAATCTCCTGGAATAATAAAGTAGGAATAATTTTCCTTTAGATGGACAGAAGTCACCATGCGTGTAAAACCAAAACCTCGTTTAGCAATACTAGGTTTTGGGATCTGTGAAAGGATCTCTTGCTATCACACATTTTGTAGTTGAGGGTTCCCATATTGGCTCCAAGCCACCTAGTTAACTTTCCATATATTGTAGTGTAACTTCCATGTTTTAAATGAAAATGGTACTACATGATTAAAGTACCACGTGTTAACTATAAATTCCTTTCATGAATAAACATTTACTAAACATCTGATAAAATCAAAGTACTCTGTTAGAGACATCAAGGCTCAAGATATTCCCATGATGCTGTCAGCTTCCTGACATTCAGTCACCCCTCTGAAATGCATTACCATGTACCCATCTTTTTCCCCAAGAATCCCTTTCTAGAACTATTTGACTTCTTGAACACCCTAAAAAAGTGCTAAATAATTTTGACATTTTTGAATGATGCTTATTTTAAATAAAATGTTTTAATGTAAATAAGGAATGACAAAAGAATTTGGATAATACTTATGAGGACAAAGTTTGTTTTTCCCAAACAACCTTTGTTACATGTTTCCAAGTAATTTTAATTTATAAGGCAAATACATAATTGATCAGAAAGAAATGACTATATCTTATTTGGCATTAGAGTCAATTCTATATTAAAATGTAGACAAATATCCATTACAAAAAAACCCAAAAACAAAAATCTGCCTTTGTGACCTGATTTATGTTTTGCACCAAAAAATATCACCCTGTTTAGTAATGGTCAAAGTCAATAGTTTTTTTTGCTGTTTTTAAGATTTTATTTATTTATTTGACAGAGAGAGAGAGAGAGATCACAAGTAGGCAGAGAGGCAGGCAGAGAGAGAGAGGGAAGCAGGCCCGCGGAGCAAAGAGCCCAATACCAGGCTCCATCCCAGGACCTGAGAGGCAGAGGTTTAACCCACCGAGCCCAGGCGCCTGCAAAGTCAATAGTTTTAACTTCAGTAAATAAAAACTAAATTGGACAAAATTATCATTACATTTGCTCAACTACTAGAAACACCTTAATGTTACTATATAAAAAGTGGTATTATTATCACTTTATATTCTGCTCCTTATTATAACTTCCTATACTTAACCAATGGTTCATTACAAATATAAGTTTCATGATATATGGTTTAGAATAAAGCAAGTTTAAAGTTATATAATGGTCAAAACCACGCTATTCACTAGTATTGTTTCACTGAATCAGAGGCCAACTCAGAACCAGGTCCTGGGGACTCTCATCTGATCTCCACTCACTGCTCTGAAAGGCTTCTGGACACACCCTCAAAGGCTTTAAAATTGATTCCTTTTTAAGGGGTGCCTGGGTGGCTCAGTCATTTAAGCATCTGCCTTTGGCTCAGGTCATGATCCCAGGTTCCTGGGATTGAGTCCCGTATCAGCCTCCCTGCTCAGTGAGAAGTCTGCTTCTCCCTCTGCCTCTATCAGCCACTCCCCCTGCTTGTGCTCACTCACTCTCTCTTTCTCTGTCAAATAAATAAATAAAATCTTCTTTAAAAAATGAGTAAAGTTTTTAAGCAGTAAATATGTTTGCAGTTTTTTTTTTAAGATACTAAAACAAACACCATTACTGGAACACATTCATGGGCCCCCTAAGGACTTCCAGAACCATCAGCTGGGAAGCACTTAACCATTTTGAAAATGCGTTGTCCAGAACAAAAATGATGAAGAGCCCTGGTGAGCATCTGTTGTAAAAGAAAGTCCAATTTAAAACCAGAAATGCAATTTCCTAGAAGGGCAAGAAGTAGATGAGAACAAAAATGAGATGATCTCACACAAACTAAAGGCTCGAAGGAAAGGGAAAAAATTAAGGTGTGAAGGAAAATGGAGAAGAAAAAACAAAGTGGAGGGACATCTGGATGGCTCAGCGGGTTAAGCGTCTGCCTTGGGCTCAGGTCATGATCCCAGGGTCATGAGATTGAGCCCCACATCCATATCCAGCTCCCTACTGGGAGCTTCTCCCTCTCCCTCTGCTCTTTCCCCTGCCACTTGTGCTCTCTCTCCCAAATAAATAAATAAAATCTTTAACAAAGAAAAAAACAAAGTGGAGATGATATGAAGAAGGACCCTCTGTTTGTGTCTCCCTTTGTACAGAAGCACGAGACTTTTTGTTTTAATAAAGAGGCAAATGAAAGAAAACAAACCCCTGCCAAAACAAAATGTTTTGTCAAGAATCAGAAATTTCCTTGAGCAATCAAAGGCATGAAAGAATACAGGTGGCACAATCTACCCTCTCATATCTCTTTCTGGGTTCAATCTCTTAGTTGTATCAAGAAAATCACTGCTAAATGCAAGGAAATTAAAAGTGATCTAAAATAAGATTTGATTTATGTCACTGGATCAGTAAATATCAAAGACATATAAATTCTCCCCCAAAAGGATACAAGAATAAAAGACTGAACACTAATAAGCACATAGAAAAATTAAATGCCACCTCACCTGGGGAGTACAATTCTCTGGGGGTTAGTATTCCCAGGTCATGGCATTCATGAGACTCTCAAAGGGGAAGATGATCCCCCAAATTTAAGAGCCACTGTTGTAGATGAAACAAGAACACCTAAGTTAAAGATAAAGGGTTTTGGTTTGCTTTAAATAATTGGATTACTCCATTTTTTTTTTTTCATTTTGTTATTGTCATTCTTTGTTGTCCGCTTTGGCTGAAGGGAATTATAATAAAGACCATTTGTCTTATAAGGTAAGAGACTGAGCCAAAACAGGGGGACCTTAAAAACTGTAAAAGAGTTATAAACAGTTTCTATACCTGATTGTTTCCAATGTAGCCACCCACCACCATAAGTCCTTTGGTTGTCTGAATGGGCAGATCACCAAGAAGGTAAGAAAGTGAGAAAACCCCGCATAGCAATCTGAACATCTCGCCAACCTCAAAATCGTGCCTAGAAATGAGCAGAGGGCCTCTGGATCTTGGATGGGGACCTCTTCTCTTCCCCACCCTGTGAGCAGTCTCACAGGGGAGAATAAGTCTTATTTTGCAGAGATGGCCTTGAACAGCAAGAAAAGATACAGGAGATAAATATATGCATATAAATATTAAATATTATAGTGAATATACAAGCCTCTCTGGACTCCAAAAGCCAGCAGCACCTGAACCCTGAACCACAAAAGCATCCAATCATGGTTAAGTGAACAGAATCCAGCCCCACCCCCGTGCCCCCAGGTGCGGCTTTACTGTCTGGCAGCATATTGGAATTCACAGTGAAGTCTCTTTCCTTGAGAAGAGAGAACTAGGTAATAAAAAAGCCCTCCAAGATCTTGAATAGTAAAGCGATGAAAGGACAAGTGGGAAAACCGCCACGAAGAGGGGAAGACAGAGATTACAAAATAATTGGATCTCACCCAGGAAACAGACAAAGCACATGGGAAGCATATTTTAACTATGAAAAGCAAAAAGAAATACAGCTTGAAATATGTTAATATAATTTGAAATCTAATCAGCCTATAAATGGTATTCTGGACTGTAGCGAAGTCTGGCCAAATGGAGCGTAGGGAATGCAGGCGTGCTGAGCAGCCCGCGGAGGAGGACCCGTGGGGCATCAGAGGACAGCAAGTATTACTCCATCTTGCCATGAACATTCACTGCTTTTCCTCTTAGTTGCCTAAGTTTGGAATTAATTCAGAAAGGCCATATGTGCAAAGGGTGCAAAGATAATACGTGGTTCACTGTGCCAAAACCGGCTGCATAATTTTCTCTGCTGTAAGTTACTTATAAAACCTCAGTGAAACCTAGGGCTCTTCACACGGAGCTGCACAGGATGAAGATCACAGGAAAAAGTTAAAGCATGATGTACTGTGTAAATCCATAATTATACACAGGACTTCAAAGGTAAAAAAGAGTCTTTTCTATACATGCGTATTGAAAGGTGAGGTCAATACTTAGAAGCTGAGGCAATTTAAAAGCAGCTCAGTGGTTGCTGGGCTGGGGGTGGGAGTGAGGGATGACTGCCAGTGTGCACATGAGGAACCTTTGGTGATGAAAGAGCATCCTAACACTGGATTGGGGTGATGGCTGCACTACTCTCAAAATTTCTTAAAATCATTGAAAAGTATACTTACAATGGATAAATGCTATGGTATATAAGTTATACCTTAATAAAGCTATAAATATTTTTTTAAAGATTTTATTTATTCACTTGACAGAGAGAGAGAGATTACAAGTAGGCAGAGAGGCAGAGAGAGAGAGGAGGAAGCAGGCTCCTCGCCGAGCAGAGAGCCTGATGCGGGGCTCGATCCCAGGACCCTGAGATCATGACCTGAGCCGAAGGCAGAGGCTTTAACTGAGCCACCCAGGGGCCTCTATAAATATTTTTTAAAGGTGACGTGTTTGAGGGTCCTGGGTGACTCAGTCAGTTAAGTGTCTGCCTTTGGCCCAGGTCCTGGGACTGAGGCCCTTGTTGGGCTTTCTGCCTCTGCCACTCCCCCTGCTTGTTCTCTCTCTCTCTCTCTCTCTCCCCCCGGGCCCCGTCTCCCTGTCAAATAAATAAATAAAATCCTTAAAGTTGACATGTTTAAAAATTCAACAGAATTCCCATTCTATAAGAGTTGTATTTCTTGGTGATGAGCGACATTAAGAACATTCTTTTTCCATTGTTGGGAATATAAATCTTTATGACAGCTTTAAAAAAAGAGGTTCTTGGATGTTTTTTTAAAATTACTGTAAATGAATTAATTTCATAACCAACAATCAAACTAGGAAGAAAAACCGAGAAGAAATCGAAGCAAGACATTTCAGTAGCTTTCTCAACATTTATTACTCTCTTGGCAACCCACTCAAGCTCCCCTATTGACAGATCACTAGAATTTGATAATTTCAGAAGGGAGGTATTTTTAAACACCAATGGGTAAAGTAGATAAAACAGCAATGAATCATGAGCATTCTTACCAAAAAATGGATGTACGTGAATTTTATATACTCAAAACATTTTCAAAACACCATAGAGAGCCAGGTATGGCCCTGGGGCTGTGAGTGTGGGTTGGCCTCCATCACATACTAACACATGGGTAGGCTTGTTACTTTACCCACCCCCCCCACCCCCGGTTCCTGCACCTGTAAAATGGCGGTAACAATGGTGCCTATCGCACAATTTTGTTGAAATGGAAAAAGGGAAATCTCTGGTGAAGGCCTGGCATAAAGTAAGCATTCAAGAAATGCTAACTACTGTTCTGTTCTTGTTGATGGTATTATCCCTGGGTTTGGTTCGATGGACAGACGATTTTGTTCTCTTTCCTACAAAGCCTCCCACCCAGGGACATCTCCAGTCCTGTACCTTACTAGAAGGCCAATTACTCAGCAATGCTCACGCCGACTGTTTCCAGCTGTTTTAAAAGAAAATATCTTCCAACAATTGATTCATTACACAATACGACAGTGCTCATCTGTTAACACAGGGCCAGTGGCTTTATTGAAGAACGGGTCTGACATACTTGCTTCAGCTGGTGTTAAACCAAATTGTAAGGCAAACAGGAAAAGAAAAGTCAGGTGAACAGAATCCATTTCCAGTGGGGTCATTTACAGTAAGGTCCTTCTAGAGGGGAGGAGCGCCAGAGAATTTCTGTCTATATTCTATTTCTATATTCTATTTCTAATATAATCATTGAAATACACAGGTTAAGGCCTCCTTTATCCTTTTGAAAAATAAAGTTATTTTAAAACTTTGAGAACACAGTATTATTACTGTTGCTGATTCTCAAAACATACTAACATTTCCCCTAGTCCTTCCCCTTCTCCTGTTGCGCCTCAAAATATATGTATGTCCTGGTTAAAAAAAAAAAAAACCCAAGTCAAGTTCCCATACATTTTGATAATCTTATGAAGTCTTGACAATAACTTCCATCTCACTTTGGTAGAGGAAATGAAGGGTCATTTTATAGACCTGACTCCTAGTACATACACATCACTAGGAAAGTACATGCTGGTAATACTGAGGGCTAATACAATATTATTTAGTTTCAAGGCTCCTAAAAATGTGCCACAAGTTCTGAGCACAGGAACTAATATAAACGTAAAACCCTTTACTAGCATGCTGGCTCACAAAAGTAGGCTTTTAATATTACTTATAATCTGAATGCACTAGAAGTGTTATTATAGTATAAAATAGAGTATATCCTTTAGTTATTTAAAATACAAAGTAACATCGCTTACAAGTGGTTTTTGACAGTCACATTTCCAAATAATATAAGGATATCTTGAAATGAAATTAGCTGTATCAATCATCTCCCACTTACATGAACAAATATGAAAATGTGTTTCTCTAGGAGTGAATCCAGAGAGTCCTAAAAGAACTCTACCTCTTTTGATCCTATCATGAGAAATTTTTCCAAGTGTTCACACTACCCAGTGAAAGAAAGCTGTGATATTCCCAACACCTGGCACAAAGCCCATGCTCAACAAATGTCTACTGATCTCACCAATCTATAAGAACATGCACATTCTTGATATTAGAAGGCACTTAAAATAAAACATTAAAGCATGACTATATCGATAGAACCCATGTGAAACTCTTGATCCAATTTTGCAAAATCAAAGATTACTTTGTCAATAATCTGTTCACCTAACACACTCTGGCACAGGTCCTTACTTCTTTGACCACTATTAGCAATGGGGGTACCACACAATAAAATAATGTATGAGATTAGATTTTCTCCACCTGAGAATATCACAGAGGCATCAGTACATATGATAGATCTTCTCTTTTCCTGTAAAGTTAATAATTGTAGCCAACTGCAATAAGAATTTAATAAACAGATGTATTTTTTTTAAGATTTTATTGAGAGAGAGAGAGTGTGTACACACAGGCATGTGGAGCAGAAGGAGGGTCAGAGAGAGCAGGAAAGAGAGAATCTCAAGCCGACTTCATGCTGAGCATGAGCCCAACACAAGGCTCCATCTCACAACCCTGACACCACGACCTGGGCCAAAATGAAGAGTCAGATGCTCAACTGACTGAGCCCCCCAAGCACCCCTAAACAGATTTTTTAAATACAGGGTGGCCTAATCTACCAATTTGTCATGAAAGGTAGATAAAGGAGAAAAGGAATTTTCGCTATAGAAGAATATAATGACGTTACTAAAAGACGAAATGGCAATATGCTCATTCTATCCCTTTCATAGCGCACCAATTCCAGAAAAGTCTTCAGAAATATGTAATTTTATTTTTCCCAGAGCCACTGCATCGGCCAATGGCAAAATCCAACTTTCTATCGGTTCTATATAGAGACTCCATTTATTTCTAGAGCTTATTTTTCCTCCAATTTGGAGCCATAACCGTAGAGATAGAATTGACCTTCCCATTCTAACAAGTCCCTGTTGATGGGTTCACTGGGCATTGTGTAGCTGTTTGCAAAGCCATACCTGCCTAAGTGGTTTGCAGTCATTGCCAGGAGACAGCTGAATTACATAGGGTACATCACCTCAGTCTCTTAACCTCCCAGGCTGCATTATAAGAAAACCACTATGATTTTGATTGTTAAGTCATTACTTCACACCAGTTTACGCAATCCATTGTTGTTCTCAGCAGCAGAGTCTGTGATACAGGAGACTCTTGGCCATTAAATCCCTAGGAATGCCAGTCAGAAATTATTTTCCAAAGTTACCACTCCATTCCCTGTGCATATTGAAAATTTCCCCATGTTCTTCTGGATATCTTCCATGTTGAGAATTTTCCCATGCATAGAGATTTTGCCTGACAACAGTTGGGAGATCTAAAATCAACTCTCCGGAAGAGTTTTAATGACTTCCAATCATCCCTATGGGAAATATTCGGAAAAACCATGAGGAAAATATTAAATCTGTGCAGCCTATTGAGGGGAGCATAGAGATAACTTCTAACAGCATGCATATGGACTCTGTGGCAACCCTGTGCATTAATCTCTCATCAGGATCAGCATTTCCACACTAATTGCTCAGCCTTCCTTGAATCTCTTAACTTTCAGTTATTCTCCATAGAGGAAGTTATCCATCCCCCCACACACTAGTAGCTCACGGAGGCTAGAGGGAAGCGGGCACACATTTCATACTAATGGACTGGCTGCTTTCCAAAACATTGTGGATGGTGGTCGTATCTTGTTAGTTGATGTTAACATTGATGTTCAGAGAATGCAAATAAAAATGCTAAATAAGCTAAAATTAATGTTGTTCCATCTACCAAGTAATAGCCTGGATTTACCATCATTAGGTCTTTGGATTAATGTTCCGTTCATACTGCTTAGTGGCCTAAGCAGTGCTCCCTCATCTTGAATGTGAATATGGATCCCATGAGGATCTTGTTAAAATGCATACTCTGATTCAGTAGGTCTAGGGTGAGGCCTGAGAGTCTGCATTTCTACAGACTCTCTGGTGGCATTATTGTCGCTGTCCTCAGACCACTTTTGGTAGCAAGGCTTTTAAGAATATGACTGAAGCATTTACTTGAGCATACAGCAAGACTTTTTACAACTTGTTTCTATTGTACAACTAGTTACCAGTTCCCATGCTAGTATTTTGAAAAGACATTAAATGTCTACCTTTTTTTTTTTCTTACCTTGAGTTATTTTCTTCCTAAGAGATTTTCTAAAAATAAAAATATATCTTTTATCTTACTACCTGCCAAGGTAAGTTTAGTTTATAGCCTTCCAAGTAGAAAAAAAGAAAAAGCAGAACAATATTTTGTAGGGGCAGTCCTGGCCCTAAAGTTTTGTAATTCCACATACATATCAGACTCTGAGTCACATGTTAAAATCAAGAATCATGTGTGGAATTTAAGAAACAAATGAGCCAAGGGAAAAAAAGAAAGGAAGGCAGGCAGGCAGACTGGCAAACCAGGAAACAGATTCTTAACTATAGAGAACATGGCTACCAGAGGGGAGGTGGGGGGGGCGGATGGATGAACCAGGTGATAGGGATTCAGGAGTGCACTCCCTGTGATGAGCGCCATGTGTTGCCCGGAAGTGTTGAATCAAGATACCGTACACCTGAAACTAATAATACACTGTGTGTTAACTAACTGGAATCTAAATTAAAAAAAAGAAATGTCATTTAATAAATATTAAGCATCTCACAAGGGTAGCCAAGAATACAGAAGTCAATAAAGCATTGCCTTCTTTCCCTAAGATGTTTCTGTCTTACACAAGTGCACAAATGGTTGTAACACAAAATAGAAATGATGTGGTTCGGAAAGAAAATTACCTTGTGTTTTTTCCTCTGGGAAAGACTCATAAAGGATCATGGTTATTGTGCTCCCATTGCCCTAATAAGCCTAAGTTATCTGGTATTTATGGAAAACTACTAGACTTATTTCATCAGACACGTTTTGGAAAATGTCTAGTTTTTTTCCAAGAGGGTTGGAGACAGCGTGGATGAATTCTGATATACTTTTAATCTCCATTAACAGATTATATTGAACAACATCTCAAGAGTCATTATTTCGTGTTTGCTTTTCAATCTGCCTTTAGAACACTACTATTCTCAGCCATAAGTCAGAATACAGAAGTTCTGCAGATGACTTACTAGAGGAGAAAGCTTATTAGACCACTTGTCTTCCAAGGATCTTATACTGGGCAATAACAAAGTTAGAAAGGAAATGGCTTAATAATTTCAAGGTATTTCCCTACATGCATGTGCATAGTACCACAAGAAATTACAAGCAAGAGACCAAATTATATACAGAGTAGGATCAGAATTTTTTTTTTAAAGATTTTATTTATTTATTTGATAGAGAGAGAGAGAGATATCACAAGCAGGCGGAGAGAGGAGGAAGCAGGCTCCCTGCTGAGCAGAGAGCCTGATGCGGGGCTCGATCCCAGGACCCTGAGATCATGACCCGAGCCGAAGTCAGAGGCTTTAACCCACTGAGCCACCCAGGTGCCCCAGGATCAGAATTTTTTAAAAGCAAAGGAAATAAAGCCAATATATTAATGAGTGCCACCTCATCAATGAGACTGTGGGTCATTTTATCTTAATATTTTCTCATTTACTTCAAAATTCTGTACAATGATCTATATTAGTTCTATAATAGAAAAAGCCAATTAAAACACAAATATCCCATCTGTTCCTTTGTTAATATGGCATGTTGTTTACAACATAGTTCAGATTTAAAATTGGATATTTTAAGTTCCATTTAATTTCTGAAACTACCTTCTTACATATAATTTAGTTTCAAGGATTTAAACTAATCAGAAAAATCTGCTGTAACATATTGTCCTCGACCACCATAAACACTCCTGAACACTGTAGGTTTGCATCTCTACGATAACTGGGCCAGATGCTATTTATTCGTATCTCTTACTGGCCTGTCACCAATTTTTAAATCCATAGGACATATTGATTAGCTCTTGTCTTTATTCACTGGATGGCTGAGGCAATGTCAGAAAATAGAGCAATTCTCCTGGCTCAGACAGTGAAAATTCTCTGACAGAATATTGTTTTTCCAAAGCATAGAAGTTCTTTCAATAGAAGAAATGCTCTAAAATTGGCAGATGAATTTTTTTTTTAATTACCCTAGGGTCTTTAACGAAGCAGGAGCCTAAGCTAGAAAACAAACACCATGATGAGCACCTTAAAAGCTGTGGTTTCACTACAGAGAGCACCATTGTGGTTGACAGCTACACACTGCCGCAGTCTGCGGTAGCCACGGAGTTCCTAAATGGCCATGACCTGTAATACACAGAACCCTGGAAGCAATGTGTGAATGCCAAATGCGTAGTGCATGGCCAACTGGTCAATCACCCATTCAATCATTTATTGAACCTAACCAGGTTAGGCCCTCGAGATTCAGAGGCCAAGAAGACACCTTCCGTACCCTCATCCTCTAAATTCCAAAGGGAAGACATGGCATGATAACAGTCAAAAGGCCAGCATAATCAAGAACTGTAGGGCTATCCACAATGGACAGGAATGGAGCCCTCTCCCAAGAAGAGGGAGCTGTCAGTTCTACAAGGGCCAGTCAAGAAGTGTTTTGTAGATGAGGCCACCTTTGAACTGAATCCTGACAAATGAGAAGGTTATAGCTTTCTGCAGAGCTGTAGTGATGATTCAATGAGATAAATATACATATAGTAACGAGCCCAGAGCACTAGGCACACAGGTGTTCAACCAGTGATAGTAATAGTAATGTTACCATCACTATATTGGTATAATGGGTCACCAATAAAGATACCCTTAAGAAATAACAACTGAAGAAGCATGTAAAGAAAAATAATGTCTAGGTTACGTTCACAACTGACTGATAATAAATTGAATGATAAAAATAGATTCATTAGTATTTTTAGTTATAGTACAGGCAACGGAAACAATGCAAGACGACCAAAACCACACTGACAAAATTATGCAACTATAAATGTCGTATACTTTTTTTTTTTAATTTTATTTATTTATTTGACAGAGAGAGAGAGATCACAAGTAGGCAGAGAGGCAGGCAGAGAGAGAGGGGGGGAAGCAGACTCCCTGCTGAGCAGAGAGCCCGATGCAGGGCTCGATCCCAGGACCCTGAGATCATGACCTGAGCCAAGGGCAGAGGCTTTAACCCACTGAGCCACCCAGGTGCCCCAAATGTCCTATACTTTTAAGGCAGCCTGGACTAGGAAAGCAGAAGGGAGAAGGACTAATATTTATAAAGGACCCTACCATAGATCAAGCCAGGGCCTTTATATTCATACTTTCTTTTTAAAAATGTATTTATTTATTTATTTGGGGGGCTGTGGGCAAAGAGATAGGGAAAGAATCTCCAGCAGACTCCCTGCTGATCATGGAGCCCAACACGGGGCTCGATTACACAACCCTGAGATCATGACCCGAGCTGAAATCAAAAGATGGATACTTAACCAACTGAGCCACCCAGGCGCCCCTAAGTATTTTCTTAATTAAGTATCCCACCAATATTATGGGTATATATTATCATTGCCATTTTAAAAAGGAAACTGAAATTCAGCGAATGTTATTGACTTGCAAAAGGCCATACAGCTAATGAGTAAAAAAGTCAGAATTTGATCTTTTAGCATTTTATCTCAAATCCCATGCTGTTCTCATTACACTATGAACTATTTTCATGTGAAAAGCCACATTTACAAAAGGTGTATATGATTAGTCATTATTAAAAGATAATTTTATTGGTTTTTTTCCTCTAAGTAGACTCCACACGCAACACAGGCCCAAACTCAAGACTTCGAGATCAAGGCCTGAGCTGAGATCAAGAGTCAGACGTTTAACCAACTGAGCCACCCAGGCACCCCGAAAGATCATTTTAAAGAGTTCATTCCCTCAACACATTTAAAATATGATTTATTTTTCAAATTATAAATTATATTATACCTGAGCTTTTCAGGTATAATAAATACTGATAATTCAGTACCTACCACAGTGCTGAGTTTTGTCATGTAGATTGTTTTATTTAATCCTTATTACAATTAAAAAAGCAGCATTGTTATCATTCCCATTGTACAGGTGAGAAAACTGAGTATCAGAGACTTAACTCTTTCCAATGGAAGAATAGATTCCACTGTGTTTAGGGGTAAAGGACAGACAACTAGGTGTTTGAAACTGTGTATAAAAACTAGGGTGCTTCCTCTATATTATGTTACTTCACATATCCATGCTTACATTACAGCATACCTAAGCAAATTTCCTCATTACAAATAGATATGAGATACAGAATTTTTAAACTTAAGTAATCAGTTAAGTGGGGAACTAAGTTAATTTTCCAGGCCCAAAGAAGAAACTAGATCAAGGGAGATTTCTCAGACAGAAACCTGAGCGTAGGCCCAGCTGACTCTAAAATCCAAGTTCTGGGGCACCTAGGTGGCTCAGTGGGTTAAAGCCTCTGCCTTCGGCTCAGGTCATGATCTCAGGGTCCTGGGATCGAGCCCCGCATCGGGCTCTCTGCTCAGCGGGGAGCCTGCGTCCCCCTCTCTCTGTCTGCCTCTCTGCCTACTTGTGACCAAATAAATAAATAAATAAAATCTTTAAAAAAATAAAATCCAAGTTCTTTGTATCATTGCAGCATGCAACCTCAGGGCACAGAGACTCACGGGCCAAATCAGGGCACTTGGCCAAGCAGAAATCACAATTAGGAGATGATCCCAAGCCCAGAGTCCTGTGAAAGTGCCCAAAGCGCCCTCAGCATACTAGAGAGAGGGCTCAGGGAACACATCTTCAGTGCTAGAGTGGGACACAGGGGAACTCAGAATTCATTTTATAGCTAACCAGTGTTCAATTTACAGAAAACTGACTTTTGCTGAGACTAAGCCTTAAAATATACATCACTGCAGGAACACATAATTAATTACATTATCAGAGTTGCTTAGACTGGAACAAAAGGACTTAACTCTTCACTATTTGAGCGAGTTAATATCTAGATAAGGACAAGTGTAGCTTATAAATCCTAAATAGCAACAGAGGTATGTAACCTAAAATAGCCCATTCTATCCTGGACACTTTAATTCTCTAAGTAAAGTATCATAATTATTCCTAAGCTCCTTTTTCTTCGAAAACAGCTATGATTTTCCATCAATTCAGAGCTCTAACAAATCATTAGGATGGTTTAGCATGTGCTCTGAGCTTTTGCAGGAAATTTTAATTTGACATTTTAAAATGTAAGCTGAATTATTTCTATCAACTGTGTTTTTATATCAATTGCAAACAAAACTAAAAGGTGTTACATTCACTTTCACAACATAGATAATATACCAATCATATAGTAAAAAAATCTGTCGACCAAGAACGAAGGCTTTAAATATGCTTGAAGAAGTTAATTAGAGCTGTCACAGAAGTTTTATTTTTTTTTGAAAAGGGAAAAAGCCACTATCACCAACAGCTACAGAGAATCTCATTTTCTAGTCCAACCAAATCCTGACACATCCTGAATTCCTTCCTTTTCACTTGAAAACATCTGCTTCTACATATTCTAGGGTCATTCATTGCTATTGCCAAGATAGATGCAGTAGCAACGCACACCACTTTGTGTTAAGGTGTGAGGGGAAGAAAAGTTCTAATGTCTCTAAACTCAAGGTTGAACCAAATCATTCTTACTTCAGATTAGAAATAGCTATTTACAGCCAAAAGAGGAGCAGCACCTGGGTGACTCCATGGGTTAAGCGATCCTGGTTTAGGATCAGGTCACAATCTCAGCATCCTGGGATCAAGACCCATATGGGGCTCTGCACTCAGCAGGGAGTCTGCTTGAGCTTCTCCCTCCCCACATTCTTCCTCCCCCAACTCCTGCACATGCACAGGCATGCACACCCTCTCTCTCAAATAAATAAATCTTTTTTTAAAAAGGGAAAAAAATCAAAGACCATCTTGTGATATCTGATTGATAGATTCCTATGGATCAGATTACCATTTCCTGAATTCCAATAAGCTCATATACCAATTACCTACAATATGGCTGCAATTATTATGACTCATTTACAAGCATCTTTCGAGCTTTGTGTTTATAATAGACAAAGGGATTCAAGGATCAAAGGATACAGAGAGGACAATGTAGTAACTGATTAACTTACTGACAGCTACTGGGATTTTCTTTACACAGTACTAGAGTCTGAAAGTTTGTGTCCCCCACAAAATCCATATAATGAGATCTAACCCCTAAGGTGATAGTGTTAAGAGGTGGGGCCTTTGGGAGGTGATTAGGACATGTGGGCGAAGCTCTCCCATATGGGATGGGTACCCTCTCAAAAGAAGCCCAAGGGCACCTTAGCCCCTTCTGCCCTGTGAAGACACTGAAAAAGGTACTTTTTATGAACCAGAAGTGGGTTCTCACCAGACCAGGTCTGCTAGCACCTTGATAGTGGACTCCAGCCTCTGGAACTGTGAGAAATACATTTTTGTTGTATATAAGCCCCCAATCTGTGATATTTCACTATAGCCACCCAGAGTAGACAGTTTACCATCTAAATCAGCTTAGGAGTACCTTTACTCTGGCTCAGTGACTCCTAGTGTGTTCTCTATCAGGAAGACAATAGCCGCTTGCTCACTCCAGCCTGCTAGCAGCAGCACGGCATTTACAAAGGGCATGACCTACGTGACATGCCTGTAAGATAAAAATATAACATCTTCCAGGGAGTTTCTCCTCTGCTACTAACGGATGCTGCTATTTTGTATGGATCTACAATACTGAGGGGTAGATAGCGTGGGGAGGTGCATACCTTTTCTACTTAAAGAGCAAATGAGTTTGTCGTTGCTCTATTTCAGTGGGGAAGGGGAGGTCACTGGTTATCTGTGATTTTTAAGTTGCCTGCTTCGACACTAGCTATTCTAAGATTTGCTGTTGTTTATATTTCTAAGCAAGGATTCAGTAATCACAGATTTAGAAGATTGAACTGCTCTAGACAGATGAGTTGTTCCAAAAAAGGAGTCAGGAAATATCTTTTGTAGCAAATCTTGTACCTTCTGGGTTTATTTCAATCACTTAAAAATAGTTATACCCCAAACGACCTCCAGGAGTAGCTGCATGGCAGGGTGAAGGAATAACCCCCAGAAAAGTCCCAAAATCCAGGACCTGGACAGAGGCAAGAGGAAAAGATCCTCACACCCTGCAAAAGCTCCCTTTGGATATGGAGAAAAGGAACGTGATTATAACCTTCAGCTAGAAAATGCCCTCTTTCCTTCTTTGGGGGCCCTTGATTGAGGCCCAGATAAATAATGCATCAATGAAATGAAGACGAGGCAAGCATTTCCTTGACCTCCCAGCCGTGCTGGCAAAAGCACCTGATCACAAGGTGAGCAGAGGCCTCCTGAAAGGTGTAAGGAGGGGGTGGAGGAGGAGGAGGCAAGTAAAAGCAACCTTTTACTGAAGCTTCAATGCCCCTGAATAAAGAACAGAGTTGAAATGTTTAGAAAGGGTCTGCTCACAGGTGGGGTGCTTATGAGCCTCAATGGTCATCCGGGGAAACTGCAGCTTCCCACAAAATGTTTTCTACATGGTGCAGTATTTACAATATGTTGATTTCCTTATGTGGGCCTAAAAACCTCAACAATAACAAAAAAGCACTATATAATGAGCTCTTGATTAGGGCCTAAAGCACACCCAAAGGCAACTGAGTGGTAGGAGGAGCACATGAGAAGGGCCTGTGGTCTCCACCCTCCAGCGCCCATCTCTGGGTCGCCCATGCAACAGCAGGCACGTGCTCTCACTGTTCATTTGTCACTGTCCTGTTGTCAAAAAGCCCTGAGTCACGAGTCTCCATCCCACGGATACATCCTCAGGCTGCCTGAAGGCGATCTGAAAAGCCATCCCTGCCCCATGCGTCACTTGCTCTCTACTCATTTATTCAACCCACTCAATCTATTAATTTTTTAAGCAGTTCTATATAAGCAGGACAAAAAAAAAAAATTACCTTTAAAAGCTTTCCTGGGCATCGGATTTCCTATAGCGTTTCTGGAGTTGATAATGAGAGTTGTTACACAATCAAAACAAACAAAAAAGAGGTGAGAGGAGTGATCTTAAGGATCACGTCCTGCTGACGGCACGTGGACCCTGACGCCACTGTGGGCAGGGTAAAATGATGGTGGCCCAGGCTGTCAGTCCACCTGCCTTGGAGGAAAGTGGTTCATTCTCAGAGGATTATCAAGCTGTGGTCTCGGCCAAGGCTGTCAAAGCATGCTACTCTAACAAATCTATCGTGGGGGTGGATTTCTCTTATGAGCTAAAGACTCCTGGGGTCCAGGAGGAAGCATCTTTGTTCCTACTGGGAACCCAAGCAAAAAGTCTTTATATTTTTTCCACTCTATCTTCCAATTCCTCTGCAGCTTTTCACCACTCCTGCTATGAAGAGAATAGGCCACAACAGAGGAAATGCCACAACAGCAAATCGAATGCTACACACACACACACACACACACACACACACACACACACACAGCTGAATAAAACCAGCAGCAGAATGATGGCAGGAAAATAATTCAAAGCAGAAAACTTTCAGATGCTAGTCCCTGGGCAAATTACTCATTTGAAAATTCTTTCTCAGTACATGTACATCCCTTTAGTATTTTATTTTTTATTTTTTTTTAAAGATTTTATTTATTTGACAGAGAGAAACACAGCGAGAGAGGGAACACAAGCAGAGGGAATGGTAGCGGGAGAAGCAGGCTTCCTGCTGAGCAGGGAGTCTGATGCGGGGCTCGATCTCAGGACTCTGGGATCATGACCTGAGCCGAAGGCAGACGCTTAAAGACTAAGCCACCCAGGCGCCCCATCCCTTTAGTATTTTAATATAATCTTCTGTGATACAGTGTTTAAGAGCATAAGCTCTGGAGCAAATCTGAACTCAGGTTCAAATCTGAACTCTGCCATTTATATCTGTGTGGTCTTGGACTTTTTTTTATTTTAATAAGTTCTGTGCCTTAGCATCCTCCTCTGTTAGATGGGGAATAGAATCGAGCTGTTGTGAGGATTAAACATGTTAATACATGCAAAACATTTAGAATAATGCAAATAAAGCTATGATCATTATTATTATAGTTCAAAATTGCTTTCACATGTATTATTAAAGTTGTCCCCACAAGCACTCCATGAAACAGATGTGATCATTTTATCTATGTTTTATTGTTGAGTATGAGGTTCAGTGTAGTGATTTGCTAAAAACATAAATAATCTGGCCAAACCAAGATTTGAATTGTGGTCTTTTGACATTAAACCTTAGATTCTTTTCCGTTACATTGTATTATTTACATGTAAGCAACAGCAAAAATAGCTACTATAAAATACAGACACTAGATTCAACTCCTGAAAAGAATAAAACTATTGAGAACATCATCGTAACTAGTTTAGGAATTCATTCTTGGAATAAACAAATGATGACTAGAATTTAGCTAATGTCGCTAAAGCTTGTTTTTAGATTCAGTATGTAATAATTTGGAACCCCCAAAATTCTGAAGTGAGGGGAGAAGAGGAAGATATATCAATTTGTATTTGTTGTGGTAAATTTCACTTTTTGTGAAAATAGGTAAGCTGTCATCTTGAGAAACTCCAGTATACAAAAACGCAGAACTACAAGATGGTTGAGTGACTCGTTACAAAAGAAACCACCAAAGGGCTCAAATGTTTAAATGTGAGCTCTGCCATCTTACGTTGCTATAATTCACAAGCTAGCAATGGACCTTTTTTTTTAAGATTTTATTTATTTATTTGACAGAGATAGAGATCAAAAGTAGGCAGAGAGAGAGGGGGAAGCAGGCTCCCTGCTGAGCAGAGAGTCCAATGCGGGGCTTGATCCCAGGACCCTGAGAACACGACCTGAGGCGAAGGCAGAAGACTTACCCCACTCAAGGACAGCCAAAAAGTCCCTGCAATGGACTTTTTGATCAATGACATTCAGGCTACACCCTCTTACATCTAGAAGATTGAGAATTTCATCCCTCAGAATTCTTTTCCACATGACACTTAGAAGAGACAAATTTTGTGAGACAAGCAGAAGACTGGTGAATATAAATGAACAACTGGCAGATATTCCTTCTTTCCTAATGAATTTTGTAATTTAGAGCATTTGAATGGATCCCTAGGGGAGGAATTCTTTCATGACTAACACTCTTTCTAGTAATTGTATCTACTTCTAATTCATAAAATTTGAATGCGTGTTAGCCTTCAAGAACTTGTCTTCTATTTAATAAAGAGGAACCTTTTATTTTTTTTAAAGATTAACCTTTTAATTTGTGAATCTAGTATTGATTTTTAATATGTACTCTACATATAAATTACCCCTCTAAATAATTTTTAAAAACCATGTGGACAGATGCACACTAAAAACTAAATTTCAAGCAAAGATAGTATGCTAAAAATTATCATCTTAAACAAAAAGACACATAAACTCTGCAGGACCAGGAACTTGCACTGTACATATATCAGTATATATCAGTGATATCAGTATATATATATAGGGTTCTGTCAAACCTTTATAAAAGTCCACACAAGACTTCCCTTAAAGTTCACCCGAGCAACTCACACTTAAATGGCCTCTCATCCAAGTCAATCAATGTCTATTCCATAGCTAAAGAAACACCCCCTTCACTGTTAATTCTGGAATTGTGTTTTCAATATAAGATGCATAATATTCTAGAAATATGCCTCTTAAAGCCATTCAGATGGAAATATTTCATCCCTTCGATATGGGACCTTTAAAATCTATAAAATTCAAATAAATCCCTGTAGTGAACATTACTGAGACTGGTATTATTTAAACCAAAGAAAGGAAATTAGATTTTTCTCTAATGGTCAGAGTTTACATCACAGTCATGCTTAAGGCTATAAGACATTACTACAGGAAAAAACTGAAAACAGATGGCAAGAAAGCACCTTTGTGTTAAGTAATTAATAACTGAAAAAACAGAAATCTGTGAGTAATCATTTAAGCTTCAGAGATAGGTATTTTACTTTATTCCGATGGTTAATCCTGTCTACCTCTATCCTTGGTCTGGATGGAGGACCACATGACCCAACTCCCTCAACTTCGGCAGAATACATGTTTCACATTCCCTCCCCCACCTGACTCCCCCCCCCCGCCGGGGGCCACATAGATCCCCCAACTCCCTGGTTCTTTCCTGTGAAGTCAAAGTCATGCCCCAACACCCCTCTTACCTGTTTCCCATCCAGGGTGTACAGGCGTTTCACCACTCCCGAGTCCAGCTTGATGGCATCAGTTATATCAGTGAGAACCTGCTCGAAGGAATGGGCGGTTTTCTTGTTCAGCAGAATCCTGACCGCTTTCCGTGGCTTCACCCCACTTCGGATGATGGTGACCAGCTTGGGCCGGATGAAATCCTTATTCTCCCGCACCTCTGATGGGCTCCCTTTGGCAGTGGCCAGTGAGGACACTGCCCGGGAAGCGGAGGTGGTCTTGACATTCACGGACCAGTTGGGGTTCACGTTCTTGGTGTACTCCAGTTTCTTGAAGGGCTCTATTGAGCCACACACATAGCTCTCTCCTGAGGAAGAGAGAAATGTATTTAAATTCACACTAAAGTGAACTCTTTTCCTTTTTCCTAGTCTCTGATTTTCACTTTTCTACCAGAAGTGAGAGCAAGTTGTGACTTTTTAAACAATGGAAGCATGATGAACAGTTAATGAAAAGAACGATTTTTTTTTTTACTTCTAATCTGGCTCTGTCAACAACAGATTGATATCCCTAGAAGGGGGAAATCATTATTCTTCCCTTTCTTCATTTACCAACTGCTTTTTCTGACAGAAATACAGATATTGACTGGACCTCAGGAATAAAACCGAATTCAAAAAAGAAAGTATTCTTTGGGATTTGGGGCTACTTATATTTGCAGGAAACTTCAAAATCAGCAGTACCTGCACTTAGGAATAGTGTAAATAACATAATTTGAAAACTTAAAAGTGGATCAGAAAACAGCTTCTTGGAATAGTTCTGTAATTCGCTATATGGTGATAGATGGTAGCTCAGTCCTGCTGAGCACATCATGACAAAGGTATAGAGAAGTTGAATCACTATGTTGTACACCTGAAAGTGATGTAACATTGCATGTCAATTATACTCAAACTTAAAAATTTTTTTAAAAGCTATTAAATTTATAACTTTGATGGGAGTGTGTGCTGAACATTTTTTTGTGTGTGTGTGCTGAACATTTTGTAAAGTCAAGTAAAATTCCAATAGCAAGCAAAGTACTGTCAGCAGCTAGACCCCAAGACCTCACACTTGCTGCTCTCCTGCTCGGACCCACCAACCTCTGTCCCACATTCCTCCTTAAACGCTTCTTTCCAGCTTATCTCTCAATCAGGCAAAAGCCCCGAGGGGCCTAGCATCCCCTGGAGGAAACCAAAACTACTCCTCAAGCAATAATGGATGTTTGCCAGAAGAACCACCCAAACCCAAAACCACCCAGACCAGTTAGAGTTTAATCGGTTAATCCGTAAATCACCCACCCCCCAAGATAGACAATGGTGTGACCAACAGTTACCTTTACCTCATTGAAATGCTAAAACTCAAATCCCAGGTAGAGACTTAACATGCAAATGAAACCTACGATGTTTGAAGCAGCATTGTCTGCCAACTGCGCCTGCGCCCCCGATTCCCAGGATTTCCAGCCCCACACACTTAAACAGGGCTTCTTTCAAACTTCCGGGGCTGTTGTTCAGGCAGTCAGTCTGACACCTTTGTCCTGACTGTGTGTCCCTTCAGCTGCAGCCGTTGCCCCTATCAAGCCTTGCCTGTGCTTTTAAATACCGGGTTCAGCCTCGTTTCTACTGTTGCTGGGTCCAAGGACCCAGAATCCCGTAACAACCATACCGCCTTCCCTCCCTTCTACACCGGGCCAAGCACAGTGATCCACATCCACGAGGAAGCCAATTCATATTTGTTTACAGATAAAAAGTTTTGAGAATGGTTACCTCATAAACTGTAGCTTCAGAAACTGGCTCGAAAATAAAGGTAATTACATAAGATAAATAAGGTTTGAGGATCTAACGAATAACATAGTGACTGTATACTGTGGTATAATTGAAATTTCCTGAGAGTAGAACTTAAATGTTTTCACAAAAAAAGAAAAAAGACAAATATATGAGGTAATGGATGTGTTAATTAACTTGGTGGAGGGAATCTTTCACAATATATACATATATCAAATCGTCATGAGGTATGCTTTAAATATCATACAATTTTGTCAGTTATACCCCAGTAAAGCTGGAGTGAAAGAAAGAAATTAAATTAGATTTTATTAAAAATGACTCAACACAGAGTCATTTAATGAAAATACTCTATTAAGTAGATGTGGCTCACACAAAAAAGTAACACATGTACCAAGCGATGATAAATCATAAAATGAATGATTATATATATATTTCATAAAGTTAGGTCAGTGCATTTTGAAGTTAAAGATTTTATAATGGCTTTTTTTTGTGTTAGGCTTTATAACAGGGAACAGTTAAAATTCTGAAAAGCTTTCATAATTGCAGGTAAAGTGACCTAGGACTAATCCTACACAGCCCATTTACTTTTATCTAAATCCTTGTCCTATTTTTAAATTAATAGTGCAAGTATCCAAGGCCACCGTATCCACATAAAAATAATTGAACCAGGGTTTCAAAAATAGAAAAGCATAGTTATACATGTTATCCAACGTTTACTCTGTGTTTTTAGAACACACTCTAGTGTGTGTTTATATATCATGTCTCACTAGAAGGTGTACACATAGTAAATTTAGCAAACGCCTTCTCTATTCACCGAGCAGATTATTACTGGTCCCAACAATGCTTTTCTTAAGATGTATGTAGCTATCAAACACATATGCATGGGGGTGCTTCTGAGGCTTTGTGGAGAGACTGTGGGAATGCTCTGGTGGAAAAGAAATGGAAGTCTGAGCTCTGGCCTCTCCAAGCATGAGACCTTGGGCAAGTCCCTTAGTCTTCTCAGGGGTAGTTTATCAATCTATCTGATGAAGCCTATTTCAGTGGCAACTCATCTCACCCTATTTTGGTGAAGATCAAATTAGATAACAGAGGTCAGAGTAAGTAATCTCAAATACAAAGCTTCTACACAAGTGGAAAACCCTCTCTAAAGCTGCATTACCCTGATTTGTGCACTAAGCCTGAAAGGAAAATTAAAAAATAAAATTAGTAGAAATCAGAGAGCAGGTCGTACATTATAAGGTGTTAACTGTTTCTAACCAGTTACCAGTAGCCGTCACCTTGGGTCCATCTCACTATGAGGATGCCCCAAATGGTCCGCAACAAGGCACACACAGCCCAGACTAGAGCAGGCAAAACCCATCAGTCAGAATTCTGTGCTAATCAGGGAGATGCAATTGTCTGATTATTGTAAGCTTATGTCCTAAGCTCATAAGTAAAATCAAAACAAAGTGAGTGGTTTACACTCCAGCAACAACAAAAAAACCTTTTTAACTTTAAAAAATATATAATTAGGAAAGTGGGGCATTGTAAAGTACTCACATTAACAATGTGGAGTGGGTTCATTAAAAAAGAAAATTAACACTTTTTTTACATCTTCCTAAAGAACATTGAAAAAATGTTGAAGCATGACAACTTTGAGAAGGTAATGCTGATTTGGTTCCAGCAACAACCACTGGAAGAAACATGTGTTAAATCTGTGCTGTCATTTTGCGTCTCCTCTGCCTGGCTTACCAGATTCAAGACGGCAAAGCAATCTTGGGGAAGGGTGTGAGACTCCAATAAAGAATGATATTGTGACACCAGGAAAGTGACAGCACTTTTGGAAGAGGACAGAGCTGGTCACCAAATCCAAGCTCACACACCACTCACTACTGCCATTCAGAAATCTACTACACTATTCAGGAATTTAATAAGACACAATGGGTTTCCTTATGCTAAAAAAGCTTCTATTAAATTGTGCAAATATATTTACATTACTTATTTGACCCCACATTTTGACAACTTTTCTTTTAATTATAATTCTGAACTTCTTCCCACCACTTGAAATACTGCCCTGTCTTAACTCAATTTAAAGTCGATTTTCTGAATTTGTTAGAAAGCAACTTTTTAATTAATGTGCTAAAATCATCGACAACTGTAAATTAGCAAGTGTAATTGTTCTGAATGGAAAGAATGCGTAGTCTTAATTTGGTCAAATAGCTCTGGGTATCCAGTGTTTAATCTCTCCCTAAATGGGGCCAAGATTTAAGAGATGTTATATTCTTATTTAGAAAATCATCAATAGGTTGCATTCAGGTCCTAACAGGTATGGGTATTACAGGTCATTGAAAAATAAAAAAATAAAGTAATACTTGTCATCCCTGTAATAAAACTTCTTATACACACTAAACTGTCCCAAAGTTTTATGGTGTCATTTATATTGCAACAATAAAAAAAAAGTTAATTTAGCAAAACCAAAGTATATTTGAGCTTTGTATATTTGTGATTTACAATTAAAAAATATATACTTGGTCTTCAAACTATTTCTGGCACAGAACTGCTGAAACCCTTGGAATTTCCTAAGTGATTAGAGCAATAAAGATATCTTGATATGCAAAACAAGCCCCTTTCAACCACTTTAGTTTATGTTAATGAGGAGGCTGGGAAAGTACCTGAGGACAGCCCGAGGCCAGGGGAGCCATCAAAGTGCTGAGAGGGTAGAAGCTTTCAGTCAACCTCCCTGACTTTAGAGCGGGAGGAGGGGCTAGTAGCTGAATCCAGTGATTTAATCATTTGTGCCTTTGTCATTAAGCATCCGTTAAAAAAAAAAAAAAAAAAAAAAGGACAGGGTTCAGAGAGCTTCCAGTTGGTGAATGAACATCTGAAGATTCAGTGGGAGTGGCGAGCTCAGGGAACAGGGAAGCTCCGAGCCCTTTCTCTTGTCCTTGCCCAATGCATCTAAATTACATACTTTTATAATAAATGGTAATCCAGGAAGTAAAATGTTCCCCCAAGTTCTGTGAGCCACTCTAGCAAATTAATTGAGCCAAAGGAGGGGGAGTCATGGGAACCTCTTATCTATTGGCCAATCCAGCAGAAGCAGGGGTGGCCCCTTGGATTTGATTGGTGGGTATACGGGGAAAACCCACACACAGGTTAGAATTGGTGACCCGCATTTTAAGACCCCAAATTCGCTTTGAAAGTTTCAGATTATTTACTATAGGTCAAGCTTAACAAGGATGGCAAGATGGAAAGATCATAGATGGTTTAAAGGAAATGGTGTAACAGTCTTATTTAGACGTAGAGCTGGGAATTACCAAACATAATGACTTGCTGGTTGGTTATCACACTGCTGGTTTTGTTCCAGTTTATTCAAGCCAAAAATCTTTGTGTTCAGACTGATTCTCTGGGTGCCTGGTGGCTCAGTGGATTAAAGCCTCTGCCTTCAGCTCAGGTCATGATCTCAGGGTCCTGGGATCCAGCCCCGCATCAGGCTCTCTGCTCAGCAGGGAGACTGCTTCCCCCTCTTTCTCTGCCTGCCTCTCTGCCTACTTGTGATCTCCCTCTCTGTCAAATAAATAAATAAAGTCTTAAAAAAAAAAAAAAGACTGATTCTCAACTTGAAATTTAATATTTTGGGTGTCCAAGACACTCCAACAAATAGCAAGAGTTGCAGAAGAAGTATTTATCTGTCTGGATTGCTGTGGCATTTATAAAAGTCAAAAAACTAATATTTGCTTTTAGGCAAAGATAAAGAAAATGACAGTTAAAAAAAAAAGCAAGGAAATAAAGCACGATGTTATGTTTGGATCCAACCAATGCCTACTAAAATAACAGAATATGATAACTTATTCCCTGAAAGATCTAAGCATTTTGGGGATCTTGAAAAATGGAATTATTTTTGTGTAAGCATATTAGATTATTTTTGAGATACTGAAGCTTCTATGTTTTATTTTATTTTAAAAAAATCACACAAGCATTTGTAAATTTATTATATTATAATTTATGTTATATTACATATTATATATAATATATATTATATATAATTATGTTCTATAATTTATATGTAATATAAATATATTATATTATATTTCAAACTATGGAAATAAATGTTCTCTAACAAGTTTATTTAAAAATCTGTAAAGTTAATTCTATTTGGCCATCAGCTCCCATTATGAAATTAAAGGATTTAAAAGAAATTATCTGAGTCACTACTGAAAACTTCCAGGAATGTGGTACCAGCTTCCTGGTTGACCAGGCTAACGATGAATGAGCTAGGAAGGTATCCCTCCACAAGATCCCATTTTAGGAGATTCTAGAAATTTTCTCTATTTTCCCTTACTGCTGGAGCTTTTTCATTGGCTCAGGGTGGAACTTGTAAATGTCATATGTAACATCACTTGACCTCAGTCTGAAAATGACCTAATCTCTGGCTGCTACTTCCTTTAGGACTTCTTTAAGTTCCAAATGTGGCATATTCAAAAGTATCTTAGATGAGAGATACCCATAAAAATTTCATTTTTCCAGAGAATAAAGTATCTCATTAAAAGCTCTAGCAATTAAAATTTACTAGTGTGAATTATAGTAAAAACTGGGAAAGACTCGAATATATATTAAGACCTTTGAAAATAAACTGAGTAAAACTACATGAAGATATTATTTATAGAACAAAATATAAAGCTGCCTTCTGGGTATTATATTTAATGAGCTTACCTCAAATATACACAGCAACATTTCATAATCTATCTAAAAGGCACTGTTTAAGAAGAGAATTTTGATAGTGCTATTAAAGGCAAGAGAAAAGATTCCCTAAAGGTACTTTGGGTCATTCTTTCATGGAAGTCTTTCATAATATCATAGTGCATAAAAATAAGCTCCCAGAAAATAAAATCTGAATGTGTATGTCAGGCCTGTGGAAAATGTCAAGTTCTCAAATTTAAAGCAACAGAACAATAACATTAAAAAAAATTGAGAGATCCAAAATTTAAAATTTAAAAGTGTTCTGAAAAGTAGAGAAACCAAAATAAAAATGGGAAAACAGACTGAGGATCTACATAGAACAATGGGTTACTATACCGGGCAAAGCTTATTATAATTTACAAAAATACAGGTACCAAAATATATGACAAAGGATAAAGACAAAATATATAGAAACTAGAAAACACCACTAAGGCCATTATAAATCAGAAAAAACTTTTTTGAAAGCAACATGGCCAACTGTATTGGGAACCATGAAAATGTATATTCTCATTGCAGAAACTTTCTCCAAAGAATATAAACAGAATAACAAATAATGAAACTGCAAAAAAATTAAAAAATTTTAAAAAAAAATTTTAATAAAATAAAAAAACAACAAAACTGCAACAAGCACATACAGCATTAGCCATGAAAACTAAAACTTAACTACAAACTCCTAAAGCTTCAATAAGAGGTACAAAATCTGAATTTGTCACTCTGGGGAGTAAAAAAACTCCTAAATCATGAGCGCGTCTTCAAAGAGCTTAGAAACCAAGATCTGTATACGAAAAGATTTCACCACAAGGCAGTAAGCGATAATTGCTAAATAAGGGGTCCAGGCAACCCTAACTCAGGAGAGAAGGAAATCATTTCCCACTTCCACTGAGCAATCAATAAAGAAGAAATGGAATTCATGCTGGCCTTGGAAGTGAGGGTAAGATTTTTCACTAGCAGAAAAGAAAGAGGACAGCAATTCAGATAAAAATAAAATAAAAAAATATTCTCTACCACACAGTACAGTAAAGGGATAGTCTGTGAGATATTACTTTGTCTTTCTCAAAAAATAAAAATAAAAATGGCGGGGCACCTGGGTAGCTCAGTGGGTTAAAGCCTCTGCCTTCAGCTTAGGTCATGATCTCAGGGTCCTGGGATCGAGCCCCACATCGGGCTCTCTGCTCAGCGGGGAGCCTGTTTCCCCCTCTCTCTCTGCCTGTCTCTTTGTCTACTTGTGATCTCTCTCTCTCTCTCTGTCAAATAAATAAATAAAATCTTTTTTAAAAATAAATAAATTAATTAAAATGGCTCCGTGGGCAAACAAGTTAGAGTAAGACTGTGGTAGGGTCCAAGGTCGAAGCTTTTGTGCATGATCAGACCCAGGTTTCAGAAAGCTTGCACTGGCTTCAGTGTAAAGGGAGGGCTGAAGGTAGGATGTGGGAAGAAAGAAGTTGAGAAAGCTGGTATAACAGACCAGGAGAGGAGATGGAGAACTGAACTTTACACATCGGCACCAGGAGCAGAGAGGAGTGGGTGCTATAAAGAGTACTTAGCAGACAGAATCAGTTGACTAGATGGTAGAGTTGGCATCAGTCTGGATGTGGGAAGCAAGGGAATCTAAGTCAAAATGACAAAAATGAGATAATGACATCAGAACTTCCATTTTGGTTGGACTTTTCACATACCACGATAGGTAGAATAAGAAGGGAACCGGGTTTGGATTTGATGGTAAGGAAAGATATTAATTTGGTCGTACACATACTAAATTTGAAGTTTCCAGGAGCCAACTAGTTGGAGATTTCCAGCCAGCAGTTAGAAATACAAGCCTGGAGTTTGGAGGGTGATGCATATGGCAGGTGCAGAGATGGGACCGAAGAAAACACTCCAGGAGACCACACCCGACTAGACAAGAAGAAATCCAGAGCAACACCAGTCTCTAAAGAGTGCTCAGAGATGGAGGAGACAGTGAAAGGAATGAAGAGAAATCAGGTGCCTGGAGTCTTGGAAACCAAAAGCTTAGTGTGTGACTAGAAGAGATACAGACATGAGCATCCAATGCTCCAGGGAGAGCATCAAGGATAAGGATTCCTACAAGATCACTGGCCTGGCTATTAAAAGGCCACATGTGGCCTTTTATGGCCTTTTAATGGCCACATCAGTTGGGTAGTGATGCTGGCTTGCTGGCTTGCTTTCATTTGTTCATTCATCCATTTCTCCATCCTTTCACTCTCTTTCCTCTTTCTTCCCACAGTATTTATTGAGTACTTACAACTACCATGCTAGACGATGAGGACTCCAATGGCTCCCTGACTTACAGAGACTTTGGTAGAAAATAAATAATTAGTGTCATGATGCTAATTAAGGAGTTGAAGTATGATTGAAAGTTGAACAAATATAGATAGCATATACAGATATTTCTTATCACAGAAGAACTCTGGGTTTGACAGGTCAGAAAGACCTAGGCAAGAATTTTTTAGATCGTGGGAGATTTGTGTCTCTATAGGCTGAGGGATGAGGATGGAGATGCCGTTGGCAGAAGAGGTTATGTTAATGTCTGCCATGTAGCAGATCCTGTTCTAACCCATGCTGTTGAACCTGTAATCCTCAACACAATCCTATGAGCTAAGTATCAATACACCACTTATCACAGGGCACAAGGAGACACAGAGAGATAGGCAGCTGGCTCAAGGTCATGTGGTTAGCAAAGGTTGAGCCAAGATTCAAATGCAGGTTGTCTGACTGAAGAGCCATAACTTAACCATGACATTTCACACCTTCAGGAGAGCACCATTTTATTGCCCTTGCAGGAGAGAAGGGAAGCCTAGAGATGGGAGAGCTCAAGCAAAGAGTGCAGCACAGGTCACTGCTAAGTCTATCAATGGATAATAGGAGAAAAGGACAAAATGGAAGAAGCAGGAGCAGGGTCACTGAGAGAAATCCATTAAAGACTGTGGGCAATATTCTACAATTAAGTGGAGAGCCATTAGGAAGCAAAGGTATGACACAAAGTGGTTTGTCTGTGGCCAGGTTTATAGGCAGGAAAACTGGTTTAAAAACTACCGCCTGGGACACATGTGTGTCCTAAAGGATCTGACCTAAGACAGCTCTGGAATGGAAAAGCAGGGAAAAATACAGGTTGCATAAAGAAGAGAAGAACAAATTGCCAAAGAGAAACTAAGATAAAAGCTTATTGCAATAGTGCAGGGAAGAGACATCAAGACTCAAGTGGTAGGAATATGAGGAGTTATTATTTAATTTTTTAAATGTTTTTCCATCTTTCAAATTTTCTACAATGCTCACTGTATAAGAATGTATCACCCCTGCAGTAAAAAATACTGATGTTGCTAAAACACTGATGAGAACTTGAAAACTGTAATACTGACGGCGGAGAGGACAAGTTGAAGAAATGTCTTAAGCATGGGGCGCCTGGGTGGCTCAGTCGTTAAGCGTCTGCCTTCGGCCCAGGTCAGATCCCAGGGGCCTGGGATCGAGCCCCGCATCGGGCTCTCTGCTCTGCGGGAAGCCTGCTTCTCCCGCTACCATTCCCTCTGCTTGCGTTCCCTCTCTCGCTGTGTTTCTCTCTGTCAAATAAATAAAATCTTTAAAAAAAAAAAGAAATGTCTTAAGCAGGATCAGCAGAATTTAGTGACAGCTTTGATTTGACAGGTGAAGGGAAAGAGAAGTCAAGAGGGATGTTAGGTTAGATGGTGACACCATTTAATAAGATCCGGAATATGAGAAGAGGAATGAATTCTGGGCAGCGGAAAAGAATGAGGTCATATTTATGCTGGCTGAGTTTGAAAGGACTAAGGACTAGAGTATCAGTTAAGTATATCCAGGTGCTAGGAGTGAAGAAGAAAGGTTTTATTACTATTTGGAAGAAATGGGCCTTAAGGAGTGGTTAAAATAACAAGAGAGTTGATGACATCACAGTAGCTCCAAAGACAGAAGTAGGGGACATCTATGTTTAGGGGTGAGACAAGTAAAGAGGGAAATAGAAGTTCACCGCCATGATTGCTATAGGCAAACCCACCAGTAAATGCCAAAATTTATGGGCAAAATTGAAGGAGAAACAAGATATTCACACAGCCTCGAAGTTTCTCCCCTAAATATGTATTCATTGCAAATGGGGGAAAATAGTAACTTTAGAGTGAAGGTAAGTGGCAGACACCATCTTTACCAACTGATCATGGCTAATCTGACCAGTATGAAGACGGAGCAACATCCTGTATCCTGAAATGATGCCCCGAAAGGAACACAGCATCATTTCTGTGGAATTCTGGCCACAAATACCGAACTTCAATCTAGTCCATCAGCTACATCCAATTGAAAGACATTCTATGACTGACCAGTACTCTTCAAAAGGGCCAAGTCATTAGAGACAAGGGAAGACTGAAGAACTATCACAGCTTGGCAGAGAAAAAGAAGATGCAACAACTGAATGCAACATGTGATTCTGGGACCAAAAATAAAAGGCCAGTGGGAAGAAAACTGATGAAAGCTGAAAAAAGCCTGTAGTTACTAGCATTGTTCCAAAGGTGATTTTTATTTCTGATCATTGTGCCATGGTTGCGTATGATGTTCCATTGTGGGAAAGGCATATGAGAACTCCTTATTTTTATGACATTTCTAATAAGTCCACATTAGTTTCAAAATACAGACTTTTAAAAATGAGGAGATAGCCTAGAAAAAGGTTAAACTGAACCCCTACCTCACACGCTGTACTAATATGACATTCATTAGAATATTTTTTAAATGAAAACATAAAAATACTATAAGAAATGAGAGAAACAGCTTTATAATCTGAGAGTACAACCCAAGAGGCAAGAAAATCATACCATAAATGAGAAGGCTGATACATTTGATTATTTCAACTTTTTTCAATCTGCATGGCAAAAAACATAAGAAACAACGTCACTAGATAAAGAAGAATCCAGGGGAAAAAAACTTTCAATTAATATTCCAAAAGGCTAATATCTCTAAAAGAAAAAAAATCTTACAAGTCAATAAAAAAAAGACCCTAATCTGGTAGAAAAAAGGCCAAAAACTCTGAAGAAACAACACATAGAAAAAGAAATACCAATGCATTTTTTAATTGTATGAAAAGATGAACATTAAAACTATAAGTGGATACATGCTTTTCTTTTCATAATAGGTTAGCAAGTAGCAAAACATTAGATAAAACATTGTCTTGTTTAGGGTATAGGAAAGCAGCCTGTCTCATATGTTACTAATGGAGTATAAACTGGTACCATATCTATGAAGATCTGCCACAGCTCTTTAAGAGTCTAATGCTTATACTTCTCTATTCAGCAGTATGATTTCTGGAATTTGTCCTACAAAGATTCTCCTACATGGGTAGAAAACTCAAATCCAAGGGTACGCACTGCAAAATTGTGCCTGATAACAAAGGATTGGTCACAACCTACCAATAAAAGACAGGTTAAATAAACAAGGGTATGGAAGGAATACTATGAAGTCAGTAAAAAGGACACAGTAGTTCTAGCTATATAACAGGATGTACTGGTAAGTGCACAAAGCAAGGCACAGAGCTGTAAGCACAGTAAGTTATCTTCTGGGCAAACAATATGTACATCCCTAACATGCGCTGATATCTCTGCACTGATATTCGAAAACAAAAACAAAAAGAAAACAACAACAAAACGTGTGAACTATTTGCTGGAGGGGAGCCTTAGAGAGAGTATGCTTTAGAGCCATTCCAGAATTTATTTAAAACTTTTACTACAGGGGCGCCTGGGTGGCTCAGTCGTTAAGCGTCTGCCTTCGGCCCAGGTCGTGATCCCAGGGTCCTGGGATCGAGCCCCACATCGGGCTCCTTGCTCGGCGGGAAGCCTGCTTCTCCCGCTTCCATTCCCTCTGCTTGTGTTCCCTCTCTCACTGTGTTTCTCTCTGTCCAATAAATAAAATCTTTAAAAAAAAAAAAAA
>CM053605.1:110182316-110207230 GCA_028646535.1 Procyon lotor
TGGGTGGCTCAGTCGTTAAGCGTCTGCCTTCGGCCCAGGTCGTGATCCCAGGGTCCTGGGATCGAGCCCCACATCGGGCTCCTTGCTCGGCGGGAAGCCTGCTTCTCCCGCTTCCATTCCCTCTGCTTGTGTTCCCTCTCTCACTGTGTTTCTCTCTGTCCAATAAATAAAATCTTTAAAAAAAAAAAAAAAAAAAAAACTTTTACTACAGCAGGGAGAGGCATAGAAGAAGCCAGTGAATTATAGAAAAAAATCGATGAAACCACATCAAAGGGAAGAAAAATTGCCAGAAGATAGTGGTTAGAGATTCCCTAACTGTGAGGTGAAATGTGGGCTTGTTCCTGGGAGGTTAACTCTGATGGGGACTGGGGAACAGCCCTAACACTCCAGCTACGGAGTCAGACAGTGTCCACGGTGAAGGGGGGTGGGGGTCAAGATGCATGAGAGCTGAAAAAGAAAGGGACTCATTTCGAATATATACAGAACTGACATACAAATCAACTTATTTATATCCAGGAGACAACACACGTGAAGAGCACAGATGTTAATGCTTACAGGACATGCCCTGGCCCTCTTATACTGACATTCACACAAGATGTTAAAAGAATGCCTGTTTGAGACAGCAAATAGATTCATGGCTTGCAGGAGTTAGGGGGATAAAAAAGTGGAGCACAGAGGATTTTTAGGGCAGTAAAACTATTCTGGATGATACCACAATGGTGCCTACATGTCATTACACTGTTGTCAAAGCCCACAGAACACACAACACGAAGAGTGAGCCCAAATGTAAACTCTGGACTTCTGGGGCTAATGATGTGTCAGTGCAGATTTATCAGTTATAACAAATGCACCACTCCGATAACAATGGGAGAGGCTGGTCATGTGTTGAGGGAGGGGATATACAGGAAACCTCAGTACCTTTTGCTCAATTTTGCTGTGAACCTAAAACTAAACTAAAAATAAAGCCTATTTAAAAGTAGGGGGGTGGATGGCTCACCCCCAACACAGACGTCACTGATGCTTGAGCGTCTGATAGAGAACAAAATCAATCAGTCAAAGCTTGGGATTCATATTACATCTTTCTCCTAAGAGTTTAAAGGTTTTAAGTGTTATTTCTTCATTTACCTTCACAATATTTACATACCTACAGTGGAACATAAATAGTGTAAAGTTGGGGAAAATGAGGCCAAGTCTCAAGGTGAACCACTTGCAGAAATAGGACTGCAATTCCACTTCCCTTATTAATTATCCTAACTTTTTTAATGTACTAAGGCCATTTGGAAAGCAAATAATTAAAACTGCTGATCCACTGTCTGCGCTTACATATGTGTGTGCATGTGTGGGGGGTATATACACATGGATAGAGACACACTTAGAGTCATACACACACAGACGCATACACACTTACTCATACATTTACACTTGAGGCAAAGAACCAGCGCTGTCAATGAGCTTAAACCCAATTTAGGCATAATAATCTGTGGATAGTAATAACAAAACAGTGCAAGTGACCATGCGACTGTTATAAATAAAGAAACTCACATATGTCACTGTAATTCAGAATTTGGAGTCTGAGGTAAGTGAGAAAGAACAAACTTAAAAAAAAATTACAAGTCAAATACACTTTTCACTGCATCCACTAAAAGGATTTAATTTAAAACTCAAACATCAGCATATTGGAGAGGGAAATGAGACGCTAATAACATGCATTGACGTTTACATAAAATTAGTATGTAAAGTGAGAGATATGAACCTAATGATGAATATGAAGCAACTGTTTGCATTTTAACAGACTAAGCAAAAATGTAATTGACAAAGAGGCCAATCTAAATGAATTTCCAGCTACTTCAACACTAAATGCAGCTGCATGCTGTCAGAATTATAAATGAGAGAAAAAAATCCGTTTAAACTGGATTTCTTTAAAAAACACAGCCAATATGTGAACTTACACACTGTACTGAAGTTATCATTCAATCAGAAAAAGGCATTTTTTTTTTAAAAAAAAATCATTTTTTTTTTAACATCAGAATCATCAATAGGCAGTTACTTCATATTGATTGGAGAGAAAATTATTTGGAGGTAAATGAAAACATTAAGGTATTTCTGGGAGCCGTAGCTGTCATTCCTGGAGTTAAGTCAAGGTTAAAAACATCCGTTTTCAAGAATAATCTAATATGACAGAATTTCATTTAAAAGCCACTAAGAATACCCCACTTGGTATCTTATCAGTGGCAGTTATGAGCTCAAGCTCTGGCACCAGCCTTCCTGGGTTCAAATCCTGACTCTACAACTTCTTGCTGTGTGACTTTGAGCAGGTCACTTAACCACACTGCGCCTCGCTTTTCTCACTGTAGTATGAGGATGGTCACCGTACCTAGCTCCTAGGGTCATCATGTGAGCTAAACGTATTCATATATGCAAGACACATGCTCTGTGACTGTGAGCTGCCATCATTCTCCTCAGGACCGCAGTGTCTTAGAGCAGGCATTCTATAGTGTTAAAAATAACACTCAAAGAAGATGGTAGCAAGCATTGCTGATCCTTGCATGTAGAGAATGGTTGTTTCCCACTCCGCACACCCTCTCCTGGGTGGACAGGAACCGTGGGAATATCTCTGGCCACTTCTCAGTAAAGATCCGCTTTGGGTGGGCAAGTGATAGAAGGACGCCGCCCCGGCCCTTAGGTGCTGCACAAGTGACTCCGGAACAGGGAGAGGAGCCAAGCCCGGCCGCCTTGCAAGGCACTTGGGGATCTTGGCACATTTTGTTTCTACTACCATCAGTCCTCAAAGGGATGCTTTGGAGACTGATCGTGCACCTGACTTTGCATTTCATCTTTATCCAGGTCCCTCAGAATAGCCCCCCAAATGTTTTATTTATCCCGGTGTTTTCAAGGTCAGGAAAAGGGCAAAGCACAGAAATCAAAGCTGATGCAGACAGATTTCATGTGCATTCTTCCCCTTTAATTTACTGAAAGTGCCAACATCTGAATAGAAGGAAAAAGGCCAAGTCTACAGGCATCTTGGCAGGGTGACGAGTCATTGAAAAGAGATGTGAATTCCCACATAATAAACACACCAAAGCCAGGCTCTCCACACCCGCTCAAGTCCCGTCATACTGTGACTGGACTGGCATCCCTGCCAAGGGATAAAGGGAAGGAAAACGGGAGAAAGACACAAGACTCCCTCAGCCTTGAATCACATACAAACTCTGGATCCACAGGAGGACAAGAGGGTTCGCCTGTATGCGGTCAGGGCCGAGGAACCCCAAACTCCACGGAACCCTGAAAGGGATGCTTCCTGCTACCTGCACGAGAGAGGGAGGACATGACGTGTGTGGCATTCCTCCAGGATATATGTGGCAGATATATGTGGAGTAAAGAGGAACTCAGGGAAGTCAAGCACTCCCCAGACTCTAAACTTCCTTTCCCATGCTCTTCTATGCTGAGAGCTACTTCATCGTGACCTGAACACCTCAGACTTAGGAACTCCTACTCTCCAAAGAGGATGAGCAATCCTCATTTGCACCTTCGCGTGAATTCAACCCATTCTCTCTCTCCACATCGTTTTACTCTGCTTGTGATTTCTAAGATGATTAGAGGCTTTCTGTGCCATTCAAATGGGATTGGTACTGAAACGAGTCTGCGTCCTCCGTTGGCACGAGACACCAGGTCTCACCTGAGGATTCAAACAGTCCTCCTTCCATATGAAGTGGCTAAAACAGATAATGACTTTTAATCTAAATTCAACTTTGAAAAACAATACACTGAATAGATTAATGCCTTCATATCTTCAAATGCCACCGAAATACAATAATTCTTTAAACTTAAAAGGAAGCACCACCTTGGAAAGAGATGCCAGAAAACCTCATTTCTAGTCCAGTATCAAAACGACCTCACCGCGTAACCACAGATGTGTCACACAAAGTTTCTGGGCCTCAGTCTCTGGTGACAGAATTAATGGGTTCGATATCTATATAAGGTTCCTTTCCACTCAAAATTTCACTAGCCATTAGTTATTTTCAGTTCAAGTAATCTCAGACATCGTGACAGCAAAAGTTCACGTACATCTAGAAATGAATATGAACAATGTGATTAAAGATTTAAAAGGGGACTTTTAAAACGTAGCACGAGAATGACAAAAGGAACAGAGTGCTGGAGAATTAAGACACTTTTTCCTTCAGTCCGTTCTTAAAAGATGCCTGACCTAATACCATTAGTGAGGTGGTTTTTTTTTTTTCTTTCTGCACTACAGTACAGCCAAGTGAACTCCCACATGTGTGATCAGGCTCACAGCCTTGGGCTGAATGCTACCTCTTAGACATCAAGCAAGTGCAGGCGCCTAGAACAACGTGGAAACACGAGAACATATCTTCGAGAGGGTCCCTTGGGAGTGAGCGCTCACCTTCCACCAGTTGGTCCAGGCTGGAAATCTTCTTTAGCCCGTCAATGGTGTAGATTGTTCTCACTCCCTGGGGCAAATTCACGTTATCCGACAGAGTTCGGGTCAAATCAGCCAGCAGGGCCTCAAAAGATCGGAAGCGGTCTGGGGAGATGGCATACACAATCCCTTTGAAGTATCTATCTCCGTTTCGGTAGAAACGAACTTTCTTGGCCTTCTTCTCCGAGCTGAGGGTCTGCAGCGTGCGGGTTCGGTAGAAGCTGCAGTGGGCGCTGTGCGTCGGGCTGGGCAGCCCGTTGACCCGCGACCCTCTGCTGTATCTCTGGGCCTTATCCCGCTCATCAAAGTGCTCCAGCTCCATGTCTCTGCCGAAGGACATGACGAAGTTAAAGTGGGACCTAGGAGGCACAGAAGGAGAAGGAAAAAAAAAAACAGAGACACATACTGATGTTATTTTAAGATCATGGTTTGAAAGGCTCAGCTCAAGAGCAGCTGGTGGAAATACTGCTGTAATTGATGATATATTTAATGTGCATTATCAAGTTGGAAGAGAAGGAAGACAAGGAAGAAGTAGAAGAGGCATCCCCTGTGCAAAGAGCTTATTATCAACCAACCCCAGCCTCGCTAGAAACAGCTCCTATGTAGTGACCACCTACCCCTTTCAGGGTTTGAACAGTTGTTACTCCAAGTCACAACAAACCTTTCCAAGTGGTAGTATGCCTACTGACAGATGAAAAAAACAAGGCACGGAAAAGTTTCAAGCATCTTCAAGGATGCTTGAACCAAGACCTCCCACTCCGGTTTGCTTGACTCCGAAGCCCAGACCTCCCTTGAGCGTGCTCGCTCTCATGGCAGATGGGAGAGAAGCTTTCATATTACCATGGGCCTAGTGATGGTGGTGGTGGGAACCAAAAGGAGGGGGTCGGCATTTAACAGATTATACACGCTTCGTGACGTTTTGTGCTCCCCCTGGCCAGATGGAGAGCAAACTGAACCAATCCCCAGGTTCCAGCAACTTAAGACTTTCCAACACATTCACATAATCGGTAACAGCTTTTTAAAAAGTGATTTCACCATAACTCATTTGCTTACGTTTCGAGCTGCAGATAAGTTGGGTTTAAAAAAGCAGAAAGAGGTTGTGGAGGCAGAGGAAAAAGAACAGAAGGGATAAAAGTTACTTTTGGGGAGGACTCTGCCTTTCCTTCCATTCTGTTTTCGTGGGTGAGGGAACTGAGGTCTTAGAGATGCTGATCAAGAACACTTCTCAAGGTTGGTACAAGATCAGGTGTGGGTCAACGTCTTAAAAGCCTCGCTTCTTCAACTACACATAGGAATGCCAGTCATACCTACCTCATAATTACTACTAAGTATGAACACATGAAGCACTGGGGAGAGTGTCTAACATGTGTTAAGTATTACTGTTTTTTATTAATAAAATCTGCTTTTCTGTTCTTAACTCTATCACAGAAAGAACTAGTAGGAATAGAATCTCCCCCTTCTGGTAAGGAAAATTCCTTGGGAAATCTGCCTTATTTTCACCCCAGACCCTTCTGAAAGATATGCTTGTAGCCCTATGGTCCCCATTTTACTTTCAATGGAACTCTGTCATCAGCAAGCTGCCTGTGGGATCAATTCATCCTTGCTAAGGGGTTAGGTAATAAAGGCTTGTGATGTTGACCCCTTGCAAGGGATCCAGATTTTAACATGTCAATCTAGAAAGCTATATTTAAAGGAAATATAGGATAACAAAACTTCAGGGAGGGTGAAATACAATATAAGGGTAATGGAATATCTGGGACAAGAACCTTATGAGTGCTCCCCAAATCCCACCACATAGATGATGTGGCCTTTCTGAAGGTGAGTCCAAACTAACCAAAAGCACTGCCAAGACTCCCCGACCTTTCCTTGACCCCAAGTAGACTAACCTCTCATCCATTCAGAGTGGCTCAGAGTTCATGTTTAAAAGCATGGCTAGAGACTGTGTACTCCTGAAATGAAGTGGAAGAAGCCAGTGTTTACTGAATGTCTATGATGTGCCTGACACTATTATTCGGCAATCAGTTGTACAATACGCTAAAAATTTCCTTCTAACCCTCACACCAATCCAATGAGGTCAGTAATATCATGATGACTGAAGGCAAGTACAGGGTAGATCCAGGGTCCCAGAGTCCTAATTGAGGGAGTTGGGATTTGAATGTAGGGTTTGCTCTGACTAACTCTGAACCTGGTGCTCCCTCCTTTCTGTCCCATGTGCTGGGCCTTAGAGGCCAGACCCCGTGAGATCCTCCCTAGACCCCTTCACCCATAAAAATAGGGGGTTTTGAAGCACTCACTCTTAACCAGGCCTATGACCTTAGGGAGGCCACTTAACTGAGGAAGGCTTCCTCTGCAGACGAGGGGACGGTGGTCACCAAGTCACTAAGATCTTCACCTGCTCATCATTCTACTGCTGACCCCCGAGGGAGGGGGGTGGGGGATCCCAAACCTGGACTGATTATTAGTTCAGTGTATTTTTTTCCCTCCAAACATGAAAACTACCTCATGTCTCTTAATAACTCATAATAGCCTAAATTTGTATTTTCCAGAAAAAGTGATACCATACGTAGGTAGATATGAACTAGTTTCATTGATTTTGAAGTTAGATAACTTCAAAACAGTGATCCAGTTCTTAATGCAGCTATTAACTGAATAACAACCAATATTTTGCCCATGCTATCATTGCTCTCACTTTTTTTTGATCTCCTCCTAACATGAGCTCTTTTGTCTTCCCAAAGGGGTGTGGGTGGAGGGAGGAATACTCATCCCACCTCACCAAGCTCTTCCAACTTCGCATATTACAAAGGCCAGGTTGGCTTTTGAAGCTTCTGTTTTATTTTTAAAGGCAGTAAGCAATCTTCCAACCCAAGGGGTTTCCTCCCAAATCTATATGAACCAAGAGATAACAAGCAGGACCATAGCAAAGGATGGCACGACTGTGTCAGCAGAGAGTGCCGATATAGTGTGAAGGGGCTGTTATCAACTCACAATTTGCAAAAGCCAAATAATTTAGCAACTGTTGGAATTCCCTAGAGGAATCAGGCTTCTAGAACCAAGAGTTCTACCCCAAATGAAAAAAAAAGTCAATTTTAAAATAGACAAAAGCTGATTTTGTTTTATTTGTGTATTTCCTCACTCTTGAACATAAGTTCAACTAGGACAAGCACATCTCTGACTTCCCTTCACTGAGCCTGCCCGAAATAAGCAATGACGTTGGTGACAAAGAAAAAGCACACTCAAAGTGGAATCATTTTCAAGGCTACAGCTACCACTAAATGCAGGTCAAAAACCACACTACACATCCTAATGTTCCCATAATTAGGTTCGACATCAAAACAGGTGCGATATCCTTCTCTTGCCTTGGCTGGCTCAGCTCTTCAGTTGGCTTAGTCATATATTTGAACCACGAGCTCCTGGAGAAGATTCCCTGGGCTTCCACAGGTTCTTGCTTTCTGCCCAGGAAACTGCTGAAGCACAGAAACACACGTTCACAGACCATCGGTGGCAAGGGGCCTGGATACACAGGTGTCATGGTACCAAGGGTACCAAGAAGGTAACCAAAAGGCCAGAGCCAGAGCCAGAGATCCCAGACATTTGGGAGGGGAAGAAGGGGGCCTGGCTCTTATCTGAGATCTTCCTATATACACTGCCATGCCAAGAAATCAGCAACCTCAATTGTCTTCTGTGGGATTTCTCACCATCTTGAGGAACCTCAGTGTTCATCTTTCTCTAGATAAGGAAATGAGTTCCTGTTTCAGAGATTTACACACACACACACACACACACACACACACACACACACACACACAAACACACCAAGAAATAATTTGGCATAAAGATTACCACGTCTAAACAGATGCCGGACCTGGAAGTCCCCAGGGATATTTTGCCAATGGGACTAGGATGCAGGTGGATGGGCAGGTGTGGACTAAGAGGCGCTCGCACACACACCTTCAGGATGCATGCACCACTGTGGACACAGATATCACAGGATGTGTGCCAATCTTTTATAATGTGCCTACATATAACCCCTCTTAAAATCCCTGACCCGCCTTCATGTGACATTTCATACTTAAAAGACTGTCCTACTTTCCTTTCCAGTGGAAAGGCGATATATTTAGGAACATTCATAAAGCCAATTCACGGAACACCCTGCAGTGTGGCGACTAACCGCGTGTGCACCATAACCTGGACACACACTCACAGGTGCGGAGAGAGGGAGCCGGTTTGAATGAAACCTTTCATTTGCTCCATCTCTTACAAGCATTGCCTTTCCAAATCCAGCAGTGATTCCTGGTTTTCAAAAGCAGCCTCTTTTGTGGGGCAACGCAGAGCTGTGCATGCGCTCCCGCTAGGAGGAAAATGCCATTTCCTCTCCGCATGCTTTTAGCACTGCAGGTACTAATTTGTACATGAGGCAGCCTCGCTGTCCCTGAAGGAACTTGAGACCCTGCAAACGTACTTGCAACACCCATACTGCAGTCACCCACCACGCACAGATCGCCCCATCTTCAAGCACACCACCCTCCCGGGCACACGGGAAAGCACACACACAATAAGAGGCCTGGCCCGGCCACTCCTTCTAGGCGCAGACTTGGTCCTCGCTCCGCGGCCAGTTCTGACAATGACAAACACCTCGCCCAGCTCCTCCGCCCCGGCTCTCCATCTCCACTAACAACGTGGCGTAAAGCCTGGCAGGGAGGGTGGGGAGGGGGGCGCGCGCCCTACTCCCCGTTTTAAGCCCGGTGGCACCAGACAAAAGAGGCAGGTGCCAGCAGCCCCGGAGCCGCCCGTACACGCCGCCCCCGGCCGAGGCCACTCTGGCCACAGCAGGGCAGCGCCTTTCGAGGAACGGCGGGCGGGGTGGCGGGCCGAGGGGGGCGCCCGCCCTGCCCTCCACGCCCCAGGCTTCCTCGGCGCCCCACGGCTGCGGGAGGAGCGGGCGCTGCGAGCCACCGGCGGGGGGCCCCCCCAGGCCGGCCCTGCCCGCAGCTCCCTTCCCCAGCGAAGGCAAAACACGCACCGGTCCGCGGAGAGACGCTGCCGGGGGTCTTTGTGGCCGCGCTCGGGGCCGCCTCCTGGTGCTGTCCTCACCGGGCTGCGCGCGGCTGGGGCTGCGGGGCGGCGGGGCAGCCGGGCGGCGGCGGAGCCGGGGCTGGGCCGGGGCTGGACTGCTGCAGCTGCCGGAGCGCGGGCGTCTCGGCTGCAGCCGCTAGCGCTGGGTTGTGCCTCTGCCGGTTCTCATTGAAATGCGGCGCTTCGCACAGCCTCACTCCAGCCTCTCTCCGGAGGAGGGCGGCGGCGGGCGCGCTCCCTTTTCTTGTGGCTCACTCTCTCACACGCCCTCCCCGCTCCCTCCTTCTCCTCCTCCGCGTGCGCGCTCCGGAGCCCCCGCCCTTCTTGGCAAGGCGCACCCACCACGGCTGCGCCGGGGGTCCCCCTCCTCCCCGCGCCCTCTCCGACCGCCCCGACCTCGGTGCAGCTGGCCTGAACAAACCCCCTAACCTCCCCGTTCCTCTGGAATGATTGTCTGGAGGTAGGGCAAGATCGGGTGGGGGCCTGGGGACAGAGGAAGAGAACGTGGACCGGGCCAGGTCTGAGCCAGGAAAAGTGAGAGATAGGGGGGTGAGAGGTGGCGCAATGGTGAGGCCCCCTCCCTCAGGGGACACAAGGGAAACAATTATTTCCTCCTCCCCTTGCACACATACACACACACACACACACACACACACACACTTTTTTTGACTTCGTGATTTAACACTTCTCCCAGGATTATGGAACCCAATGTAATGGACTCTCATCACTCTTGTCCAAGATGCATCCATGCAGTTCCTCCACGGAGGACCAACCCCGGACCCTCCCAATCCACACACTCCAGTGTCACTCTCAGTTCCCTTATTGGGAAGAACCAGCTCTGTTCATAGACCCCACCAGTCATTTCCATTTGACCCTAGGACTTGAGTAACCCTTAAAATAGTGACCTCTGTTTAGAGCCGAATATGTTACAATAGGCACTTAATAACTTAAAAGCCAGGTTTAACTTCTGGAAACTCGTGGTTGCCAAGGCTGTGGGTCAGCGCTGGAAAGCCCCATGAGCTCATCACAAGCCTTCCCTCCTGGGGCAGGAATGTTCTCAGAACCCAGGCTCTGGATAGCTTCCTCCAGTCTTTGCACAAAAGTCCAGAGAGTGAGAGCAGGTTGCTGACTTCCATGAAATCTTAGCCTGGTTCACTGGGCAACCTAAATTTTGGTCCAGTTTAATCTCCTTCAGTCATGTCACAGGTGACATGTATTTGTCCCACATATGCGTACATATACAAAGACACATATGTATTTTTCTCTCTTCTGGAACTTGAACATTTTTGTGGAAAATCAAAATTTTATTTTTCTCTAGCCCACTGAACCCAGTTACATTTTTGACTACTCATTATTAATAAGAGCTAATCTGAAATACTTCTAGAGTACATGTAAATACAAAATATTTGTATATTTGGTATATTAACACCATTTGTTATAAAATGCCACTAAATTAGATACGTGTTGCACATTCAACAAGTTGCTGCAATATTTATTTTTGAATTATTTAATAACCCAGGAATGAAAGTTATGTGAACTCATCAAATTGACTAAATACAAAGTACTTCAAATTCTAATATAAAATGCGGGCCAAGGGGTAAGCTCAGAGAAAGTAAGGAGCCATGTGTACTTTCTTGAGAACAGAAATTAGAACTTCTATTTACCTTGCAAGGGACAAATGCCAAGTAATTTCTGCCAAAATGCTAAACCAAGAAATAAATTCTGTTTCCTCACTCCTAATGGATATTCTATCAGGTCATTTCTTAAGCATTTTAAGTAATTCAATCATACCTTACCTCTTTCCTAGCTGACCTACCTGAGACATGCAGATAATGTGTTTAAAAAACCAGAAAACCAGGGGGAAGAAAAACCACCTTTGAGTTTGACTCTTTCAGATTGCTCTCTCTAGAGGTAGTTAGGCATCATCAACTCTTACAGGGAACCAAGAGCACTGAGAATAGATGGGGCACACTAAGGGGTCCCCACTGGCTCTGCGGTCCCCACTGGCTCTGCGCTGTGGTCACACCATTTCATCAGAACAGCAGACTGGTGCTAAGTGGCACCCAGTGACTGGACCAAGGTAATTATGGAAGTCCATTAGTTATGTCTAGGAGATTTAATGAAATTTGATCTGGAAACTCCTAATTCAAGTACTTTTCAAAAACTGATGTTACTTCCTTTGTATTACCAAGGTATGGATCAAAGAAGTGACTGGAATTAATGTGTCCTTCCCTCATGAAAATCTGAAGTTAATGGAGATCTCTCTCCAAGTCTCCAAAGCTAATGCTATTTAAGCCATGCACACCCATTGCTGCTCCAGACAGCCACAGCTCTGCACCCCACCAGGCCGACAACGGAGTGGCCCTAGCTCTGTCGGTGGCTATTAGCCGAGTGCTTGCTTTCTGCTGTGCCAGGGCATTTTGTACATTTTCTTATTTCACACTCATAAAAACCATTCAAGGTGGGCATCGTTAGTTATGCTTACCTTGCAGATGAAGAAATGTAGGCATAGGCAAGGTACATCATTTGCAGACAGGCAGCTAATAAATGCCAAGCCCAACTGCATTTTTAAAATCCCTATGTTTTAAAATTCAGTTTTCCAATTGCTATGCCCATAGGCATGTGACAAAAATAAGGACAAGTAAGATTATCCTCTAAGAGTTGGGCTAGATCAGGGAATTCTACACACAATGGACGAGAGCTCTATAGTTATTTAACTGGCCATCTATCTCTGGCTTGGCACTCCAAATATGCTGAGGGACCAAACTATACCAGGTTCTAGAGACACACGAAGGAGGGACTCTCCCACCTTGAGATGCTCTCCCTAAGCCAACAGAGAGCTTCCCAAAGCTCCGTTTGCAATTTCCTGTGTAATTCCTGAAGTGTCACTTCCTTTAGCAGAGGGGGGCTCAGCACAGCCCACTTCCCTGCTGGGCAGCTCCTCACAATATATTGAGAGGCACTTCCCTGGAATTTCCCCGGTAGCCCCAGGTCTTCTCTTTTCATCTGTGAGAGAACAAATCCAATGGTCCTGCATTTTACTTGACAGCCCTATTATATTCTACCAAATTCTACTCTCCCTCAATGTCTGCTTCTCAGAACTGGACATGGCCCCGCAAGGATGGTCCAACTGGGGAAATTCTATGACTTCCACCATTTTCCACACACTATTTCTATTAGAGGAGCCTAACATCAAATCAGCATCTCAGGCAGGCCACACTACTGACTCACTCCACGCCTTATGTATGTTTTGCTCTTAAGGTCTCTTATCCTGTATTTGTCCAATTAGATGTGGGGCACCTAAGTCCAATTTTCTGTATTTTTCCTTATTAAACTGTTGTTATTTGATCCACCTTTCTAACCTGTTGAGTGAGATCCCTTTGGACACATTATGTCACTTGCTCCAGCTTTTTTCGATCAGTCTCATTAATGCTACACCAACATTCCTCATCTGAGTTGTTGATAAAAGCTTTCAACAGAAACATAGTCACAGCAGGCTCCTTCAACACAAGACGCCCAAGATGTCTCTCCAGGTTGACCACTGATGGCATATGACTCTTTCAATGTACTTGGTAATTACAGAGGCTAAACATGTTCTCTACAGAAATAAATGTCTAGGGATCTGGTGATAGCTAAAATTTGTGTTTTTACATCTAGGATTGTATCCTGGACTTCCATACTATTTTTTCATTCACCCATCCATTCATCCATTCACCCAATAAATAATTTTCCAGTGTCTCCAATGTGCCAGGCACTGTGCTAGGTGCCAGGAATGAGGTCATGAGAGAGAAATACAAGTATTCTCTGCCCATGGCATTGACAGCCTATAGGGTCAAGTATGTGAAACACATACTTATCCAAATAATTATTTAATTTCCAAAGGGCTAAGTACTGGGAAAGAAAAGAACAAAGAGCTTCAGAGAAAGCCTCCCCGAGGAAGGAACACTGAAGCAGAGACCTGAAGCTAGCCAGGCAACAGAGTATGATTCCAAGCAGAAAAAAATAGCCCTGTGAAGACTAAGTGGGAAGTAGATTGTTCTAGGAGCAAGAGGTGGGCGGAGTGGCTGCAGAAGCCTGGAGGGAGGTGGGCTGTGAAGGCAAGCAGGTGCCAGTGCTTCGAGGTCCCGACTCCCTGAGCCATAGTAAGGAACGTGGACCCCGTCCTAAGAGAAAAGGGAAATCACTGAAGGGTTTGAAGCAGAAAACAGGCCAGATCAGAGCTGCATGTTTAAAAGCTCCTCTTGCTTTCCTGGCTGCTATGGGAGCATGCTGGAGAAGTACATGGGAATAAGAACAACTTCACTTTCAAGGGCTCACTTGGAGAGGGTGGCAGGGAAGGACAATGGGTGGGAGTGAAACTTCGGCTGTTACATATTTACTATGTTTCTCTTGTGATGTGAATCTGAGCTCATTAAGGTATCTAAATCCATGCAGGTTTTTAAGCCCGTGGATTAAATACAGCATCTCCAAGTGAAAAACGTTTAAAATGATGGGTTGTTTTTGAAACAATCATTTAGAAAAATAATTTCAAAGTGTATATTTGTACATCTTATCACTGCTCTAAGGAATGGACCAGTCCCCCCAACGAAAGGTAAATTTTACTTCAGGATCCTAAAATTAACCTCAAAATAGTCACCTTTGCTAAAACGCACTTGGATAGAATTTTATTTTACCACATTCTTCCAGAAGTTTCTTAAGTAGATGATTCCCTTTTTATATGCATTAAGGTATATTTGTATTAAAATATACCACTTTGCCAATTCTCATTCCCTGAGATATCTCACTGATTCTATGGGACACACATACTCAAGAAATCACAATAGTTATGTAAGCACTCTAGGAATGTAGCAGAACTACAGAACTAGAAACATCTAGGACTTTTTAGACCTGGGGCTCAGACAACAGTGATTGTCCTTTTATCAAATATGCATGTGGACTAAACAACTTCATCCATGAACTCAAAGAATCTTTGGCAAATTTTGAATATATCCCAAGTTGTATTTTATTTTGTGTTGTTTTATATTTGTGGATGTGGATTCTGAAAGGTATCTTCCAAACAAAGAGAAACTTACTAGATTTCTGCTGTTGATAATCTAGGTGAAAAAAAAAATCAAAGTTGTGTGTGTGTGTGTGTGTGTGTGTGTGTGTGTGTGTGTGTGTGTGTTCCTCTAAACTTTTTCATGCATGTGTACACATACAAAATATATAGTCTTAAATAGAAAACAAGGTGGCATATTAATATATATAACATATGTGACACTAACACCACGCTACCCTTCTTGGTTCTAATAAAACATGAGGCCAAATGATGGAATACATTGTTTTTTTAAAAATTGATAAGCATGATTCAAGGAACAAATACACAGAAGGGAAAGGAAGCAGAACTGGCTTTTTACCCTGAGTGCACCGAGTTTCAGCGTTCACAGCCTCCCAAGGCAAGAGGACTGGAATCAAAGCCTAGAACATGCTCAATAGGAAACACTGAAAAGGAAACCCTATTCATAAAGCTGTGACCTCAAAGGGTTGCACTCTCAGCAAAAGAGTCCCTGTCTCAAAATCTGGTGTTAGGTAGAGAAGAAAAATACTCCCTAAGAATTTAGATACACAAGCTAGAACTCATGGAGGTTAGCTATCTAAAGTTCTACAGTCCTGGTGGCTTGAAAAACCTTCAAGTACTCAACTCAGTTTAAACAGTCTCTAAGCACTTAGAAGAAAAAAACTAAATCCTCACTGAAGAAACCCAGCTACAATCTAGGCCTCAAAAACTTACTAATAAACTTCCAAAATATATAGTCTTATGGTTTAAAAAAATCATAAAATATATCAAAAAAGAAGGCATTGTGGGTGCTAGGAGTTAGGGGGAAAAAAGGCAGAAAATAAAATCAAAATGATTTGTTAGTGGTATTATCAAACATGGGATATAAAAATATAAATATCTATATAATATGCTTAAAGAAATAAAAGAGAGGATGCAAAGTGTAAACCAAGAGCAAGGGATGATGAAAAAGACTAAGTATCTTTGAGAAAAAGTATCAAAAAGAATTTGTAAAAATTAAAAATTAAATAACTGAAATTAAAATCTGAACAATGGCTTTATCAGCAGATTTGTGCCATTGAGAAAAGATTTAGCAAACTAGAAATTAGATCCAAAGAATTAATTCATAATGCAATACAGAGAATCGAAGACATAGAAGACATTAAATAATAGTTAAGAGTCATAAATACTTAAAATTTAGTAAAAATTTAAAAAAATACACCTAGGTAGATTTCCTGAAAGAGAGAGAGAGAGAATGAGACAGGGAATACTTGAAGAAGCTTTTTTTCTTCACCATAATAGTTTATGTTTATGGTTTATAACTATAGTTTATAGTGAAACTGTAGAGAAAATAGGACCAATTACATTGATCTTCCCTTTTCACAGATTCTCTATTTCCAAATTTATCTATGTGTTAAAATTTATTTGTAATCCCCAAATCTATACTTGCAGCCCTTTTCTGGTTATTCATGGACATGCACAGAAGGACAAAATACTAGAATTTCCCACCACATGTTCCCAGCTGAAGTCCAACATTGCAAGCCTCGTCTTATTTCAGCTCTCATAGTACAAACTTGTGTCTTTTTCAAAGTGTATTGAGTGCCTTGTCTTCCCCATTTTTGTGCTTTCTTTGGTGATTTTGCTGTTAAAATGCCTCCCAAGCTTAATGCTGAAGTGCTCTTAGTGTTCGTTCCTAAATGCAAGAAGATTGTGCTGGGCCTGACAAACAGATGTTAGATAAACTTCCTTCAGTCGTGGGTTATGGTGCTGCTGGCTGTGAGTTCAGTGTTAACGAATCAACAATACGTATGAAACATATATAAAACAAGGTTATATACTGATCATTGATGAAAATGTTGTGACCAGAAGCTCACAGGAACCTAACCCTATATTCCCTCTAGGAACAATAGTTCAGTGTTTGCTAATTCAGTGTTTACGGCAACCTCATAGAATAAAGCTACTGCAAATAATGAAGGCCAGCTTTGTCCAGAAAGGAAGGAGATGGAAACCAGAGAACAGAGGAGTGACATCTAAGGTGCCCAGATAAGATAATTATCAACTATAAAAGCAAACCAAAGAAAATCATTCTCAGGAATAAGAGTGGTATAGGGGCACCTGGGTGGCTCAATCAATTAAGTGTCTGCCTTTGGCTCAAGTCATGATCCCAGGGGGTCCTGGGATCGAGCCCCATGTTGGGCTTCCTGCTCAGCAGGATGCCTGCTTCTCCCTCTCTTTCTGCTCTTCCCTGCCTTGCTCATGCTCTCTCTCTCGCTCTCTCTCTCCCTCCCTTCCTCTCACTTTTTCTCTCTCAAATAAATAAATAAAAATATATTTTTAAAAAAGAATCATAGTGGTATAAAGATATTTTTCAGAGAAACTAAAACTGAAAATGTTTGCCACCTATAAATCTCACTTAAATTCTAAAAAAATGCATTTCTAGAAAAAAAAAATTCATTCATATGGTAAAAGAAATGAACAGCACAGAAAATGATAACACTAAGTGTGTAAAAATAATAATGTAGAATTGCAAAAAGGTGGAATTAGAATTCAATGTTTGGGAGAGGTGGTTAAAATCTTAAATGTTTTGAGTTTTGAAGGAGAACTAAAATGCTGATTTAATTTATGTATTGACAAGTTAAATCTGAATGTTTACATATCTAAAAGAATCACAAAAAATAGATTAGGATATGTAATTTCCAAAATAATAATGTTATTAATTCTTAATAATCTTACTCTAAAATAATTCTATTATTTTTTCTAATTAATGTAAAATAAGATATGGAAGGAGAATTAAAAAAAAAAAACAGAACAGTAGAACAGATAGAAAGTATAAAATAAGATGCTGGAATTAACCAGAATATGCCAGTAATGACAAAAATAAAACTGCACTGAAAACTCCAATTAGCAGGTTAAGTTACTAGACTTGATTTCTTAAATCCAGATATATATGTTGATAAGAGACACATCTGAACTGTAATGACACAATAAAATTTTAAATATAAGGATAGAAAAATTATATTACACAAATACTAACAAAGTCGAGACATGTATATTAAAGTAAAAATTTCTAGTGATAAGGTCTTACATAGTGATAAAAGATATAATTGATCGAGAACATACAATGGTCATGAGTAGGTGTGCACAAAATAACATGACCTCAATAATATAAGGAAAACATTGACAGCATTATAATAAGAAAATGGAAAAAAATTCAACAAGTTTTCAAGTATTGATATCATACAGTCAATACATTCTCTCCTATAAAGCAATTAAGAAGGAAATTAATAATTAAAAGGAAATAAATTTAAAAATCCATACATTTAAAAAATTTCAAATATACTTTTAATAATGCATTGCTTAAATAAGAAATTACATGGATTTTGAAAAATATTTTAGAAAAGCAATGAACTAAGCATCTGGTTTCAGAAAGGAAACAACAGAATAAAATCAATATAAGTGTTTCTGTTAAAAATAAAGATAAGGGGGCGCCTGGGTGGCTCAGTCGTTGGGCGTCTGCCTTCGGCTCAGGTCATGATCCCAGCGTCCTGGGATCGAGCCCCACATCGGGCTCCTTGCTCGGCAGGAGGCCTGCTTCTCCCACTACCATTCCCTCTGCTTGTGTTCCCTCTCTCGCTGTGTTTCTCGCTGTCAAATAAATAAAATCTTTAAAAAAAAAAAATAATAAAATAAAGATAAGAACTTCTAGTAGGAAAATTTTAAAATGACTCTCAAGATTTCTGCCCTTGTACACATATCCAATCTAATCCCCTGATGTTGCATGTGGGTGGGCATTACCTAACTGGGTGAACCCTTTTAAAAGAGATCTAGAGGTCAGAGACAGAAGACAAAGAGGTTCAAAACTTCAGCAGGGATTTTCCCGCTGGTCTGGAACAAAGCACATAGCCATGCTATGAACAGCCCGTGGGGGCCACATGGCGAAGAGCTGTGTTGGTTGCTAGAAGCTGAGAATCATCTCAGTCACCAGCTAGCAAGAAAATGGGGGGACCGCAGTCATCTAACCACAAATTCTGCTAAAACCAGCGAGCTTGGAAGAGACTCCCAGGTCTCAGATGAGAATCATAGCCCTAGCTGACAACTTGATTTCAGCCTGGGGGGCCCCTGAGCAGAGGATCCAGCTAACCTATGTCCAGACTTAGGTTAAAATAATTCTATTTTAACCTGAATAAAATAGATAAATAAAATAACCCTAAAATGGGTTATTGCTCAGGTTGCTAAGTTTGTGGTCATTTGCCACACGGCGAAAGAAAACTAATACAGAGCTGACTTAATGTTACGGAAAACAATGATACAATACAGAGAATCAACGAAGACAGAAGTTGGTTCCTTAAAAATACTAATAAAATAGATCAACCTTTGGCAATACCAAGTAACAGTAAAATAAGGAAGGTGAAATTTCATAGTAATAGGAATAAGAAATGGACATGACTTCAGATGCTGCAGGTATTTAAAAGATAATAAGAGGATATTAAAACAACTTTACCAATACACTTTAAAACTTAGAAGAGATAAATTCTTAGAAAATATAATTTACCAAATTTAGAAAAAATAGAAATTGGTGTTTCTATTTTTGGGGGGTAAATACCCATTTAGTAGAATTACTGGATCATATGGCATTTCTATTTTTTGAGGAACCTCTGTATTGTTATCCACGTGGCTGCACCAATTTACGTTCCCACTCACAGAGCACAAGAGTTCTTTTTTCACCACATCCTCATCTACGCAAGTTATTTCTTATAGTTTTGATTCTAGCCATTCTGACAGGTGTTAGGTGATATCTCGTGGTTTTGATTTACATTTTCCTGATGGTTAGTGATATCTAGCATCTCTTCATCCATCTGTTGGCCATCTGAATATCTTCTTTGGAAAAGTTCAGATCTTATGCCCATTTTTATAATTGTAGTTTGTTTTTTGGGTGTTGAGTTGTGTATGTTCTTTAGGTATTTTGGGTATTAACCTCTTATCAGGTATATAATTTGCGATGCCTTTGTGACAACGTACATGGACCTAGACTGGTATCACGCTAAGTGAAATAAGTCAGACTGAGAAAGACAAATACTATATAATTTCACTCATATGTGGAATCTAAAAAACAAATGAATAAGCAAACAAACTAAAACCAAAATCAGATCTATAAATAAACACAGAGAACAAACTGATGGTTGCCGGAGGGATGGGTGGTGGGGAAGTGAGCAAAATGGGTGAAGGGGAGTAGAAGATACATGTTTCCAGTTACGGAATGAATGAGTCATGGAATGAAAGGCACAGCATAGGGAATCCAGTCAGTGATACTGTAGCAGTGCTGTATGGCGACACATGGGAGCTATACTTGTGGTGATCATGGCCTCATGTATAGAGATGTTGAGTCATTATGTCGTATACCTGGAACTAATATGATATCATGTGTCAACTGTACTTAAATAAATTTTAAAAAAATCATCTTCTATTTCCACTTCACCTCCCAATTATGGAACATATCATGTAAAAGTAAGGGACATGTTTCCCCTGCCTTTTTCTCATATCAATACAATTCTGCATGTATTACCAGGAAGGTGTAATTCACCAAAGGAGTGAACTATATTGGCTCCAAATCTATCTACTTATATGTTAAATTCTATATTTACAACAAGTATCAGGACCCATTTCAGGAGTTCCCCTTTTAAGTGTAAACTGTTGGTTTAAAAGAGTTTGACATTAACAAAAACATTGAAATTCAGGGATAGAAGTAAGAGTTACTAAAAAAAAATTAGATCTAACCTTCCAAATTTATGGTATAACTTCAGATCAACATATTATATTCCTATATTATATTATTGCATAATGGAAAAGAAGGAGAGTGAACATTTGCTGAGGGTCTACTGTATGGCAGCCGCTTTGTATGTATTCCTTAGTTTAATTCTCACATCAGCTGTCTGACATCGGCTTTTAGCTCCATTTTTATTTAAGAAAATTAAGTTCACTGATAGGCAAAGTAACTTTCCAAAAGTTCTCATAATTATAAGGGTGGGAGAATAAAGATTTGTGGGCAAATCTGTCTCAAAATTCAGAGCTCCTTCTACATACCATTAAACCTAGAAAGTGCCTAGAAGGCAAATACACTTCAGGGAAGATGAATAAAAAGCAAAGAGGTACGGAAAATAAAAAAGAAATGTATTGAAGGGCAGAGTAACACAATGTAACTCACCATTGGAACAGAACTAATTTAAGTAAACACATCAAGAAAATTTGTCCTACAGTGATTATTATATTTGTAAAAAAATTATCAAAACCCAGAAATCAAGTTCTTTTTTATTTTCTTTTTTCCTAATGTTAGCTATTGTTCAAATCATATGATTCATCACACAGGTCAAAAGTGGATCTAAGAATTCCAGATACTAAATTTGGCACTTATATACAGCCTTTATATCACTCTATAAGCTACATAAACTGTAATACTCTGATTCTGGTGATCAGCAAAGGGGAGGTGGGTGGGGGACGAATGAAACAGATGAAGAGGATTAAGAATACACTTACTGAGATGAGTACTGAGTAACTACTGAATCATTATATTGATTCATTACATCTTATATTCATTACGTTATATTGAATCATTACATTTGAAATTAATATAACACTGTACGATAATCATACTTAAAAAGAAAAAATAAGCCATTAAAAAACTATGAAACCTAAAAATATAATACCTCTAAAAGAAAACACAGGAGAAATCTCTGTGACCTTGCGACAGGGAAATCTGTCTTAGATACAATGCCAAAAGCAAAGTCCATAAAAATATATATATATTTTTTATCAAAATTAAAGATACTAAGAGAAATGGAACAAACTATTAAGACATTAAAAATTAAAAGACTGAAAAGATAAGGTCATTGATTTAAGAGAATATTTGCATATAATATTTCTGTTGAAGGACTTGAATGCAGAATTTGTAAACAACCCTAAAAATTCAACAAGAAGATAAACTACCTAATTAAAAAGTGAGGAAAAGATTTGAATGGACAAAAGGAGATATACTGATGGCAAATAAGGTCAACATCATTAGTTGTGAAGTAAATGTAAACCAAGCCTGAGAGATATTATCAAACATCCATCAGAATGGCTAAAAGACTGGACTTACCAGGTGTTGACAAGGATGTAGAGGGATTGGGATTCATTTACTGCCGGGGGAAAGTAAAATGGCACAGCCACCTCAGAAAACACCTTGGCCATTTCCTTAAAATACGAACATATACCTACCATACAATCCAGCCATTCTATTCCTAATTATTCAGATGAAAGTATATTTCCATAAAAATACTTGGTTAGGAATATTTGTAGCAGCTTTATTTGTAATATAGTCCCAAACTGGAAACAAGTTAAATGTCCATCAGTAAGTGAATGATCAGTAAATTGTGGTACATCCATACAGTAGTAGTAATAGTAGTAGTAGTAGAATAGTACTCAGCAAAAAAAAAAAAAAAAAAGGAATGGAGGGCCTCCTGCTTGGTTCAGTCATTAAGCGTCTGCCTTTGGCTCAGGTCATGACCCCAGGATCCTGGGATTGAGCCCCAAGTCGGGCTCCCTGCTCATCGAGGAGCCTGCTTCTCCCTCTCCCTCTGCCTCCTGTTTCTCCTACTTGTGCTCTCTCTCTCTGTCAAATAAATAAAATCTTAAAAAAAAAATGGAATACTGATACATAAATTACAGGTAAATCTCAAAATAATTATGCTGCCTAAAAAAAAAAAAACAAACAGATAAAAAAAGAATAGTTACTACAGAATCCATTCATATAAACTCTAAAAAATGCAACTATTTCTTAGTGATATTAAGCAGATCAATGGTTACCTTGAGATGGGATGAGGGGCAAGAAGGAGGAATCATCAAGGGGCAGGAGAAAACTTGTGGGCATGGATATGTTTATTATTCTGATCGCGGTGATGGTTACACAGGTATATACATTTGTCAAAGTTTACCAGATTGTGTACTTTAAATATGTACAGTCAATTGTGCCTCAATAAATAAATATTTATTTATACTGAAATAAAAGTTCTGCTAGCTGATTTCTCCTCCTCCATGATCTATTGCTTCTCTTCCCATCACTCCACCGGGGATGAAAGCATTCATGAGTCTCTACTTCTGGGATGGATCCATCAGTTTTTGGAAACAGTTCATTGATGTTGCTTTGTACCTTCAATTCTTTGATTTTCCCTTCCTTTCCCCTTCTCTTGCCTTCCATTCTTCCTTTCTCTCTTTGTTTCTCTTTCTCTTTCTCTCTTTTCTTCCTTTCTTCTTCCCTCCTCCCCTTCCCCCTCCTCCCTCCCTCCTCGTTTCTCCTCTCCTCTTCTTCCCTCCTCCCCTTCCCCCTCCTCCCTCCCTCCTCGTTTCTCCTCTCCTCTCCTCTCCTCTCCTCCCTCCCTCCCTCCCTACCTACCTACCTTTCTTCCTTCTTTTTTGGTAGCATAGCTTCTTTTTCTTATTATTAGGGTAGTGTTGATGTTCTCTTGCAACTTTGTACATCCTCTCCAAAAGCAATCTCCTATGTGCTAATTTTACTTTATCTGGGCCTTAACAATATCTAAGAAAAGTGTCTGCTTTCTCAGCTTATGCCTAAATGGTATTTAATCCCTGTTGAAGATTTTCTGTTGAAAATTTATAATTCCAGATTGTAGAAATCTGTATAATCACTGCTACTGAATAAAGTAACAACTATTTCAGGAGTTTCTGTATCATTTCCATATCCTAGCCCAGAATGAAGAACAGAGTCCTAAGAGCACTGTAACTGGGAGATCAGAAAAACTTAGGAGCTCATATTTGATACACAAGGTGTATCTAAGTAGAGACACAAGGCCCTGAGCCTCACCAGGCCCCAAACCAACTCTGGAAGTTCTGTATTCAAGTGAAAATGCTAGTGATTATCAGAGGATCCAACCCCAGACTTTGGAGCTTCTCACATGGAATTGATTTCTGATGACCCAGAAGAGGTCCAGACTATGCTAACCCACTTGAGAATGGTTTGGCTTATAGGAAAGAATATCTAAGCCAGATAAAGGTGATTAAAAGGAGGAAGAGACACTGAAAGAGAAAAACAGACACTTGCACATTGCAGTCAATATCCCTCCCCAGACTAACCTTCCTCGGTTCCACAGTACTCTCAGGATGGGGCTGTGAACAATGACATGGCACAGTCCTCTTCCAGTGTGGCCCTGGACTGCCGTTACTGGTCCCCAACAAGGTCAGGACAGAAACAGAGCAAGCAGTAGGAAACCTTAATTGTCATTTGATATTGCCACGACATGTAAACATGTCATCAGTCATTCCTTTACCAAGTAATTTGCTAAAGTATAGGTTGGTAACAGATTGGGAATTTTTTAAAAACTGGTTTTCACAAGAAAGCTTGAGAAGCATTGGGAGCTTTATGGTCTCTCTCCTATGCTATCCTTCTCAGTCTTGAACTCTGTATTACAGTCATAATAATGCATATTCAGTTCATTCATCCAACATGCCCAGTTTCTTCTCCTCTTTTCCTTTTTTTAGAGAGCACACACAAGTGGTGTTGGGGGAGCGGTGGTTGTGCAGAGGGAGAGGGTGAGACGGAGAATCTCAAGCAGGTTCTAAGCTCAGCACAGAGCTCCACTCAGGGCTCAATTTTGCAACCCTGAGATCATGACCTGTGCCAAAATCAAGAGTCAGAGGCTTCACTGACTGAGCCACCCAGGTGCCCTATGCCAAGCTTTTTCTTTTTTTTCTTTTTCTTTTTTTTTAAAGATTTTATTTATTTGACAGAGAGAAACACAGCGAGAGAGGGAACACAAGCAGAGGGAATGGTAGCAGGAGAAGCAGGCTTCCTGCAGAGCAGAGAGCCCGATGCGGGGCTCGATCCCAGGCCCCTGGGATCTGACCTGGGCCGAAGGCAGACGCTTAACGACTGAGCCACCCAGGCGCCCCGCCAAGCTTTTTCTTAACAATAATTTGTTTTCTGTGCTTAAAACTTTCTCCTCATTCTCTTCGCTTTCCTTTTTTCTATTCTTCTCTTTTCCTTCCTTCTTTCCTTCCTTCCTCCTCTCCTTCATTTTATTTTCTTTCTCTCCTGCTCTCTTTCCTCCCTTCCTTCCTTCCTTCCTTCCTTCCTTCCTTCCTTCCTTCCTTCCTTCCTTCCTTCCTCCTCTCCTCTCCTCTCCTCTCCTCTCCTCTCCTCTCCTCTCCTCTCCTCTCCTCTCCTCTCCTTCCTTCCTTCCTTCCTTCCACTTACTCATTCTCAAGTTCTCATCTGGACGTTACTTCCACCAGGAAGACTTTCTGACCCAAGTCTAGGCTAAGTGCCTTCTGGCATGCTACCATACCGCACACTCTACCCCATCACATTACTTACTACAT
>CM053605.1:110207730-110223606 GCA_028646535.1 Procyon lotor
CAGCCTGGTCAAATTCAAAAGCTTTTTGATGTATAAAACTTTATAAATGGAACTATTCCATCGATAGGCAAAGTGTAATGAAAACCTGTCTAGATGGATAGTATGTAATTTCTGCACAGGTCTTGTTTAGTAATACATCACTGTATACCGGTCAGGAATCTTGCTCCAATAAAGGAACATAAAGATTTTTTTTGACTGGAAAAAAAAAAAAAAAAAAAAAAAAAATTCTTAAAAGAAAACATATGTCTTAAGTATGTTTTCTGGAATGCTCATATTCCAGAATATAATTCTCAACTCCTGACAGTATTGGATAAATGAGGCCTTGCTGTAGTTACTGGTGTATGTGTCTCTCAATAACCTTGTATGATCACTTTCTCACAAATGAGAAAGAACATTCCCAAGGTTATACCAATAAGAGCACCCACTTCATACCCACAATACTGAGTATCCCATTCTCTAACCACTACGTCTGGCCCTCCCCTCTACCTTATCCTCATATCTCCATGTTCTATCCAGTGCTATGATGCCAACAATTTTTTTTTTATCCATACAGGACAAAGACCTCAATCCACTCATCCTCTTTACAGTGTCCTTTCCACCCTCCTTTCCTAGCCAACATTCCCTGGTCCTTTTTTTCCCCCCCGACGATACTTTAAAAAAAAACTGCGGCAGGGGGGCATCCGTGTGGCTCAGTGGGTTGAGCATCTGACTCTTGATTTTTGGCTCAGGTCATGATCTCAAGGTCATGAGGTCAAGCCACACGTGGAGCTCTATGCTGAGCATGGAGCCTGCTCAGAATTCTCTCTCCCCCTCCCTTTGTTGCTACGCCCCTCCCCCTCACACACATGCATGCGCCCGCTCTCTAATATATATATATATATAAATTTTTTCGAGTACAGTTGACATACAATGTTAAGTTAGATTGAGGTGTACAACAGAGTTTTTCAATAGGTTTATACATTATGTTGTGCTCCCTGGCTCTTCACTATCGTAACTCTCTTGTATACGCCACTGACTCTCTAGGCCCTATCTTCTCTGTCAAAAGTGCTTACTGAGACCCCAGTTAAATCTCTGCCTATTGAACACAATCCTCCAGGCAGCTGAATCTGCCTGGAGAAAAAACACAAACATGGGCTGACTGGTCTCACTTCTGTTCATGACCACATGCTTCACGTGAGGGCTCGTGCCGCACAACAACCCTATGTTGCCATAGTTTACTCACGCTCCCATTCTCCTAGACAGCTATGTCAAACACCCTCCTCTCGTCTTCAGCCTTGGTAACTCCCACTGTCACACCTGTCTTCTCTCCCACACCTGGGCCCACGTATGCTGCCTTCCCTCCTACCACCACCACCGGATACCCCTGCTCTTGTCTCTGCAATCCTCTGGCTTACTCAAAGAAGCTGCCCCAGCATTACCTTACCTCTTGCATTATAAATATGCCCTTCTTCATAGGATAATTTCTATCAGCATACAGACATGCAGAAATTTCTCCTACTAGCCACACAGACCTCCCAGCCACTACCCCATTTCCCAACCCTCCTTCATGGCAAAACTCCATTTAGAGCTGTCTATTCTTGATGCCTCTACATCTTTCTTGATTCTCTACCTTTCTTTCTTGAACCCCTCCCATCATCAGATTTATATCTTCACTAGGCCATCCAAACCACTATTTTTTTTAAATTTTAAAAAATTTTTTCAAGATTTTATTTATTTATTTGACAGAGAGAGAGATCACAAGTAGGCAGAGAGGCAGGCAGAGAGAGAGGGAAGCAGGCTCCCTGCTGAGCAGAGAGCCCGATGCGGGGCTCGATCCCAGGACCCTGAGATCATGACCCGAGCCGAAGGCAGAGGCTTTAACCCACTGAGCCACCCAGGCGCCCCAAACCACTATTTTTAATAATATATTCCAGTACCCATACTCAAAGCACCATCATCAGTCGCCTGGATTACTGAGTGTTCTAACTGCATCTCTGCACTTCTGCTCTGGTCCCCAGTTTATGCTCTGCCCAGCCGTCACACTGGCCCTTTCAAAATGCACCTCAGATCATGTGCCTCCCTGCTCTATCTTAGACTGACTTTCATCTGTTAAGAAATCACAGGCCTTTGAGGATCTACATCGTATTGGTCCCCATTCTCTCTTCCTCTCCATTCGAGCCTCCCTGTCCTCACTGCTCCTCCTCAAATACAGCCACACCAGAGCCTCTGTAGTCCTTGGGCCTCTTACCTGGAATGCTCTCTTCCCAGATCACTAAAATGGCTTGCTATAGGACTTTAGTCAAGTTTCTTCCAAATGCCAACTTTTCAACTTCCCTCCCCCGACCTGCTTATCTAAAATAGCATCCCAACTGTCCCTGTCCCCACGTTCTCTCTTCCTTTAGGTATTTATCACAGCTCACGACTAGCTGCCACAGCATTTTATATTTATTTATTTCAGGTATTCCCCCTTAGAAATTAAGCTCCTTGAAGTTAAGGAGTTTGCTAGAACGATGCCTGTTATGTGGAGGGCTCTCAATAAGTATTTCTTGGCTGAATATATCACACAGATATATTTTCATAACCATGCAAAGATATAATTATGGTGTTTATTGTAATAGTTTGTAAAGACTTTAAAAATGAAAAAATAAATCTCTGTCATTGGGAAACTAGCTAAATATATTTTGAGATATTCTTAAAATAGAACAGAAAGTCAGCTATTTAAAAGAATGAAGTCTTGACATACTGGTATGGAAAATGTCCGTAAACAAGTAAAGTAGGGAGAAAAAAATGAATGCAGAATATTATATGATTCTAATTTTGTAAGAAATCTAAATGTCTCTCCATATGCATAATTCACATGTTTTTGGGTGCATAAAAGAAAATCTAGAAGGAAACATACCAATCTGTTAAGAGTGGTTACCTCCAGAGAGAGCAGGATTTCAGGGGAAGAAATAGATTTTTACTCTGTTACACAACTTTGTTTCAATTTTATAAACCCACTTACTTTTATAAAACAAATCAAAATCTTTGAAAAGATCAAAAAGCTACAAATAATTAGTGTTGGTTGATGGTGTCTGTGGGTCCAAACAAGAAAGGCAAGAAAGCAGAAATTATGCTGGGAAATGACCAGTGGGATCCTGCGAGCTTTCAGCAAACAAGGGGCAGAGAGCAAACCTTGTGCAAAAAGGAGTAAGAAAATATAATGAGCCACTTGTTTTATTTACTGAGCCCCTACTATGGGAAAGATGCCGTCCTCAATGACGTGTACATTTTCTCAAACCCTCAGAACAAACTTGCAAGTTCATTAGCTCTACAGATGAGAAAAACGATGCTCAGAGAAACTGAGTCTTCATGAGCCCCGAATAAAGACCAGAAGCAATGGAGCTGGAGTTCAGAGGTGCCAGGCTGCCTCTCACATAAATGAGCCCCTGAAGCTGGCTTATGAGGGTGGAAGAGAAACCCTGAACCTGGAGCTTAATAACCCAGGAGTAGGCCTCTTAGCAACCCTGGGATCATGTGGAGAATCCAAACTGCTTCAGCCTGACTCCCGTGGGAGGCGTGGGGAGTGGTGGGAGACGGGGAAGAGGGTCTCACATACAAGTGTTCTGCTTTTCTGACTAGTCACAGAGGAAGGGAGGCAACTTCTGAGAGCGACCCGCACTGTGTAGGCTCCTACAAAGCTGGAAGAGGGGCATGAAATGATATTGACAACTGATTCTTCTTCCTCCTGTGCAAGTCTGTCCTGGTGAGCAGAGAGGCTGCAGGAAGGGAAGCAAAAATTCTCTTGCAGCAAAACAATAGCAACTACTACTTAGGGACGGTCTACGGCATGCCGGGGACTTTATAAACGTTATTTTCAGTCCTCAGAACCTGATCAACTAAGTGAATATTGTCAGGTCCATTTAACAGAAGAGGAAACAAGCGCAACTAAGTAAATGATTAGCTCAAATTTACGGTTTTAGTAAGTGGTGGACCTAAGCTTCGATCAAGCCTCTCTGACCTCTAACCTTATGCTTTTTCCAAGCCACTCAGCCACTCTGGGAGGCTTAGGGGCCCATGTGTAAGGGAGTCACCCAGAGGCGAATGGAGCAAGAGCATCAGGCATTGAGGAAGAGGTGAGGGCCAGGGAAATATAAAAGAGCAAGTCGTATTCGGGACAGTGGGAAGCCTGGACTGGCCCTAGAAGGAACACAGTTGCTAACAGCTTTGCCTTGTCTTTAAGGGGTAGCAGAATATCCATGTATAGACAGTGAAAAATAATTTTTAGCTGGAAGCCTGCTGTGACTAGCTTGGTTTTGCCAATGGGATCTCATTAGTATTCCTGAACTTCCATTAGCATTTGAAGGAAATACCCAAATGACACAAAGCCAATTCTAGTAGCTGAGATTTAATATTTTTAACTCAGCTTTTCTATTGCAGTTAACCTGGTTAGCTACCCTCTTTTTGCAAACTATTTTGAGCCTCAACAAGCAAACCATTCATACAAGCACCTTCAAGTTCATCTCCTGCAAACAAGGCCAGAGGACGTGCCTCCTTGTAGTGTGAATTTATATCATTTGCTGCAGAGTTGGAGAACAGGGAGTATTTTTCCCAGCCTTATCTGGACCGGAGCCAAGGGTGTAAGTACAAATCCTTCAACATGATCTCCCTGTAACTGCCCCTTGGGCTGACACAACCCCGCCCTGAGAGCAGCATTTCATTGCATCCTTTGTTGTAGGTTTTCCATTTTAGGGAGAACTGATAGGGATACTAAGTACAAACACATTCTCTGCCAGTCAGGTTCTGTGGCAAAGTTTTTAAAAAGGAGCTGGGAAGTCTTGCAGCCAGTAATAATATTTACATTGAAACTCAGCTCTTGCTACAGAGGGTGAGGGCAATGATGGTCAAGAAAGGAATTCCCTACCCCATATACAATGCTTCTCACATGACTCAAGAAAGCAAGGGAGTATTTTGAGCTCAGAGCAAATCCTGCAGTTTCTCAGTTACTTAGGATAAGGATTAACTCTTTAAAGAGGCTTTTTTAATGCCAAGATAGTATGTTCATATTCAAATTTCCTGAACGCTATTTTTTACTTCTAAAGAAAAAGAAATAACTTAATTAACATCTTCCCTCATTACCTCTTCCTTTGACTCTATTGAAAGCTTAGAAGCATTTTTGTCCAGGTCTGGGCTCACTAACCCTATAAAAGAATTGAACATCCTTTTACACTGGAAAAAAGTCTGGAGTGTCTTTTTAGCAAGGCATTTAAAATCATTATTTTACCAATTAGATGTCATAAAAGGGTAGGTCTATATTGCTCCATGAGGAAAGAAAAACCAGTGCTTCAATCACACTGGCCTTCTTTTTTGATTATAGTAAATAAAATCGAAAAATATTTTAAAAAACACAATTACCTATAGGGAAGTGAATCCTATGGGTTTTTCACCCCTTAATGCTTTATAAACAACAGGTTTAAGAGTATTAGAATATCACAACATGAGAAAAGCAGTATAAGACCAAAGCAGTGGGGGGGGGGATGGGAATCAATGTTTATTCTCATTTCTGTGCAACTACCCTGACATATACATGGTTATGGGAAAGATTTTCTCCTTTCCAGTAGTTTCTAGTTCAAAACTGAGATCAGCTTCAGGTCTATGGGGGAAAATAACTGGCAAGAAATTTTCACAGTGCTTGTTGGGGTTTAAAAGTGGCATGGGGTCTCTTAAGGCCTAAGCCCTTGGATGCCTGGGTAGCTCAGTCCTTAAGCAACTGCCTTCAGCTCAGGTCATGATCCCAGGAACCTGGGATGGAGCCCGGCATTGGGCTCCCTGCTCAGCGGGAAACCACCTTCTCCCTCTCCCACTCCCTCTGCTTGTGTTCCCTCTCTCGCTGTCTCTCTCTCTGTGTCAAGTAAGAAAAAAAATCTTTAAAAGAAAAAAAAAAAAAGCCTAAGCCCTAGAATTTTTAAAGATTGTGGCTATTATTTTGAAAGACACAGGAAAACAGCCTGAGTGAGACAGGATGGAAGGAGACAGACAGAATTTAGTGTTTGAAAGAACACACTCCTCCCAAAACTCTCACATTAGCCTGAAGACTATTTGGGGAAGAAATAAGTGGAAAGGAATATCTGTTTGCAGAGACTTCTTAGGATATACGGTTTAGCAGACTTTTCAGAACAAGTTTATCTGTGCATTTTTGAAGCTTGTTTCCCTGAAGTTCCTCCCAGCAGTGTTCAGGCCCACCTAGTTTATAATCTGACTTCTAGAAATCTTTGCTTCCAGCAAAATACGAAAAATCTTTTTTTCTGAAGTCTCATGAGTAAAATTCAGCAGCATACACGATACTAAGTAATGTGATAGACGTGTATGTTTTCCTGCTTTTTGTTTTTAGAAAGAACGTTATGCTGGGATGTAAAAAGAACCTTGAAACATACAGAGATAAGAGGTTTTGCTGTCTTCTACGGGAGGATCATATTTCCATGGTGGTGAAACAAGCTCTTGATACTGGATTAACCAAGGTGATCCGTGGGCTTCCTGCTTCCTTATCCCATGTAACAGGGACACCGGCAGAAGGAAACGGGGAAAACCAATGGTGCCTGAGAACTGCACAGAAAATTAACAGATTCTGGCCTCAAGATTTTGTTATGTGTCAATGTCAAGTATTCAAAGAAATGACATGTTTCCCAATGTTCATTATTTTGCAGAAGTAGCGTTCTGCTTTTAACAATACCTTTAATTTTATAAAATGTGAAAGATTTAATAAAAATGAGAAAGCACCCACCTTCCTGTAAGCAGTTTCCACCGTCATCCATATGAACCAAAGGGAGCAAAACCCTACCTTATTATTAGTAGTAGTATTTTTGGTTTTCACTCTTCTTAGTTACACTTACTAAAAACTCTCCGAGTCTGCTCTAGAAACTTTGAGTCTTCTCACAACTATACTCTGGGCCTGAAATGGTTTTACCTGAAATATCTTTCTGACTCGCCAAAGTAGTTTCTGAAACTCATCTCCTCAGCAAAACCTTCCTCAATCAACTAGTGTGGAAGTGATTGTTCTCTCAGTGCAGACCTGCCAGGTGTAGGAGAGCCATGCTCTCCTTGTGCTTCTGCTTTTGACACCGGCCTTTAACACACACATGATTAGAAGGTTATAAATCTAACAGGCTCCCAGACCTGGCTGCCTATCAGAATCATTCTATGCAGGGTACTAGGCCCCATTCTAGAAATATGGAATCAGGATTTCTGGGATAGGAGTCCTGACATGTACAGTTTTCATAAATCAATAAGTGCTTAGGACGAACTGCCACATTGGGAAGTCAGTGATGTATGGTTTTACTGCCTATTCGGTTTTTGTGTCATCTCTGGGTATCTGCATCCATTTATATGCGTCGGGTTTTTTTGTTTTTTGTTTTTGTTTTGTTTTGAGAGAGAGAGAGAAAGAGAGTGTGTGCATGAGTGGGGGGGAGGGGCAGAGGCAGCCAGAGAGAGAGAGAATCCCAAACAGGCTCCACACCCAGCACAGAGGCCAACACAGGGCTCGCTCTCACCACCCTGAGATCATGACCTGTACTGAAATCAGAAGCTGGACGCTTAACCAACTGAGTCACCCAGGTGCCCCTATGTGCACCGGGCTTTTAAGTAGAATAATCAGATACCCACAACACATCCCGCCATGTTAAAATGGGGATTCCCGAGCATTAGTCCAGCCAAGTCTACCAATTTGTCCCTGTGGATCTGCATTTTAACATGCTGCCCCCATGCCTTCCCCAAAGTGATCTCCCTATATGGGAGTCACACCAGAATCCCTACAGAGACCAGGCAGGTCACTTCAATGGATGAGGCAAGCCGGGTGGGAAATGAGAACAGGGTAAACTGATGCCCACCTGAGCAGTTCATTGCTACTTTGTCAGACTAGAAATAGGTCCAGTATTGCCTAAATTTTGAATTTTTCAGAACCTAAGAGAGTCAGAGAAACTTCCCACAATTCAAAAAACAACCAGTAAACAAACAGCTGCCACTGGCGAGTTGTGCCCTCTGCCTTTGAGGGTTTTACCAAAGAATCTCAAATCTCTGGTAACTTACAATGTCATGAAACACTATGGGCCTGCCCAAGTGATTCCTTATGATGAATTATAATAGAATTGCAGGGTTAGAAGGCCCTTATGAGTCATCTAGGCCAATCCCACCATCTAATGTTTGAATCCCCGACCAAAACATACCCCAGGGCAATGACTCCCCAAACCACATTATCTGTCATCCAGATCTCCCACCTGTGCTACAGAAATCTGAATGCCTCTTGGCTACCTACATTTGGAAATCCTACACATAGCATGTCCCCACATAGAGCTGTCATCTTCCAGCACCAGACCTCCAAATGTTCTTTCCCTGTGCTCCCTCCGTGGCCATCAGTACTACCTGTTCAGCTACCAAAGCCAGAAATGTAGGCGTTAGCCTTACTTCTTCACAACCCCCACACTGATCATCTACCAAGTCTTCCTAACTCTGCCTCCTTAACGTTAATCAGATTTGTCTACTTCTCTTCACCCCACTGCCAATGACTTATTTCTGGCCATCTCTTTCCTGAATTATTAAATAGCCACTAAATTACTTGCCTGAACTACTAAACAGCAATTCCCTCAACTGGTTTTGGCCCCCCTCAACTCATTCTCCCTTTAATTCACTGAAGCCAGGACAGTGATTCTAAAAGGAAAATCTGATTATGTCAATATCATGACAGCAGTGAGCACCACGATACATTCAATCAAGACAGTATCACATGGCCCTTGGCTGTCTCTTCGCTCCATTCCTTCTCCATCCCACATCTGAACTCCATGAACAGCCCTGTGGAATTTCCTTTACTCCTCCATTTGTGCAGTGTAATCCTTTCCTTGATACCTTTGCAAAAGCAGTTCTCACTGCCTGAAAACTCATCTTGCTCACTTGTCCCCACATCTCCACCCTCTGGCTTAGCCATGCCTCCTGGTTCTTAAAATCTCAGCCTAATCATTATCACCACAATGATCACAACCAGGAATTGAATGCTTTGTATGTGCCAGGGCACTGTTTTAGGGGCTTGTACACATATCTCATTTAACCTTCACAACAACATTAGGAGGCAAGTACTTCAGAGAGAAGGATATCTTGGATGTTAATATCCTCCAAAGCCTCCCATGAGTCCCCTGAATGCGTGTGTGATGCTAATAGGTACCAAGTAGTACCTTATATTTTCTTCTGTCAGAACTCCCACCAAACTCCACCGTAATTCTGTTTTACCTGTCTCTCCCAATAAAAGCCACGCTCCTGGATATAGAAGGTAAAAAAGACTATGCTTCATGTATAGTCGTGTTCCCAGCATTTAAGACAATGCCTCTCAAATAAATACTTGCTGAACAAATTAATAAAAGACTGAATAATTCTTGAGTTATTCAACACTTGAGTGTTCTCCTTTAAACACATACAACAGTTGTGTTTATAAACATTACTGATTACTGTCATTTCTGTCATGCTGGGAGACCATCTAACTCATGTATTAGTAAGAGGGAAAGGAACTAGGTATTAAACAGACTGATAAACTATTAATGAAAACTATAGTGATGGCTAAACATCAGCTTTCATTCTCCCATCTGCTTTTACTTCAGACGGATTCCTAAGTGCTTGACTATGTCTCTTGCTTTCCTTTCTCATAATCATTATTCAAGTTCAGACCCTTATAGCTCTTGGCTCCACATCCAAGCACCTGTGCGTCCATCCATCTGTCCATCAAGATGGCTGACACTGAGGATATAGAAGTGAGTGACACTAAGTCCTTCTCCTCAAGAAAAAGTCTAATAATTTCCCTGGACCACAGAAAGGGCTCAATAAATGTCCAAACAGGGACAGTGTCTTCTATATCACCAGTGTGAAACATGCAAGCTGTCACTTTTTGTAGGCAAACTCCTTGCACCTTTTTCATTGTAAAAATAACACTGTAACTGTCTCATGATCAGCCAAGTTGATTTTACAAAAGGAAAATCCTGCTTTTTTTTTTTTAATAGGCTAAGGCTCAACTAACTCTTCCTCCTTGGCTGAGGGTTGAACGTACTTTGAAGAACATAATTTTGAAACAAATTTGGACAGGATGAAGTTCAGAATGATGGGAAGGAACATTGGAAAAAACAGACCTTTCACAATGGATCTAGTAGCCTTGCTCTTCTTGTTGAAAAGAAAGGGGGACTAAGAGCAGCAAGGAGCCAGGACATATGGCTTGCACTCTTCAAGTCTTCTTACTTGAAGGCTGAGTTCCCAGCCACAGACTGTCTCTCATGATCCACATGTACACCCAGGGAAATCCCGATGCAAAGTAAAAGTCCCAGTAACAATTAAGACCAGTTGTGAACACAGGAAGTAGTCTCGAGTACCTAAAATACCTCAACAGGTTCTTTTACATTGTCAAAGCAATTACTTCTAAAAGCAAGTGAGTCAAGCACACATTTGTAATAATAAGCATAGAATCTTAGTTGGAAACTTTTAGTTCCTTTATAAAGTTGTCAAACATCTACAGGTTCCATTATCATGGCATCCTCAAAGAAAAGTTATACAGTTTAACATAAAAATTAGGCTATGCCTAAAGGAATTTTTAAACTTTTCAAAAATCTTACTTACTTTTCAAAAAGTAAAATTAAAGTCCCTACATTGTACTACTAAAAGAGGGAATGCATATTTATTAAACAAAACAAAGACAGATTACCATTTTGGGGGTCAAAACTGAATATTTTCTTTAACAGTAAAACTTATATTATGCATAAGAACATTTCAGTGAAATATAAAACAAATATTTTTCTCCCCTCATTTTCAGCGGTCTTTTCTAATATCGGTAGGGAGGAGGAGATGAAAAAGAAAGAACTGTTAGGCTGTAACTGAAGATCCAGAAAAGAAAATCTTCCTATTAGCTATCATTTCACTCATGGAATTATGAAATACAAAAACAAACACATCAACTTATTCATTAGGAGTCAAGTGAGGAGGTAAACACCTCTCTCAAACTATCTCAGTTTGGAGGGTGAATAACAAAGGAAGCTCTCTAAAATGTCAAATCTAGAAAGACACCACCTAGAACTGTGTGATAGTAATTCACAGTGATAATAAAAATAAGAATCAAATTGCAACATCTATACTCAGTGATGCCAGAGTATCAAAACACCTCCCTAATCTTATCATTTTATCAAGTGGATCATAAATTGTGGAATCTTTTTGGAGGAAAAAAAAAAAAAAGTCTAGGTCACCAGGCCATTTGTTCTTGTAGTGCGCTGGCTGGGGAGATCCAAGTATATATGAAGATAAGTGAAAGCGGGTGGCTAGCACTTTTGCTACCTGTCTGTCTGCAGAGCTTTTAGCACATTTATCAGAAGCCTTACAGTGCAAACGCTTTTGATATTAGGTCTCTGGGTGTAGCTTTCAAGATCATTCTTTGCTCCATTCTTCCTGTATTGTCAAACTGCACCCAACAGGTGGTCTAGAATGTGAATTTCAAACATGTGCTATTAATATGCCCAAAACTGTTGCTGCAAAGGGGAAAGAAAACCACATTAATTGAATCTTGGCCTGTTCTTACTCATAATGTCACAAATATAGTTTCTACGTCTTAAAGCAATACCAAGTGATTTATAAAACCATGTGAAATCTTCAGGTGAAAAAAATCCATTAAAATAGGTGTTATTTATTGTTATTAAAAGTAATTACTGTCCTATAACAATTCTCCAACAAAAACTACACACAGAAGTATAGGTAAAACAATAAAAGAAGTTACAATCTCTTTTTCATTTACCTGGTTTTCCTGTTGGTATACTGATGTTCGTTAGCAACAGTATTATATATGTAGATAACTCATAGTTCAAAATTCCTTTGTAATTATTTTAAAAATATTTTCCTCATAAATGTTTTTTGGGAAGGTCACTCTTATTCCCATTTTATAGATGTCATATGGAAAATAATAATAGCACCTACCTCAATGGATTACTTCAGGGACTCATTAGATCATCCCCATTAAGCACACAGAGTATTTGGCACATTTCTTATTGAGTGCTCAAAACATGTTAGCTATTATTAATATGCAAAAGTATCAGCAACTATATTAAGGTTATTAGAAGTTCATTTAAGACAGGCCAATCTGGTTTGGGTCTTCTTCTAGAACGGGACAGTTCTTCCAAAAAATAAAGGTACCACTGTTTATATAACTAACTAGAATTTAAATAAAAACTTCAAACATTAAAAAAACCAAAAAGATACCCCTGTTTATATATATTGATCCATCTGCCTAGAATGCTACTGCCTCTTCACTCCCAATTCCTGACCACTTTACTGGGCTAACTCTTTTTCTTTGGCGCTCAGCTTAGATGGTATTTCTTCTAGATTGCACTATGTATACACTAGGGTGCTCCCCCTACATGCCCTGGTGCGGATCACAATTACTAGCTTCTATGTCTACTTCCCTATGACACTAAGGCAGGGATCCCACCTATTTATCCACTTCACTCTTGGTGCTTAGCACAACGCTAGAATGGAGGGGATGCTCCACAAATATCTGTGATATGTGGACACCTGGGATCTGAAATCAGCCCAGTGTGTGCTGGAAGATCAGACTTTTACTAAGCATGACTGCTGCCAGCTGAAGAGATAAAACAGCAGCCAGGTAGGGGGCAGGTGAGGGTGAGGCTGATGGAATGAGATGTGGCATCCGAGAAGGCCAAGGGCTAAAGGGAAGGGCTCTAGAGGAAATCAGGTCCCATCTGGCCACCTAAGGTCACACCAGCAGTGCCCCATCCAGATTCACGGATCCTGGATGTCTAGACGCCAGCCCTGCCGCAAGGGCAATGAGAGCCTGGGTGAAGCGCACCTGGTCCCACTCTAAGAGACTTCTGGGCAGAGTAGGAACAACGCAGGGCAAGCCAGGGGCTCCTGATGGCTGGAATGAAAGAACCCAATCTGCCCGAAGACCCCAGCAGACTTACCAGACAGTTGGGATGCGTGGTGCACGTCTGGCCCAGCGCAGCATTGCAGTGCTGAGGAAGAAACTTTGAGACTCTGGGCACAGCTGATGGAAAATGAACTGAAATGTTCTGATTTGTTACAGCAGCTGCATCATAGGAAGGGATGACTTTAGAATAGTATCTGACAGCATGGAAGGAATTAAGGGAGAGAGCCTTGCTGGGAATTCGAGTTTTATACACATCACCAATTGCATTCTCTGAAGCGGAGCTGGACTGACCTTTAATAAAAAAGAAAACAAATATCCATTAGTATTCACAACTCTGTAACTTGGAATTACTGCATTTGAAATACATTGTTTTCTGTTTCATTTCCTCATATTACAAACTTACACTATTCTTACACGCCAATGCTGATGGAAAAACACAGTCGACTTTTAGTAGTAGCAGTTAGCGCAATACACATACTATAAATCAGCGTTAGTGTGTCATCAGAAGACAGATTTTCGAGGAGCACCAGATCTCTGTGCCTGTGTGTATGTGTGCCTGGATGTGTGTGTGTGGCTTTCCCCATAATCAAAATCGTGACCATCCCTCTAATCCCTACGGAGCAAGGAAGAATGTTCCAAAGTAGAACTCTATTCAGTAACAAAGTTTGATCGATTTTCTATCAATGAAGTGGGTCGTATAATTATATGTCTATATTCTGCACAGTAACTAGAAGGCAGAAAACGATTTAAAAATAGATCATGAATGTTACCAATGTAATCTGAAGCAACACTGTGAATACCTATTTATTTTCTATTGGATATTAATAATAATGAAACTAAAGAAATTTTATGTCCACTTTGCATACAAATGTATCTAGCATGTTTGTTTAAAGCTCGCTTCAGCAAATATGTACAGAGATATACAGAAAGGATAGGTAAAGGTAACCTAATAAAGTCTAAACACTGAGTTGACCAGCTCTTCTGTGTTACAAAGCCAGATGTGAGCAGACACCTGGTGACCTCAGGTGGTCATTTCACTTATCCAGCCTTCGACTTAACTGATTTCAACAGTCCCAGTGCTCTTTCAAAAACAATTTATGTTTTTGAAAAAACTGCATTATGAGCTACAAATGAGCTCGCATTCTTGAACTCATTCATCACACACGTCCAGGTATCCAGCCCAAGGAAAAGGCCAAAATATAGAAAAATCTATGTATGGGGAAATATTTCCTTTCATACTATATATAGAATCACTCTCCCCATAAAACTACAAATACTGGATGTAGCAATTGGAGGGTGGCTGAGATTTTTCTAGAAATTATTTGATAAACCATTAAAACCATTAAAATGGTGGTAAGGGCTACAAAAGAAAAAATCAAAGTGTATATGACACAATGTTAAGTAAAAGAAAAGGGAAAAAAATTGGATGTCCAATATGAGTACTACTATAGAAAAATATACATAGAAAAAGACTTAAAGGAAATCCATTAAAAATGAACAGTGATTATCTTAGCTGGGCCAGCAAAGGAATAATAATGTTTCCAAATGGAAAACTCTATATAAATAAAATTAAAATGGGGTGGGGGAATCTGACTCAATGACTTTCAAGGTCTTCCCCAGACTGAACATGGCATAGTCTCTGATCCTAGTATATGTGTGTCTTCCCAGGAGCAGCTGCTTTAGGTGATGAAAACCAAGAGATCCTGGGGCACATAGAGGCCAGAACCTACCACCAGGAAAACAGTGTTTCAGAGTCTCTGCCGAATATAAACAGTGAGAATGCAGAAGTAAGCATTGCATGTTCAAGAAGTAACACTGACATGGGGCGCCTGGGTGGCTCAGGGGTCCTGAGATCCTCTGCCTTCGGCTCAGGTCATGGTCTCGGGGTCCTGGGATTGAGCCCCGCATTGGGCTCTCTGCTGGGCAGGGAGCCTGCTTCCCCTCTCTCTCTGCCTGCCTCTCTGCCTGCTTGTGATCTCTCTGTGTCAAATAAATAAATAAAATCTTTAAAAAAAAGTATCACTGACAGGCATATGCCTGTGGCTTGGCCTCTTTCTGATTTAATCTGTGCTGATGTAATCATTCTGGGTGATATTCAGCCACAACTACTTCAAGTAGATTAACTATGGCTCATGGCTACCCTTTCTTGCTTCTCCTCCTCTCTGCCCCAAGTCAGGAGAAAAGCCTAAATTGACTAATAAAACACCCTGAAGCTCATCTGATTTTTAGAACAAGGAGAGCTATGTTCTATTTTTGGCCTCTTTCTCTTCTGACTTTAGTCACCAACCCTAGTAACATCAACTTGCTCCTGTGGCGTTTACTGTGTCCACATATTATGCCCAGTGCCTCTACTAAAGCATTTCAAGTACTATAGGAATCATATTGTGCTTTTGTGACCCTCTCTGCTCCTAGTTTGCCAGCTCAATAAGAACAAGAATGCCTCTTTTCTGTCCTTGTGCCCCCATCTTTCAAGCAGGGACATTTAAGCTGAGAACTCCGGGATGAACTGGGAGTTCCCCAGGCAGGGTACGGAGAGGACATCCCCTGCACAGGGAAGGCGCTGAGTTAAGCGAGTAGAATCCCGTGGAGGAAGTCAGCAAAAAAGTGACCTCAGACTCTTCACTGAAGAGATAGATCAGGGTGTCCTGTCAACTAGCATCTGACATGAAGATTAGGAGCTCAGTGCCTTACTGGTTTCTCAGTGAGAGGTAACCTTCAGAAATAGAAAAGTCACAAACTGGTAGCTGTTTTCTTTTGCTCTCGCTCTGCTTTTTTCCAATCTTCTTACTTCTACAAGTACATGGGCATGCCTAGACTACAACACAAATAACAAAAATGCCTCACAGTGGGTAAATATTTGTTTCACAAGGAATATTCATCTGGTGAAGGTTTCTTGAGTACCAGCAGCATGCTGGTCAGTGCTCTAGGTACTAGAAATACGGCAATGAACAAAAGAGGCAACAAAA
>CM053605.1:110223706-110321392 GCA_028646535.1 Procyon lotor
CCCCCCCCCCCCCCCCCCCCCCGCCTACTGTGATCTCTTGCTCTCTGTCAAATAAATAAATAAAATCTTATAAAAAAAAAAAGAACATTAGAAGGAAATAAGTGCTATGAAAAAATACAGTAGAGAAAGTAGATAAGCAGTCCCATGCATTATATGATGCTGGAAAGGAGTGTGCAGTTTTAATCGAGTGGTTGAGACTCACTGAGAAGGTGACATTTAAGCAATTTAAGCAAAGATGTGAAGGAGGTAAAAGGTTAATATGTTAAATGCTCAGTACATAGTACTCAATTTGAGTACTTCCTTTTCCTTTAGATTCTATTCATGTAGTAAAGTCACCAATGTGCTTCTCATCTATCACTAAGATGAAGTTTTTACTGAACAGTCACATGCAAAAGAATGAAACTGGATGCCTATCTTATACCATACACAAAAATTAACTCAAAATACCTTAAAGACTTAAAATCTGAAGCCATAAAACTAGAAGAAAACAGTGGGTAAACTCCTTGACGTTGGTCTTGGAGATGATTTTTTGGATTTGACACCAAAAGCAAAGGCAACAAAAGCAAAAATAAACAAGTGGGACTGTAATATCAAACCAAAAAGCTTCTGCACAGCAAAAGAAACCATCAACCAAATGAAAAGGAAACCTATGGGATGGTAGAAAATATTTGCAAGTCACATATCTGATAAGGGGTTAACATCCAAAATATATGAAGAACTCCTATAAGTCAGTAGCAAAGAAACAAACTGATTTAAACATGGCCAGAGGATCTAGGCATTTTTCCAAAGAAGACATACAAATGGCCAATGGATACATGAAAAGATGCCCAACATCATTAATCATCAGGGAAATGTAAATCAAAACCACAAGATGTTAACTCATACCCATTAGAATGGCTATCATCAAAAAGACAAGAAATAATCCGTGTTGGTGAGGATATGTACTGGTGCCCTCTTGGTGGGAATGTAAATTGATGCAGCCACTATGGAAAATAGTATGGAGGTTCCTCAAAAAAATTAAAATAATGTTACTGTACGACCCAACAATCCTGTCTCTGGGTATTTATCCAAAGAAAATGAAAATACAGGCGCACCTGGGTGGCTCAGTGGGTTAAAGCCTCTGCCTTCGGCTCAGGTCATGATCTCGGGGCCCTGGGATCGAGCCCCGCGTTGGGCTCTCTGCTCAGCAGGGAGCCTGCTTCTCCCCTCTCTCTCTGCCTGCCTCTCTCCCTGCTTGTGATCTCTCTCTCTCTCTCTGTGTCAAATAAATAAATAAAATCTTAAAAAAAAAAAAAAAGAAAATGAAAATACTAACTCAAAGAGATTATAGGCACCTCTATGTTCATTGCAACAGTACGGACAAGAGCCAAGAACAACCTAAGTATCCATTGATGGATAAATGGATAAAGAAAATGTGATAGATATAGATATATAAACACACACACACACATTGAAATATTATTCAGCCATAAAAGAAGAATGAAATCTTGCCATTTATGACAATATAGATGAACTTTGAGGGCATTATGCTTTATGAAATCAGTCAGACAGAAAAAGACAAACACTGTATGATCTCCTTTATATATAGAATCTCAAAAAACAAACATATAAAAATCGAGCTCATAGATACAGAGAACAGACTGGTGGCTGGGGGTGGGTGGGTGAAATGGGTGAAACTGGTCAAAAGGTATAAATCTTCCAGTTACAAAATAAAAAAGTCATAGTGATATAGTGTACAGCATGGTGATTATAATTAATAATACTATACTGCATATTTGAAAGTTGCTAAGAGACTAGGTCTTAAAACTAGTTGCTAAGGGACTAGTTCTCATTGTAAGAAAAAAATATTGTAATCTTGTTGGCAGGTGTTGAGCAGACTTGTTGTGATCATTTCGCAATGTGTATACATAACAAATCATGCTGTACACCTGAAGCTAATATAACGTTATATGTCAATTATTCCTCAATAAAAAGAAGATGAGCTTTCTGGGAATGATGGTCAATTTTAAGCTCAATTTCTGAGATAACACCATAAACAAGATGGCCTGTGGCCATCTTTTGTACTTCAAGCAGGTAATACCAAGGGACTCATGGTGTAATTGTCTAGCTACACTCCTTTCCCTGAACGCACAGGAGTGCAAGGTGCCCAGGACACCATGTAAGCCAAGCATACTACAACCACAAGGGTATCAGGTGGAGCTCACCTCTCACAGCTTCATCCAAGGAGCCCCCTGAGGCAGGAACAGAGTACACATTCAGGCACTTATTAGCCAGGAATCTGATCCCTCTCACAGGTGAGTAAGTGCTTGTCAACACACCATTTTCCCTTAAAAGGACAGAAAAAAACACCTTACACAATTCTCAAGGTAGGCTACGTGAGCACGGCTGAGTTCAGTTGTCCTTCTATCATTCATGCTCCAAGTAACACAGACAGAGCCGATGCTAGGGATAATTTTGGCATAAGAACAAATGGCTGAACGGGAGACGTGATGATAGTTTAGGATGTGGAGGAATGATTTGCTTTATAGTTTTTCTTTGTTTATATATTCTAATAAATTAAAATAAGAAAGCATTCATTTGGCATGTCACATTTTGTGCTAGCAAATTTTTAAAAAACTCCCAACTGAAAGAGGGCTGGACGGCTCTAGGGCCCATGACCTCCTGTGACAGAGGAATGCTAGAATGATCCTGCCTCTGTCGGTCTGCCAGTCACGACCATCACTACTGATAAAGCCTTATTTTAAGAACTTCAGAATTAACAAGAGAAGAAATAAGAGTGAGTCAAATGATGAAAGGATCATGGGAATATTACATGTTTTATCACTGGGACTAAATGACACACAATGGCAATGGGAAAATTTCACTGATTTTTTTTTTTGAGAGACAGAGTGCAGGCATGTGGGGAGGTGCCTGGGGGTGGAGGAAGGGCAGAGGGAGAGGGAGAGAATCTTAAGCACGCTCCATGCCCAGCACAGAGTCCTGTACTGGGCTTGATCTCATAGCCCTGGGATGATGGCCTGAGCTGAAATCAAGAGGTAGACGTTTAAGCGACTGAGCCACCCAAGCTCCCCAAGTTCACTGATTCTTAATAAATACTTGAGTTTTCACTGGAGGGGAGGTTCAGCGCCTGTCTACAATACTTCCAAAGTTAGCATCAGAGGAAGCTAACAAGCCATCTTCCAATTCACAAGAGTCCTCAACATACCTTTGTGCCATGATCGTGCCCGGGAGGGATAGCTGGATGGACATCTGCTGTTTCTTACAAAATCTCCTATTACTTTGAAGTACTTCTGTAATCTGAGCGAGACAGAGACAGAGACAGAGAGAGAGAGAGAGAGAGAGTGCGATCTGTTTAGATACAGATATTTTTTCATATCCACAAACACAAATACATTTTCAATTATAAAAAATAAAACCGTGGCTTTAAAGCACTGAGTATGAGGATAAAATTCAAGGGCTTGGAGTCAAATACCTGGTCCATAACGGCCGGGGGGATTTTCTCCCGGACGTACTTCACATAATCAACTGTTGCCTCAAGAATTGAAGCCGAGTCATTCTTCCTTCCCTTTATATACGGCAAGAGAGTACGCAGCTGCTCACAGCAATACTTGATGCGTTCTCTGAGTGGAGAATTGTAATAAATAAGGAAACATTAGTCTCGTTTTCTTCCTTGTACACAAGGACAAACAATCCTTCCTCCTGGGTTTGTTCACAGAGGAACAGCCTCCCTCCCCATCTAGTCTCTGTTTCACAGAAAGGCCGTGTCCCCATAAGACAGCAGCCTCTGCAGCCCCTGGAACCACAGCTTTCCTGGGGTGTCTGCTCACACTGCTGCCAAGTGCAATGTCTGTGCTGCCGGTTCAGTTCACTTGCCCCAGGCCTGTGGCACTGTGCAGAGTGACCCTGCCTAGGGAAAACTCCCTCAGAGAAAGGAGTGGCATGCCATACGTTAAGTGCTTTTGTGATTCACACTGGAAGTCTAACGGTCAAAGAAGAGTCAGGAGATAGCCCTGTCACTGTGACCTGGACCACATTTCCAACAACAGATCAATTAGCATCTTGTAATTATAGGTGCATTGCATGTAATTCTGTGTTCTGAGCCAAAGAAAAATCAGAAAGCTGCTTTCTTCACATGAGGTAGGTACGAATGGAACAAATAAGCCAACACGCAAATGAGAACATCCTTCAGGCTCCTATCTGCCTGTAACCTAAGCCTTTCATAGTTCTGAAGGGAAATGCATCGGAAATGTAAATCTAAGCCTTTGATCTAAGACTTTGGTACCTTCATTTATGTATGTGTTCACTTAACCAACATTATTAAATACCTGTTTTTTTCTAAATAGCACCTTGACTTATACAGGGTCAAATAGTGGCTCTGTCAATTACCAGCAGGAATCTTTGGCCAAGTCACTAAAACTTCCTGAACTTCAAAATGGCCAAAAAAAAAAAAAAAATCCATTAAACAAAATCCAATATGGGGCACCTGGGTAGCTCAGTCAGTTAAGCATCCAACTCTTGACTTCAACTGGGGTCATGGTCTCAGGACTGTGCGACTGGCTCTGCGTTGGGCTCCACACTCTGCAGAGAGTCTGCTAGGGGTCCTCTCTCTCCCTCTACCTCTCCCATTTGCATGTGTGTGCACGGCTCTCTCTCTCTATAAAAAATAAATCTTAAAGAAAATTCAATTTGATATATAGCCTGTGAGTAACTCAAATATTCTAGGTCAGTGGTGTTTTAATTGGGCTTTGAGCAGCTCTGAGGGTTCTACAGAGGTGTCTCAGGGACTATTCTAGAAAAAAATGTCAATAATTTGACAATGTGTATAAAGGGCTTTGAAACTTTTCATACCCTTTGACATGGTACTTGCACTTACAAGGACCTAAAACACAGAATAAACTTTTTGCAAAATGATATCCATTATAGCAGAATATCAGTAAGATACAAAAAATAACCTAAACACATAAAATAGAAGGATACTTAGATAAGCCATTATACTAACAGTAGAATATTATCTGGCAATGGAAATGAAAAACTATAAAATCTTATTAGGGTAAAACAGAATATTTTATAGGAGACAAGTATAAAATATAAGGCAGTATATAAAAATGATCATAGACATTTAAAAAAAGTAAAAATAAAGCATAGAAAAAGACTTGAAAGCGAAACCATCAAGTAATAGTTATTTCTGGATGACTGGGTTATGGAAAATATTATTTCTTCCTTTTATTTTTTATATTTCCCAAATATTTGTGCTGGGTACAAGTGACTTTTATACTAAAAAATCAGATTAGATAATTTTTTCCAACGTTCATTAGGAGAATGTTCAAACACACAGAAAGACTGAAAGAATTTAGGATCTTAATTCTTAAAATTTGAAAGAAGAATTTGTGCAGAGAACATGTGTATACTGCACCTACCTAGAATCTACAGTGAACCTACACTGCCCTTGCTTTGTCGTCTGTGTATCACCCCACTGGCCACACATCAATCCATCGTATTATACTGAAGCATTCCAAAGCAAACTGGAAACTTAAGGCTCTAAACTCTTAAACATATCATTAGTTAGAATTATTTTATTTTCAAATAAAAGTTATATAAAATACACAAATCTTCAGTGTACCATTTTATAAGTTTTGACAAATGCACAAAACTAACAAAAAACATGTAACAAAAAAACTACACATAACCTAATTAACATTATATTCCAGAAAGTTCCATATGTTTCTTCCCAATCCTATCTTTCAAAAGGGGCAATAACAGTTTCTGATATTTTTCCATCCCCCATGAGTTTTACTTATCTTTGAACTTCATATAAATCAAAGCTTACGGCATGTGTCATTTTATGTAAGATTTCTTTCACTAAGCACAGTATATTTGAGATTAGTCCATGTGGCTGTTTATTATCAGTGATCTGTTTCTTTTTATTGAGCAATAGTATTCCATAGTATAAATATGCCACAGCTTATTTATCCATTCTCTTACTGATGAACACTTCAGCTGTTTACAGTTTTTGGTCATTATGTATAAAACTGCCACATCATTCTGTACATCTTTTGTGACTATGTTTTTATTTGACTGGGAACATATGTAGGAATAGAATTAAGGGGTTAGTTTTTTAAATTTATAAGAAACTGGCAGAACTTTTCCCAAAATAGTACCATTATACATTGCCATCATCAGTGTATGAGGGTTCCTGTTGTTCCAAAACCTTAACAATATTTAATATTGTATTTTTAATTTTAGCATTTTGGCCTTTCCGAAGGGTACATAGTAGTACCTCGTGCTTTAATTTGCATTTCCATGACAAAAAATTATGTTGAGCAGTTTTGGTGCTTATTGGGCACTTGCATATTTTCCTTTGTGCAGTTTCTGTTCAAGTATTTCATCTCCACTTTAACTGGATTGCAGGTCTTTCTGGTATTGAGCTTTAAGAGTACTATATTCTCTGTAATACCAGAATTTTGTCAGCATACTTGCTTTGCAAATATTTTCTCCCAGTCTATGGTCTACCTATTTATTTTCTTAGTGGTGTGTTTTGATAGCAAAAGTTTTATATTTTGATGAGTCTAATTCATCTACTCTTTCTTTTAAGGTTATTGCTTTTTGTGTTTAAGGAACAGCTGCTCACCCTCAGCCTATGATGACATTTTCCTACACTTTCTTCTGGAGCTTTCCTGTCCAATACAGGCCATTAAACTAGACATATACAGACATTAGTTACATAAAAATAAACTGGTTAAAATTAAATTTAAAATTAACTTCCTGTTATAATAGACACATTTCAGATACCCAACAACTACATATGACTAGCAGCTACTTTATCGGACAATGGCAAATAGAGGACAAATATAGATTTGTCCAAATACTGGACAAACCAAATATTGGTTAACAATTGTTAACCAATTGTTTATGTTATTGATAAGTGCTAACATTGCAGAAAGTTCCATTAAACAGTACTGTTTTAGAAGCTTTATATCTTTATAGTATAGATCTGTCTATGCTCCATCTTGAATTAATTTTTATATGGTATGAGTAAGGGGTCAAGGTTCATTGTTTTTCCGTTTGGATATCCAGATATTCCAACACCATTTATAGAAAAGACTTTCATTTCCCAATAAGTTTACTCTGGTGATTTACTGAAAATCAAATGAACACAAATGTGTGGATCCAGTATCGGGATATTATATTTCATTGATCTTTTGGCCAATCTTTCTGGCAGTAACATGCTAATTACTGTAGCTGTGTATTAAGTCTTGAAGTCAGTTTCTTCCAGTTTTGTTGTACTTTTTCAGGACTACTTTATCCTAAGTCCTTTTATATTCTAGGTCTTCTTCATTTTTTAATCAGATTATCAATTTTTACCAAAAAAATCCCTACTGGAATTATGATTTATATTCAAATAAAGTTATATTTCAATTCAGTGAGAACTAACATCTTAACAATAATGATTCTTTCAATTTGTAGTTATGTTATAACGCATGATTTAGGTTTTCCTTAGTTTTTCACAGCAATATTTTGAGTGATCAACGTGTAGATCCTTTGTGTCTCTTGCATGTTTCCCCCTAAGTATTGTAAGGCTTTTTTACTCTTTTGTAAATGTAATTATTTTTAATTTTAATTTTCTTTTAAAAAAGATTTATTTATTTATTTGAGAGAGAGAGAGAGAATATGCAAGCGGGGAGAGGAGTAAAGGGGTTGGGAGAGGGAAGGAATCTCAAGCAGACTTCCTGCTGAGTGGGGAGCCCAATGCAGGGCTCAATATCATGACCCTGAGATCATGACCTGAGCCAAAACCAAGAGTCAGACACTTAACCACCTAAGCCACCCAGGTGCCCCTAATTTTCATTTTCTAATTGTTTGCTGCTTATATATAAAAATACAATTAATTTTTGTACACTTATCTTATATCCTGTAATCTTGCTATATTAATCTTTTGCTTCTAGAGGTTGTTTTATAGGTGTCTTAAGACTTTACATACAATCATGCTATCTATAAATCAGACAGTTTTATTCTTTCTTTCTAATCTGTATGTTATTTCTTTTTCTCACTTTAGATTTAATTTACTTTACTTTTTCTAGCTCCTTAAAATGGACTCTTAGGTCATTGATTTTTAGACCTTTTGCCTTTTCTAATATAATCACTTAAAGCCATAGTGTTTTCCATAAGCTTTGCTTTAGCTGAATCTCGCACATTTTAAAATATTCTTTTGTCACCATCATTCAGTTTGCAATTTTCTCAGTTTTTTGGTGATAGTTTTCTTTTACCCAAGGATCATTCAGGAGTATGTTTTTAAACTTCCAAATATTTGAGATTTTCCCTTATATTTAATTCTTAAAGATTTTAACTTAACTTCATTATGGTCAGTGAACATACTCCTGAATTCAACTCTTTTAAATGTATCAAACATATTCTATCCCCCAGAATACAATTCATCTAAGTGAATGTACCATATGCCTTTGAAAACAATGCGTATTCAGCTGCAGTTGCTGTATATAATCTTCTATAAATATCTACTAGATCAAGGTGGTTAAAAGTGTTCACAGCTTCTATAGCTTACTGATTTTTGGTGTCTAGCTCTTGTATCAGTTGCTGAGAGAGGGATGTTAAATCTCCAACAATGCTTACTGATATTTGTATCTTTAATGCTGTGAAGTATTGTTTCAATTACAAAGTCACACACTATTTGTGACTGTCACATCATTCTCATAAGTTGATTCTTTTCTCATTATGGAAAGCTGCCCTTCACTTCAAGTGATCCTGGTTGCCTTGAAGTCTATTTCATTTGGTATTAATGTAACCAACCTGGTCTTCTTATACATGTGTTTCACATTATATATTTTTCTACTTATTTACCTTACTGTGTCTTTAGATTTATAGTAGACAATAGATGGATCTTGTTTTTTTGTTTGTTTATCCATTCTGACAATCTGTGCTATCAGTTGAATATAGGTGGATAATGGTCTACTGTTTTATGATATTTTTTTTCCTTTTGTTTCTTTGGCTTTTTTGTTCTTCTGTTCTTCCTTTCTTGTCTTCTTTGAATCATTTTTAAAATTCAATTTAAATTTGTTTATTGGCTTCAAAGCTATGCCTTCTGCATATCTCTTTGTTGGTCTGGGTTTGCTCTAGGGATTACAATATATAACTTTTCACAGTCTATTTAGAGTTAAAATTTTATGATGGTGGCTGGGTTATGGACATTAGGGAGGGTATGTGCTATGGTAAGTGCCGTGAAATATGTAAGTCTGTACATTCACAGACATGTACCCTGGGGCAAAGAATACATTCTATGGTAATAAAAAAATAACTTGATTAAATTTAAAAAAAGGGAAAAAATAAATAAATGCTGCAATCATGTAAGTACCTTTGCCCCACTCATCCTTCATGCTATGGGTCCATTTATACACAGATTTTTTTCAGTACACACAGTATAGTACCTTAAATGCATTTTATCCTCCTTATGACTTTATTTTCTTTTATTTAGCTTACATTATTGTGAGAATATAGTACATTATATGTCATATGTATTATAAACTATGTGTTAACCAACTGTTTATGTTATTGATAAGGCTTCTTGTCAACAGTAGGCTATTAGTAACTAAGAGTTTTGGGGGGAGTCAAAAGTTATACACAAATTTTTGATTGCACGGTTATCAGTGCCCTTAGTCCTTGTGTTAAGAGTCAGCTGTATTCCCAGCCCCATAAAATGCTATAATTTTCACTTATAACAGTCTGAAGCATTTTATATAAATATAGAGGGAAAATGTTTTCTAATATTTATTCACATATTTATCATTTCTGATTCTATTCAGCCCTTCCTGAAGATCCAAGTTTCTATTTGTTATCATTTCCATTTAGCCTAAAGAATATCCTTTAGCTCTCTTACTCTGCAGGTCTGCTGGTGTCAAAATCTCCACATTATCCTTTACGTCAAAATACCTTATTTCATTATTTACTGTTGGGAAATAATACCTGATGGAAGTATGATTTAAACAAAGAAGTGGTGGATATCAGATATAATAAGTATAGTAGCACACCTAAAAGGCTAATCTATTTCTAATTTATTAGTATCTTAAAAACCAAAAGTAGGCTTCTGACAGATCTGGAGCAGTTATGTCTGCTGCTGAGGTTCCTACTACAGATGCAAGAACTAAGTGTTCTCATACTTTCTACCTGTCTGATTGTGGCAGCCAAGCCTGAATGGGAGAATAAAGAGGGGGAAAAAACATGGTAATACAGAAAAAACAGAGAATTTTTGCGATTCAGAAATAACCCTGTAAACGGTAAAGATACTGTTTTACTAAAAAAAAAAATCTAAAATTTGAGCTAAAAGAAAAAACAACAGTTACAGGTTAAAATGACTGAAAATTATTTACTACTTCTTCAATAAATGTGTAGGGTCTACTTCCCCTCCTTTTGAATCTCTGCTGGCCTGTGCCTGCTTTAATCAAAAGATATCCAGAGAAGTGACAAAAACAGTTCGAGGATCAGCATTTAAGAAGACATAGCTTCAACACTGGTCTCATTAAACCCTGAGCCATCAGGGAAGACATCTGTCTAGCTTGCTGGAGAGACCATGCGGGGAGGGGCTGGGACTACAGGGAAAGAGAGCAACCCGTCTGAGCACAACATTTCAACCACCCCCCACTAAGAGACTATCCATGTGGATAAAGCTGGTTGGCACTCTGGACAGGTGATTTGCCAGCTAAACCTAGAGGGTAATCACAGTAAACACCACGTAGAGAAGAATCACAGAATCAAGTTCTACTAAAATTGATAATCCATAAAATTGTAAGATATGATGAATAGGCGGTTTAGCTACCAAGTTTTAGGGCAATTTGTTACATAGCAAAAGATAACTGGAAGAATAGCTTAGAATTTAAAGCAAAACAATAAAAAATGAGGGGTTGATAACATATGTAAAAGTAAAATATGTGACAACAATAACAAAAATAGAAGGTACGTAGAAATATACTATTGCATATTAAGTGTCATAATGTCAAATCAAGGTAGCCTATGGTAAGTTAAGGATGCATATTATAACCCCAGAGCAACATTAAATTATTATTTTTAATAATAATTAATTTAAAATAATAATTTAAGCTCACAATTCAGAGGAGATAGAAAGGAAAGCAAAACACACTTGATTAATCCAAAAGAAAGCAGGCAATGAGGGGAAAAAAAGGAAAAGAAAACAGATAGAACTAGTGAAAACAAACAGAAAAATGGTGGACCTAAAGTCAAACTTAACAATAATTATATTATATGTAAAGCAAATAAACATTCTAATTGAACAGCAGAGATTGTCATAATGGGCAAATTAAAAAGGAAAATAAGATTCAACTACATGCTGTTTACAAGAGATACTCTTTAAATATAAAGACGTATTTAGGTTACAAAAAAACAAGCTTTCATAAGAAAGCTATATGATTATCAAAGTAGATTTTAAGATGCAGTATTATCATAGATAATTAGAGCTTATCATTTCTTAATAATAAATGGTTGATTCATTAAGAAGACAGGCAACTGAGGTGCCTTGGTGGCTCAGTAGGTTAAGCTTCTGACTTCAGCTCAGGTCATGATCTCAAGGTCCTGGGACTGAGCCCTGCATCTGGCTCCCTACTTAGTGGGGAGTCTGCTGCTTCCTCTCCTCCTCTTTCCTGCCCCTTCCCTAACTTATGCTCCTTCTCTCTCTCTCTCTCAAATAAATAAATAAATAAATAAATAAATAAATAAATAAATAAAATCTTAAAAAAAAAAAAGATAGGCAACTAACAATGTCAAAATACATTAAGCAAAAACTGACAGGGATGATGTAAAAAATAGAACAATCTACAATCTGAAGATTTTAAACCTCAGAAAAATCAATAAGGATACAGAATGTACATGAAAAACACTACTAACCAATCCTACCTTATTAATACTTAGAACACTATACCTCCAAACAGCAGAACACATTCTCTTCAGGTGCACATGGAATACTCATCAAGGGTGACCATACTTTGGGCATAAAACAAAGCTCAGAACATATCAAAGAGAAACCTGACAGAAAATATTCTCAGATGATAATGTAATTAAATTATAAATCAATACCTGGAAAATCTCCAAACATTTGGAGGTTAAACTACACACTTCTAAGTAATCAGTTGTTAAAGAAAAAATTACAAGGGGTATGAGAAAAATATTTTGAACTAAAGGTTAGTGAAAATCTAATATGCCAGAATTTATGAGATGCAGCTAAAGCACTGATAAGAAACTTTCATAAGTGGAAATTTATAGTTTTAAACACTTTTATTAGAAAAGAAAAGATGGGTACCTGGGTGGCTCAGTTGGTCAAATAAATTTATTTCTAGATGCTAGTTAAGAAAATTTTGGATATATGAATAAAAAATGGCTTACAATAAAATTTATCATACACATTCTTTTATATATGTTTTACAAACTTTTTTTTTCATTTGGTTAAGTGACTGACTCTTGATCTTGGCTCAGGTCATGATCTCAGGGTTGTGGGACTGAGCATTGTTTTGGGCTCTGCACTTAGCAGGGTGTCTGCCTGAGGATTCTCTCTCTTCCTCTCTCTCCGCCCCTCCCCAAGCTCCCCTCTTCATCTAAAATAAATAAATCTTTAAAAAGAAAGAAGATTAAGATCAATGACTTAAGTTTCTACCTAAAAAAAATAGAAAAAAGAGCAAAATATAGAAAAAAAGGAAATGACAGTGTAATCAAATATAAAATGGACAATACAGAAAATCAATGAATAAAAATTTGGTTCACTGAAAAAAAACAGTAAAACTGATAAACCCCTTGTTAGACTGATCAAGAAAAAAAGGAAGAAAACACAAATTATCAATGTCAGAAATGAAAAAAGGAATACCATCAGAGACTTACAGACATTAAAAGGATTATAAAAGTATTATGAACAAAAAGTCATTCAACAAATTTAACACCTTGGGTCAAACAAATTTTTTGAAAGATATAAATTAAACCAACTGAGAGGAAAAACACAGAAAATCTAGTCCTATAATCATTAAGGAAACTGAATTTTTAATTAAGACTTCCCAAAGAGAAAATTCCAAGGCTAGATAACTTTACTTTTGAATTCTATAAAACATATCAATTTTACACAACTCTTTCAGAAAACAGAAGAGAAAAGAAGACTTTCTCTTTCATTTTATGAGGTCAGCATTTCCCTGATACCAAAATTCAATAAAGACATAAGAAAATTAGAGACCAATAACCTTCATGAACGCAGACACAAAAATTGTTAATGAAATATCAGCAAACCAAATCTAGCAATAAGGAAGAGAATACGTCAAGACAGAGTATAGCATTTTAAAATAATCAATGTAACCAGTACATAACAGAAAAAAAGAAAGAACAGCTATAATCATCTTAATAAATAATGAAAACACACTGACAAAATTTTATACCCATTCATGATGAAAACTTGAAGTAGGAATAGAAGAAAACTTTTTTTTTTTTAAAGATTTTATTTATTTATTTATTTGACAGAGAGAGAGAGAGAGATCACAAGTAGGCAGAGAGGCAGGCAGAGAGAGAGGGGGAAGCAGGCTCCCAGCTGAGCAGAGAGCTTGATGCGGGGCTCGATCCCAGGATCCTGAGATCATGACCTGAGCTGAAGGCAGAGGCTTTAACCCGCTGAGCCACCCAGGCGCCCCAGAAGAAACCTTTCTTTTTTTTTTTTTTTTTAAAGATTTTATTTATTTGACAGAGAGAAACATAGCGAGAGAGGGGTACACAAGCAGAGGGAATGGTAGCAGGAGAAGCAGGCCTCCTGCCGAGCAAGGAGCCGGATGTGGGGCTCGATCCCAGGACGCTGGGATCATGACCTGAGCCGAAGGCAGACGCTTAATGACTGAGCCACCCAGGCACCCCAGAAGAAAACTTTCTTATGCTGATAAAAGGCATGTATAAAAACAGAGCCTACCTCATAAGTAATGGTAAAAGACTTAATACTTTCCCTGTAAAATATATTGTAAACAAGGTAAGGATGCCACTTTTATCACTTCTAATTAAAAAAAAAAAACTGGTGAACCTAGTCAGGGTATTAAGGCAAGAAATAGAAATAAAAGCCACAAAGATTGGGGGGAAAAAAGATGTCTTTATTTATAGATGACATAATTGTGTATGTGAGAAATCCACAAAAAAATGACTAGAAGTGATGAATAGACAAAGCTAGGTCATGGGATATTAGGTCAACATACAAAATTAATTTTTATGCTAGTTACAAAAATTTTGGACATGTGAATAAAAAAATTGCTTAAACAAAATTTTTTAAAACCAGACAAAACATTCAGAAATAAATTTAATAAACTACAAAACACTGTTGAAATAAAGGCCTTTAAAAAATGGAGAGATGGGACGCCTGGGTGGCTCAGTGGGTTAAATCCTCTGCCTTCGGCTCAGGTCATGATCTCAGGGTCCTGGGATCGAGCCCCACATCAGGCTCTCTGCTCATCTGGGAGCTCTGGGAGCCTGCTTCCCCCCCCACTGCCCGCCTTTCTGCTTTCTTGTGATCTCTATCTCAAGTCAAATAAATAGATAAAATCTTAAAAAACAAAAAACAGAGAGATGGACTACCAGAATCAATACTGTTCAACATCAATTTTCCCCCAAACTGATCTATTGATTCAACACAATCCTAATCAATATCTTAGCAGGATTTGTTAAAGGAAGAAATTGATAAGCTTATTTTAAAATTTACATGAAAATTCAAATATCCAAAGCAATTTGAAAAGGAAGAACAAAGTTGAAGGACTTTATCTGATTTTGAGAATAGTAAAGCCACATTAATCATTACATGTAATACTGAAAAAGAAGATAGATAAGCAGATCAGTGGAACAAGGAATTTAGAAATACACTGATAATTATATGATAATTGATTTTTATAAAAGTACCAAAGCAATTCACTAAAAAATTAAAAGGTTTTTCAATAAAATTTTGAAAATCTCCATCTGAAAATAAACAATCTCAACACTTCACCCCATGCATAAAAATTAAGATAGTCATAAAAACTAAAACTATAAAACGTCTTGTAGACAACATAAAGACATGTAATTGCAACTTGTAACATTAGCAATACAGGATAGAGAAAATATGATATTTTTAAATATTGATAAATTGGACTTCATTGAAGTTTTTTAAAAGCTGTTCATCAAAAGATGTAACTTCACAAAAATGAACAGTTATCCACAGGCTATAAGAAAAAATATTTCGAGACATAAATTTGACAAAGGATTTGAATCCAGACTATTAAAGAGCTCCTACAACTCAATAACAAAAATGCAAGTAAGCAAAAGGTTTTTTTCAGGGGCAAAAGATTTGAACAGACTTCATAAAAAAAAAAGATACACAAATGGCCAAAAGCACACGAAAAGCTGCTCAATCTCATTAATCATCAGGAAAATACAAATTTAGAATCACAGTTAGATCGCACTGCACAACCACAAGAATGACTGAAATGGAAAAGACTAACAATACCAAATGTTGATGAGGATAGGGAGCAACTAGTACTCTCATATATTGCTGGTGGGAGTGCAAAATGGTGCTACTATTTTAGGTTTCTGCTTGGAAGTCTCCTAAAAAAGAGAAACATATACCAATCCTGTGGTACACAACCCTATTTCTGAGAGAAATGGAAATCTAAGTTCACAAAACACATATAAAAGAATGCTCATGGTAGCTTTCTTCTTCTTCTTCTTCTTTTGTTTTCTTAATAAGCGCAGTACCCTGAGATGGAGAGCCACATGCTGTACCAACCGAACCAGCCAGGCTCCCCCATAGTAGCTTTATTCTTATAGATAAAACCCAGAGAATGAAAAACCAAAGTGTGGTATATTTACACAGTGGTATGCTCCTCAACCATAAAAAGGAACAAACCACTAAAGTATACAACAACGTTAATGAATCTTAAAACAGTTAATGGGTGAAAAGGAGCCAGACCTAACTGTACATATTGATGGTTCCACTTATATGAAGTTCTACAACAAGCAAAACAAATCTCTAGTGATAGAAGTCAGTAGCTGTCTCTAGGGGATGGGAGAGGACAGACCAGGAAAGAGCATGAGGTGATTTAAAATGCAGGTTTTATTATTATTCAGGTATGGGGAGGGCAACAGATCAGGTAGGTGATGGCTGCCATTCAAATGAGTTTGTTACTCACAGTCGCCAAGAGGAGGGGGCCACTTCACGCCAAACGGGGCCACAGAGGAAAGCACCAGGGGCAGTTAGGAAGCAGAAGGAGTCAGAAGAAAACCAGGGCAAGAGCCTTTATTGTGGTTTCTGAGAGAAGGAGCAGGCAAGGTAGGTAAGCGGGCTTAGGACTGGCTAGTTGGAATCACTACAGCAGGCTTTGGGAGGTGGCGGCTGTCCCGAGTTGTGTGGTAGCACTTCACCCTGAGCTGACAGGGGAGGGGAATAGTGGCCTGGAGCAGAAGAGCTAGATAAGAGGGGCTGGGTGTGGAGTGGTCTCTGGATGGGTCAGTTTGCACATATGCAAGGCATGCTCACTGGCAAGTCATTTACGACCTCTGGAAACTAGCTACCTGTGGGATGGGCAGTCTCCAGTCTCCCACAGTCAATAAGTTCCCCGATGTCAAAACATCAGAACGGGGCACCTGGGTGGTTCAGTCAATTAAGCATCTACCTTTAGCTCAGGCCATGATCCCAGGGTCCTGGGACTGAGTCCCTAATGGAGCTCTCCACTTTTGCAGGGAGCCTGCTTCTCCCTCCCTCTGCCTGCTGCTCCCCTTGCTTGTGTACTCTCTCTCTCTCTGTCAAATAAATGGGTAAATTAAAAAAAAAATCAGAATAGGGGCACCTGGGTGGCTCAGTCGTTAAGCGTCTGCCTTCAGTTCAGGTCATGATCCCAGGGACCTGGGATCGAGCCCCGCATCAGGATCCCTGCTAGGTGGGAAGCCTGCTTCTCCCGCTACCATTCCCTCTGCTTGTGTTCCCTCTCTCGCTGTGTTTCTGTCAAATAAATAAAATCTTTAAAAAAAAAAAATCAGAATAAAAAGACATGCTTAATACACCAGGGAGGATTCTAATATAATGGAAATGTTGTGGTTTAGATGGGTATATCCTTTCGTCTGCCTTGTGACCAACCCTGCTGCTTCCCTACATAGCCCTGAAGGGTGTGGTAATACCTCCTCCTCTTGGGAACAGTGGGTAATAAATCATCTTTTTAAAATTCATCAAACCATACACTTAAACATATGCAACTTACCTCTTACACTAATTTAATCTTCTGGTATCAGTTAAGTGTAACTCTATCCTAAATTCTTGAATATTCCTGAGACTGTAGAGTGTATTAGCAAACATTATGCATCTAGCCTTGCTCATTGCTTCTTAAATCTTTCTGTCTTTCACATCAAGATTAGGAATTTGAGATTAGGATAGGGCAGGGAAAAGAGGAGACCTGCATCCTTAAGTGATTGTGGAGCAAAGAGATTAAAATTTCATCTTTTGAGTGAGACACAACTCAAAGTGACCTCTTGTGAGCAGAAGTTCTTTCAAGTCTTACGTATTAACTAAAAAATATGTACATATCAACACATGGTCTGAGAGAAGATATTTGCAATGTAGATATTTGGCAAAAGGCTCAAATATTCAGAATATATAATGAATTTCTAAATCAATAAGAAAAAACCAGAAATACCCAGTAGAAAGATAGACAAAAAATGAGCACTTAACCGAAGAGATTTAAAAAACATACACTGAAGATTTCATTATAGGTTAACTTCATTGCATCTCTTTGTATGTTAATTATGCCATGATTTTTTTTTTTTTTAACTAAAAGAAAACAGAAGAGTGAGGAGGAAATGTTTAGTGAAACTTTGAAGGATGTTGGCTCAAAGAAATAGGGTAAAGGGCTCCAGAGACTCTCTATAGTCCTGTCTTTTTCTTTTAGCTTTGTGTATGGAACAGCAATTGGCAATGACCCGTCAACGGGCATGTTTTGTCTCTGTCATCTATCACAGTAGCCAGTAGCCAGCTTGGTTAGGATCCACTCCAAACAAATCAGGAAAGAACCAATCTGGTTTCATTCTCCCCCCGTCAAGAGTGATTCTCAGTGGCCATAAGGGATCTGAGGCCAAAGATCTGATCCAAACTAAGTCCTTGCGTCTCTCCTCAGAACTCAGAGGGAAGCCTTTTGTCCAGATGGGACTTGGGACCTTCTGAGAACTCCCTGTTCTACTTTGCTTGAACTTCTCAGACCTGCTCAGTCCTGGAAAAGCCTTCATTTGTGAGAGACTATAGCAAAGCTCGCTTTCATGTCTTGCCAGGTGAACAGACATTCCAAAAATGTTTAAGCCACCATCGTTTCAGATTCATGGACACACAAACAAAACGATGGCACGGAACCACTCTGAAAAGTATACTTTAACAAGATGAAAACATATTTAATGTATTTAAAACACATATGACAAAAGGGATTTCACCAAGAATATTAGAACAAGGTACCCAATTTTTATTAGTCTGTTCCGATAAAGAAAACAGAGTTGTTATACTTGTTTTAAAGAGAACTTCCCAAATGCAAATATTCAAAACCATCAGCTGGGACCATTATCTCCTCAATGTTAGTCAACATCGTGTTACCTTATGCTGCAAAACACCAAAGAGAGCAAGACAAGACAAAAGCACGTGTAAAGCAGCTGACTGGGGGAAGGAGGAAAGGAAACAGACTAGAAGCATCCATTTTAAGATTCACAGGCATCATCATAAGGGTTAAGAGGAGGAAAAGGCAAAAAATAATTAGGGATGGATTCTTTACTTTCTGGTATCTTTCAAGCAAATCTCTAAAGGGGAAGTTGGGGCATTCTGGTCACAGCTTTTTTCGGGAGGTGGGGAACAAAGATTTCTAGTTCTTTAAATAATGCCACAGGGGTATACACCCTCCAAAGCATCTTTTTAGTCTGGTAGATGTGTGGTTTTCAGATTTTAGCTTTCATCGACCATTAAAATGAAGAAAATACAAACAACACAGGAGTTTGGAGGACCAGTAAAGGATTTCCACTATTAGATCTCAACATGAAAAATAAAAGAGGTAGCATCTCCCAATATCCTTCCATTGCAACCATTTAGAAATACAATTTTAACACCAAATAAAATATGGAAAATAAAATCTTAGAATATAAATTCCATAATATGTAGCTTTAAAAATACTCGTTGCACTGTATTTCTCAGTCAGTGCAGATCAGTGAAATCTATGGGATAGGACTAGCCAGCAGACTACCTAAGCCTTCATTCAGCCAAAGCAGTAAACGTGAGTTAGGGTCTTTTGGAACGAACTAGCCCATCTACCAGCCCATCTCACCAAGCCCAAAACCCACCTTTCCGCTGATCTTCAGCAGAAAATGGGGGCTCTTTGGCAGAAATTACTCAACTTCCCCCCTCCTTTCTGGCCCCCATTAAAAGATTCATCTTTATTCACATTTAGCTTTAGCTCCTTCTCTCCATTTTCAGTAGAAGAGATGTTCTCCCACCTGGTTCAGGGCTCCATAAGCTTCTATCTACTTAGGGATACCAAGTCCATCACCAACCCCCCTCTCCAGCTCTCGGGGACTAATATTATTTTACCTTCCTCCCACTGAAAGGTGGGGTTCTATGTGCCCTTCCTTCAGATCGGGATAATTCTGTGACTGCTGTGACTAACAGCATATGTAAGAAATAGAACCGAGCCAGTTTCTGGTCCCAGGCTTAAGACAGTGGCAACTCCTCTGCCCATCTCTTGGAACAGTGGAGCCCTGGGCTGACATGTAAGAAGCTGACAGACCCGAGACTACCATGCTGGAGAAGCTTCGACTGATAGCCCCAGTGGGCTTAGCCTTTCAACCCTCCCTGCAAAGGCTCCAGGCATAATGTCTCGGGCTGTCCTGAGTAGACCATCCTTGAGCTGAATGCTATCAGGTTGATGTCACAGAGGCAAGAGAACCGCCCACTGAGCCCTACTCAGATTGTTAATGCATAAAACCATGTATCAGGCCAACGAGTTCTGGTTTCATTTTTTATACCAAAGATACACCATTTTTTACAACGTCGATAATCAGAACATGAGTATCTTTAAGATCTCTGTCTCTCTTCCAGCTATTTTCTTTTGAAATATAAACATATTCAAGTCTGGCCCAATCTTATCAATATTGCTCACTTTACTCCAGACCCCCTTTTACGTACCACACACCCTCATTTTCTCTTTCCTTTCACTTATGCTCCCACCTTTCATTTTCCATTGTTCCACAATGGTGCTTCTTCCTTAACCACGCCAATGAAATTATTTTTACCAAGACCAATGATGTTTAGATTTTGGCAAGTACAAAAAGTTAATTATTAGCTCTCCCTTTACTTGCTCTCTGCCATGTGCTACTCTTGAACACTCATTCCTTTAGGAAACTCTTCTCCCTGGTCTCCTCCATTCCAATCCCTCTTGGCTTCCTGATCTTTCTTTTCCCCGATTTCTTCTCTGCTGTCCATAGCTTAGATTTTTCCCAAGGTTCTTTTTTCCACTTCTCTCTCCTCTACATGCTTTGCAAAGTTACCGGACCCATCCCTACATCCACTGCTTTAAGTAGATGCTATATCTGAGAGCTCTAGGTCTGTATTTCTAGCCTGGATCTTTCTCTAGAACCTAAGGGCCAACTCCTGACTGGACAGCTTTGTGTAAACCTGGAGGTGTTCACACCCAACAAGAGCAAAAATCACCTCCCACTGCCAGCCGGCCATTCTACTAGACTTCCCAGTCAGTTGGTGGACCCAAGGTCTACTTGCAAGTTACACTTGACCCTTCCCACATCCCTGCTTCCACTGACGCTACCCACTCAGGAGATCTGGAATTGGTTTATTCTTCCTACTTCCACTTCTAAAACCAGTTAGGATTCATCACTTCTTTTGACAGATCCCACAGGCTTCCAGATTCAACTCACTCTCTAACCTCCTACTAGAGTGTTCACTCTAGGTGCAAATCTTACCACGTCCCTCCTTGGCAAAGATCCTTCCGCGCCTCCCCAACATTTTCAGATTCAAATTCAAATTTCTTAACATGATGTGCACAACCCTTACCTACTACTTCTCGTCTCTTGCCTCTTCCCACTTGTGTCATTATAGCCAAGTACATGGACACACTTGCAGGTTCATAAATTCACTGAACTTTCTTATACTGCCAGCCTCTGTATCTGCCATTCCTGCCACATGAAACATCCTCCCGACTTTTATTTTTTTTTCTCCCGACTTTTAAGCCAGACTAATAGTCACTTTTCATTTAAAGTTCAATTTAGCATCATTTCCTCAATAAAGCCTTCCTGCTCCCTCTTTCTATCTTAAGTAACTTTCCCAGTGTGCTTACTATGTGTTCTTCTCTATCATGACATTTATGAAAATATAACTAGCCTATTTAGAAGTCTGTTTGAGCACTAGACTAAGATCTTGAAGGCAAGGATTAATTTTTTAATCTGGTGCTCTAATCTTATTTTGGCACATATCAGATACTCATGGATATTTGTGAATGAAAAGGAATGAATGAGTGGCATGTATTTAGTTGCCAGATTTACTAGTTTCACCGGGACTTTTAACAGTTCTACAAATAATTACGAAATTCGTGAAGGAAATTTCTTCCTTGAAAGGAATAATACTAAAAACGGACTGTAACAGAATTCACCTTCTCAGCTTTTCCTTGCTTGAATGAAGAGAAATCTTCTTGCTTTTTTCAAAATCTGCCAATGGAGCCTTTAATTCAAGCCCAAAGTCATTTCTTAGAGATCCAGAGCTAGAAACAAGAGAAAATCATGTCACAGATTTAAGAGAAAAATTGTCAGGCAATATTAAACAATAAGCACCAACACACTAATCAAAGGTGCTTCTCTAAATCCCTTCCTTCATGCAAAGGTGCAGAAAATACCAAAGCACTCTGCCTTACATATTTGGTGCAGAATATTTTATTTTAGGGACTCTAAAGAATTTATGATCAAGATCATCATTAAATCCAATGACTAATCAAAGTTCTAAAATACACAGATAAAGGGTAACGGAGACAAGTAGGATTAAAATATTCTGACCTCATTGATTATGACTACCCCAAATTATATGACTTTATTGAAAGGTATATTACATGAAAATAACACGAAGGATTAAAGGGCCACAGTACACCATCCCAATTTGATCAGCAGAGGTCAGGTTCCTTCCATTTAGAAATCTTCTGGTTCTACCATTTTTCTAAAATTTCTCCAAGCATTTTGATTAATGTTTTTTAAAAAAAATATTTCCCGGGTGCCTGAGTGGCTCAGTGGGTTAAAGCCTCTGCCTTCAGCTCAGGTCATGATCTCAGGGTCCTTGGGTGAATCAGTGGGTTAAAGCCTCTGCCTTCAGCTCAGGTCATGATCTCAGGGTCCTGGAATCGAGCCCCAAATCAGGCTCTCTGCTCAGCAGGGAGCCTGCTTCCCTCTCTCTCTCTCTCTGCCTGCATCTCTCTGCCTACTTGTGATTTCTCTCCTCTCTGTCAAATAAATAAATAAATCTTTAGAAAGAATTAAAAAAAGTATTTCCCTAAGAAACTTATAAACTAATACTATTTCCTTTATCCCAAGGGACATAGCTTGATTTGAAAATTTACTTTTACTTGTAGTGAAAATTGTAGTGTAGAATTCTGAGGAAAAAAGACTTAAGACAAGGGGGGTTCAAAAAGAAGTTACAAGTAATACAAGAAAATCCTAAAGCCTTCCAAAACCCTTCCCAACCTCATATCCCAGATAAGGTCTAATACAATAAATTTCTTTCAGGTTAAAATGTTAAATAAGATCAAGAAATCTGTTGATATCTCTGCACTATTTAAGTGAGCACATCTTTGGTTTACCCACACTTATTCGTTGCCAAGTCTTTTCCTTGTTCAAAATAGTAGATGGTCACACTTCTACAAATAGTTGATGGTCACATTCTACAAATTCCGGAAGTGACTGACTCAAAATTCTCACCATCATCACCCATGTCCTCAGGAGCTATGTTCATTCCTTATAACCCTGTGTGTTATTTAAAATCTCCTTGGAAATCAGCTTAAAGTGAATGAAAGAAATTCACAAAAGTTGAATTTTTTTTTTTTAAAGATTTTATTTATTTGACAGAGAGAAACGCAGCGAGAGAGGGAACACAAGCAGAGGGAATGGTAGCGGGAGAAGCAGGCTTCCCGCAGAGCAGGGAGCCCGATGCGGGGCTCGATCCCAGGACCCTGGGATCATGACCTGAGCCGAAGGCAGATACTCAACGACTGAGCCACCCAGGTGCCCCAAAATAGTTTTCCTTTTTTTTTTTTTTAAAGATTTTATTTATTTATTTGACAGAGAGAGAGAGAGAGATCACAAGTAGGCAGAGAGGTAGGTAGAGAGAGAGGGAGAAGAAGGCTCCCTGCTGAGCAGAGAGCCTGATGCGGGTATCGATCCCAGGACCCTGAGTCATGACCTGAGCTGAAAGCAGAGGCTTTAACCCACTGAGCCACCCAGGTGGCCCTAAAAATTGAATTTTTATAAGCAGATAATTCTAGCATGAGAAAGGTCTTACCCCAGTTCAATTGCCTATCCAATGCAGATTCAAATACCACTTCTAATATCTTGGGGTGGGAGAAGCGGGGACAGAGATAGACCTTTTTTACATGTTGTTTTCAATAATTGGGGGGGTAGATTCATGAGTTCAACAAAGACGTCAGGAAGCAGCTTAGTGTTAGGTGGATAACATCTGAGGCTGCTCTTGTATGATTAAATACTGGGGTTATATGTAAAATTTTTGTTTGCAGATGATTCCACTGTGTCTAAAAAGTTTGAATACTATTGCTATTATTTGACTTTGATGAGTAATAACCCAGACTCTGACACATCCAGTGTTGGGGAACTTACTACCTTGCAATTCACCCTGGTCCCCTGTGGTCAACCAGGATTATCATGAAGAACTTCCTTATACTGAAGTGAAGACCTCTGCAACATGTACACCCAGTCCCAGCCCAGGACCCTGAAATACAGAAAAAGTCCCATCCCCCTTCATCACACTTCTTCCTTTTGCATCACCCCGACCACTTGGAGTAGTGCTCCCCAATCAATATGTGCTCCAGAAGTTATACAGTCAAAACCGGTATCATGAGAAAGTGAGAAAAACTAACCAAGCAAATAAATCAGCAGAAAAATATCCCAACTGTTCACTGCAGGACTTCTGCAGGGGCAATCCCAGCTCTTCAGGCTTCACAGAATATTCATTCTTAACTGAAAGTTTGAAAGAGGGGACTATTTTAATTCTAAAATCACTGGTGGGGACAATGTTGGTGGTACACACAAGCCCTTATCAAAAAGCAGTTGCCACTTTTTAGTCAACAGATTTTACAAAGCAGTATTTTTAAAATAGAAAACAATTTGCAGATTTTAGCCTGCAAAGCATGAAACCACCCCGGTTAGAACATAAAAGGAAAATATACATTGTATTTACTCCAGGACATCCTCTTTCAACCAGATTCTAGAAACTTAGTGATAGGTGTGCTTAGAGCACACTCGACTGAGTTTATTTATTAAGTTCTCGTTTATAGGTAAATGTTAGAGAAAGAAAATATGTGTAAGTCTACAGTAAGCAGCTGTATTGTCAAAATATGACATCTGATGTTTTTTCCTTTTTTTTTTTTTTTTTTTTGCAGCTGCTCATCCTCAGAGCTAAGATGAGACGACCAGAAGCAGACGTGGTTATGACGAATAGGGAGGGTGCTGGACAGGTGGTGATGAGCAGCTGCTCTATTTCCAGTGAGAGCCAAATAAGAGGTTGCAAAGAGGATCTGGGTCACCAGTTAGCCATTTTCAGGAAGAACTCTGAGGCTGCAGAGGCTGGGAGCCACTGGAATGTTACAGAACAGACTCATTAATTTTCCCTGAATGTTAAAAAGAAAGAAAAAGAGAGAGAGAGAGAAAGAAAAAAGGAGGGTTATACTAAGTCCTACAACATCTGGAGTAGGAGTTTATATAGGATAATCCTGAAAGTGTTTTTCAGGGCCATTTTAAGAAATACATCATCTTAATTTTTAAAAGATTCCTAGCTAGTATCCCAGGCCTAGGAAAACCATAGTCATTGAACAACAATGATTCCAGTAGAATTTAATTTCAGAAATTGGAAGCTGTCCTTTTATAAGCCAAATTCAAGTAAATTTAATTAGCTTAAGTGTTTAGATGCTGGTAAATACACATAATACAATGTAGGTGAAGAGGTTAGAAATGAGAGGTCTAACTGAAGCACTGACACTAATTATCTGTATCTAAAAATCTAAAACGGAAAGGATAACCACCCTATTAACTTAAAGAAATAAATTAATTTATGAGCAAGTGTTTTGCAAAGCAGAAAGTGTGATACAGCTCAAGGTAAGTGGCCCCGGCTTTAGACACTCATATAATGATATGATTAATTCCATCTAAAGTTGGAATTAAATGTTGGATTAATTAAAGTTGGAATAAAGTTGGAATTAAGTTGCCGATGGTAGCAACCAGGGCACTAAAACGAAAAACCCTGTGCCCGCCGCAGCGCTGTTTGTCCTTGGGCAACGCATTTTCAACTTTGGAAGATGTAAATTTTTTCTTCACAGGTTTCCTTTTATGTTTCCTTTTATTTTTATTTACACATCTTCCCTTTAGACTATGATTATAGGGATTACATGTGCTTTACAGTATACAGTTAATCATTAGCAAATAAAAAGCATAAGGGGAAAGCAACTTAAAAATGTTCAGGTATAGCTTTTGTAGAATTTAATTGGAACTTTTCAAACCTTTGGATATTTGGTTTTCACTCACCAGTATTTGAGAAATAGGTTTCCCAGCATTTTACCACAATATTCATTTTCTCCATGGTCAGTGGTTCACTTAGAGTGATGTCAGCTCCATGCCCTGAAACACAACCTAAGAGTTTTTGTTTTAAATATTGACCTTACAATTTCTATTTGGAGAAAAAACAAATAATATGTCCAGCAGGCACATACCTTTAAAATTTTCAGGGGTGATAAAAACAAACAGCAAATGTGTATTCTTCTTCTTGCCAAATCTGAGGGGGAAAAGTGTTAAAATGAAGCAAAAATCATCATTAAAAAATTGGGATTCAATATTTTCCCTTATCAAGAATTAAACTAGAGTGATTTCCTCTAGTTCTGTAGAACTTAAAATGGTGGCATTAATATGTAAATTTAGTAAAAGCAGCATCTCTAATCAGTGATGTTTGAAAAGCTGGACCATTTTTATTCTCGCTTAAAAAAAAGAGCCTAAATCATATCCAGATTCTTGACCTAACCACTATTTTACAAGAAATTTAAGGAAAAGAGAAATATTTTAAAGAATGCTATGGGGATAAAATCAGCAAAATCCAGAGCATGAAAAATTCTGTAAGACAAATGATCCCTTTTAAAAATACATATAGAGAGAAAGAAACAAAGAAACTAAAGCAGAGGAAAGGGAAAATTTAATCTTGCTTTGTATAAACTAACAGTTTAAAACAATCGAAAGATGGGGCAGCTGCTGGCTCAGTGGAACATGTGACTCTTGATCTTGGGGTCTCGAATTCAAAGCCCACATTGGGTACAGAGATTACTTAAATAAATAAAAGCTGTAAAAAATGGATAAATAAAAATAAAACTTTTAGAAATCATAAGATAAGCAGAAAAATTTGAACACTGGTATTTGATAATTTAAAGAACTATTACTAATTTTCAGGTGTGATATTGTTATTGTGGTTATTTTTTTAGAAGAGTCCTTATCTTTTATTTTTACATGTTACTTTATTTTTTATTATTTTTATTAACATACAATGTATTATTTGCCCCAGGGTACATGTCTGTGACTCGTCAGGCTTACACATTTCACAGCACTTACCATAGCACATACCCTCCCCAATGTCCACAACCCAGCCACCCCATCCCTACCCCCCTTATCTTTTAGAGGTATTTATTACAGTACTTATGGATGAAAGAAAATGGTTTCTTAGATTTGCTTTAAAATAATTCACCAGTGAGCAGGGGTGAGAAGGTAGGAGGGGGCAGAAATGAAACCAGATGGTCATGTGTTTGTAACTGTTCAAGCTTCATTATGGGTAAAGGCAAGTTCATTATACTGTTCTACTTTTATATGCTTGAAGTAAAACAAAGAAAGGTGGCATTACAATAAACTACACTGAGATCAGTAAGTTGGAATTTCTGACAATTTAATGGATACTGAGCACTGGCATTAGCTAGAAGGAAGTTATTTTCCAAGGAGAATATTATTGTGAGCCAGGCTTTAAAGAGAACAGCTCAACTGCCTAAGAAAAAAATAACTATTCTCTAATACTTAAAGCATCATTTATTATATCAGTATGTGATTAGGCACGGTCATTATTTATTCCTTAAGACAGGCCCTGGAAGAACCCTCACTAAACAATATTGTTAGGTTATCTTGTATATGCATTGAAAGACACACAATTCTATGATCCAATTTACATTATAGTTGATCCTTGAACAACAAGGGTTTGAATTACGTGGGTCCACTTACATGTGGATTTTTTTTTAAAGATTTTATTTATTTATTTGACAAAGAGAGATCACAAGTAGGCAGCGAGGCAGGCAGAGAGAGAAGGAGAAGCAGGCTCAGACTTCCTGCTGAGCAGAGAGCCTGATGCGGGGCTCTATCCCAGGACCCTGAGATCATGACCTGAGCCGAAGGCAGAGGCTTTAATCCATTGAGCCACTTAGGCGCACCTGTGGAATTTTTTTTTTTTTTTTATAAATACAATACAGGACAGTAGTAAGTATATTTTCTTTTCTTTATGATTTTCTTAATAACATTTTCTTTTCTCTAGCTTTACTTTATTCTAAGAATACAGTATATAATACATAAAACATCCAAAATAGGTGTTAATTGATTGTTCCAAATTATCAGTAAGGCTTCAGTTCAATGGCAAGCAATTAGTAGTTCAGTTTGAGAGGTAGTCACAAGTTACACATGGATGAGAACCACATTTGAATTGAGATAGACTGAATAAAGCAGAGTGTCATTCCTAAAGTGGGTAGGTTTCATCTAATTAACTGAAGACCTAAATAGAACAAGAAGTCTCAGTAAGAAGGAATTCTTCCAGCCTGACTCCTGAGCTGAGACATCGGCCTTTTCCAGACTGCAGACTCAGACTGAAATAACGGCTCTTCATGGATCTTGGGCTTGCCAGCTTTTCAAATGAAATTTAATACCATCAGCTTTCCTGGTTCTCAGACCTTTGCATTCTGACTGACTACACATTGGCTCTCCTGGGTCTCTGGCTTGCCAACTACAGATCTTGGGACTTCTTGGCTTCCATAATGTCATGAGCCACTTCCTTAAAATAAATCAACTTCTCTCCTTCTTTATCTCCAGGTAGATGGACGGATAATTAATTAATTAAGCAGCCAAACATGTACCCAGTGTTGGGAAGGAAAGTCACTGAGGCCAGCAGAAATACATACCTGGGAACTACCCTACTCTGCAGCCTCAGGCTTCCAAGCAGAAATGCCTCCATGGCTGACTAGGAGTTAGCCTCACAAAAGGTCGAACTAGGTGGTGTGGAGTCAGAAGCAGATAAGCAGTAAATACTTTCTGGATAAACAGAAAGTTTAGGCCCTGGGAAAGGCCTGGAATATAGAGAAAGTCAAAGAAGTCCAAGATGGTATGGAGTCTCTAAGGGAAAGACACATAACCTAAGACCAGAGAAGGTATGCAGACCTTTAGGCTGAATTACAGATTTGGTATTTTATTAAAATGAACAATGGGAACCTATTAAGCTATTAACATGATTATATTTGCATTTTAGAAAGACCACTCTATGATGGGATGCATGGAGGGTGACAGCACAATGTAGATTTGGGAGACCATATTCCAAGTACACAGCCAAGAACTGATGGTCGAGAAAAGTAGACACAACCGGAGAACTTTCTTTAAAAAAAAAATAATAATTCAGAATATTTACTAATTACTTCAAAAAATTAGAACAGTGCTAACATGTGACATGCACAGAATTGAGATTCCTTCAGGCTTGATTCTGCTCTATGAATTCTGAGGAGTTTGGGCTAAAAGAGAAAAAAGGAGAGAATGCACACTTCTATGAGGAAATGAGCAGCTCAGGCAGAAGTCCTACCATCAAAACAAGCATACACAGGAGGGAGCCTTGCACTGACTGGCGGACTGGACGTGGAGGTAAGAAAGACACATGAGCCTACAGGAGCGGGAGGGCATGGCGACATGGAGGGAGACACGAATGTCACCTGCCACAATGTAAGCATTTCTTGTATAATTTTGAGTGGGGTATGATGAAGGTATGATAATGAGATGGGGAAACGGAAGTGGAAGGGAAAATGGACTGAACAAATAGGACCGCAGAGAGAAACATACGAGGTGGTCTAGGCCAACTTTTGAAATAAAAAATATTTTGCTGATTCACAAAGAGTAAAGGATAAGCTAAAATACTCTAGAATTAGAGAATTTTAAATAAAACAGATCCTTTGTTTTAGAAATATTCTGTGTCTATTTTTTTATTTTACAAATTGGTGTTACAGGCACAAAAGTAGGTTAGACTTGGATAGTGAGTTTATATGCCCTCATGATGACTTTCAGATTTCAAGCTTTACATCAGACAGAGTTGGAATTCCTGGATTTTTGTCATTAGCACAGAATCAACTGCCAACCCAAACACTTCCCCTGCCAGTGAAACCCTAATTGTCATGCTGTACAAGAGCTCCACTAATCAATAGAATGCCCAGAATCCAACCTCCTGGTCTGGAGCTCAGCTGCTCATTCACATTCTCTACCGATCAATAAGCTAAGAGTTTCCAGGATCACCACAAAAAAAAAAAAAAAAAAAAAAAAAAATTCCTCTTCTTAATGAATGAATGTTCCTTAAAATCATGCAACACAAAAATAAAGCAAAAATCTCTTTCATCCACCCCAATTAATAGCACTTCCTTCATATACCAAAATCAAATTGCAGGTTCTAAGGCCTTATGAGTACCTTCTCAGTTGAAATCTCTTGGGTTTTAAAAATTTGCAATTCGTTGGGGGACAGTTCATTTCTCCTCATGTTTTACATGATATATCATTTAAATATTGAGACGGTTCCTGAGACCATTCTCTACATACAAGATGGGATGTTGATAGTCTAGCGTCCCTTCCTATGCTTGTCTCTGGTATCTCTGGAACTGAAGACATAAGCTCAAACTGCAGCCGTACAGATCCCCAGTCTTCCCCCTATGCCCAGGTCTGGTCCCTGGTCACTGAAAAAAATAAAAAAGATCATACAAAGTGACTTGAGCTAAGTTGTACACTCAGCTGACCAAAGAACCTCAGGAAAGCCCTGGTCTCTGTAATCTACCACCTAATAAGAGGACCAGTGGTGTCTTACCAGTCCCCATGAAGCCAGGGGAAACTTCTGCACTCATCTCCTTTAGAGTACAAAGACTTCAAGGGACAAAAGCCAGCGTCACTTTTGGGTGCCAGTCTTTGTGAGTACAGTTATCCACTATGCCATCTGTGGGCCAAATGCAAACTAACCTGGCTGACCTATTTGGGACTTGTAACACATAATGTTCTTTGCTAATGACTTAATTAAAGCAACCATTTTCAATGAGAAAATTGAGAGCTTTACTATACATGTGAAAACGCTAAGTTCACTTGCTCCTAATAGGGCACCTGTGATAAAATACAGTTGAGTTCCGAGAGTTTATTCTGGTTGATACTGATGGCTGGGCCACTCTGTTCCCATCATGCCATTCTTCAGTAGGGCTCTTGCTGTGAACCTCCTAAGTCAGGGTCACCACATTTACACTCAGCCATCAATTTATAGAACAATGTTTTTAGCAAAACCACTTTGATATTTTGTTATGTTGTTTATCATCAAGCATTCAGGGGGCTAGGTCATGCCAGCCAACTAATAAGATTTACTGAGTTGCGCTGTCAAGTCAAAGATGTTTTGGAATGGGGGACACAAAAGGACAGCTTGTTAGATGGATCCCCGTGGCTCACAAGATTAGGTTTTCTTAGTAAATTAATAAGTTAACTGATCAGACAATTGAAACTACATGGGAAAAATAAAATCGGATCCAAATTTGATTTGTAGCCAGAGCAGATGGAACCCCATTCTGCATTCCTTTGCTACTGCTGAACTACTCAGAGCTCACAAGAATCACAGAATTCTGAGAACTGCAGAGACATTTCATGGAATGGAAAATCACAATTTCAGACAGGATCCATACCTGTTGATGAGTTTAAAACATATTTTAATTTTCCATACCTGGCTTTGGAAGACAAGGTATCAGGATGTCTTTGAATTATCAAGTGTCTGCTCTTTGAGTGTAGTTCAATTTGGAAGTCTGAAGCCAAGCGTATGAACCCTAAGACTCTTAAAACATTTTATCAGTAGGTAGTATTTGAGTTCACCTGGCTCAATAAAAATGGATTCATAAAATGAAATCAAATTGGGGAGTACTATTAACAATATTAACCTCTGAGATGTGCCATATTTCTTTTTTTAAGATTTTATTTATTTATTTGAGACGAGAGAGTGAGTGAGACAGATTGCAGGGGGAAGGGCAGAGGGAGAGGGAGAAGCAGGCTTCTCACTGAGCAGGGAGCCAACACAGGATGCTGGAATCCTGACCCAAGCAAAGGCAAATGCTTAACTGAGTCACCCAGATGCCCCTGAGATGTGCCATAATTCTTGAGAATGTCAGTCTGTAAATTACCAGTGTTTTTATGAATGATTAAAATTGATCATTGATTTGCTCCAAACTGAAAACATAGTTCTTATATAAGAATAAATTTTAAAATATTTTTAAATAGGCTGCTTACATTTTATTCTTTAAAAAAAGCCTAACATTATAACTAACAGGCTATATACTTCATTCTTCAGTAGAAATCCGTATGTATTACAGATATATAGATTTGTGGTTATGGGCCCTAATACTGCATATAAATGGGGGCATTTCTACTCTATATTAAGCTTCTTATTAACTGGTGAAATGTATAAAGTACCCAGAGAACATAAACGGTTGTATATTTTGCAGAACTCATCCAAATTTTGAGATATTACAAAGCAACAAGGATCTAAGAGGGAAGAATCTAAAATACAGCAAAAGAAAAGCTAAACAAGACATTTCGTTTTGGTTTGCACATTAAATGTCAGCTCAAACTCAAAAGATACAGTGCTTTAGGAATGATGAAGGCTTAATTACAAATGGGGCAGTGAGTTTATAGGACTCATTACTCTAAGGAAAGCCACAGGTTAAAAAATATAAACAAAAATATAAACACAGGTAATCCCACAAGAGTTTAAATAATTCCCAAGTCACACACTCATCACAGTTCTGAGGGCAAGAAAGGGAATTCCAGAGACATCCTAAGCCTCTGAGGCTAGCATCATGAAAGGCAAAGATTCCACCAAGAAAACCACCCCGTTTTTAGGGAGGAAGACAAAAGCTAGAAGGCAATGTCTGTCCTCAATGGCATTTCTCCCACACGTCCACACAGTCATTCACTCACCCCCCGCTAGGTACTGGATACTTGCTGTTAGTTAAGTCCTATACTAGATAATTAGCAGAATAGCAGACCAAGAGACAAGAAACATCCAGGTGTTTTCAAATGATCCTCTTTTTCTTTCAAAACAAATGTTTTTATAGCAAAATAGAACTACCATATGCATTACTGCATATTTACCACTTTCATCTACCTTCTTTTCCCTGCGGAACAGTCTTCAGCTGTGTTATTCAGAACAAAGAAACCACCAGTGGGGAGAACCCACACAGGTGAGTATCAGATGGGGCGTTCTTTCCTCTAATCTTCTAGCTTTTAATAATTACAACTAGACATAAAACTGGTTCTTAAATAGAACCACAGTCTTACCCCCGTTCAAAATGTAGCTTCAATGCTAACAATACAAAGCCTTTACTACATTTAGAGGGACCTGGCTAGGCTCCTATTCTTGAAATGAAGAGAGAGATTAGCCACACTAATTTGTCTAGTCCTCTTCCAAATTGATGTATATTTATACAAACTGTGGCATACATTGAACCTCAGAGGTGTGAAATAAGGGGCTTCAAGACAGAAGCCAAGTAATTACAGACTTTTACAAAGAACATGAAGAGAAAAGAGTTCTAGTTTGAGTTTTATAAAAATAAGTCATGTGGCCTTAGGCAAATCACTTCACCCTTCGTTGTTTGTGACGTAGGCATGACAAAACCCTGCTCTACCTTCCTCATAACATTGTTGTAAAAGTGTTGAAATACTATATTAAATGTGATATGATGATGAGGTCCCAGACAGGGAAACTCTATTTATAGAAGTTGTTTTCTAAAGGTCTGTAATAAAATAGGCATATCTTCAGAAGAAGACAGTTCACAACATATCTTGGAAATGAAATCCACTTTGAGGTAGTTGGCCTGGTTTGTTCAGAGTTTATATTCCCGGTTGAAACCCAAAAGAAATGCAGAAGATCACCACTTCTAAGAAACCTCTGGAGCTGCACCTCTCTCTCTTTTTTAACAAGGAACTCATCGATTTGGCTTCTTCTCATTTCAACTTTTCCTGTCCCCTAATAGGCTTGCTCCTTTTTATTCAGGGATAACAATATTGTCTCCGAACATTCTCCTTTCGGCAAGAAAGGCCTGTCCTGTAATTACTACAAGTCTTTACATATTCTGATATTATCTGTGATTATACTTGCTCTCACAAGTCTTCTCATAGATGGGAAAGAAATTTGTTTTAACCTAACCTTATTTAAAAACATCCAAAATGGGGGGCACCTGGGTGGCTCAGTTGGTTGAGCATCCGACTCTGGATTTCGGCTCAGGTTATGATCTCAGGGTTGTGAGATCAGGCCCCACGTTGGGCTCCGGGCTGAGTGTGGAGGCTGCTTAAGATTCTCCCCCTCTGCCCCTCCCCACCTCTTTTTATATATATATATATATACATATATATATATACTTATATTTATATTTATATATAATATATACACATTATATATATAATAATATATATAAATTATATATAAATATATATTAAAAACACATTATATATAATATATATAAATTATATATAAATATATATTAAAATTAAATATATATATTTCAATATATATATATTCAATAATATATATATATATATATTCCAAAATGGCTCAAAATCCTATGTAGTCAGGCAAGGAAGCACCTAACTCTCCCATCATCTGACTCCAGATCTCTAGAGTGGAGTGGGTCAAACACAAGCAGAATGTCTATGGAGCTACAAGATGAATCAAAAATACTGGATGTGATATCGATCCAGACTCAGTGGATCCAGAGAGCCTCGAAGCTCTTCCACATTAGGACATCTTTGAAAAAGACAATTTTAGTCCATTGCTAACACGACATAGAGCTGAGAATGCTTCCCCGCTTTAGTGTCTGCCATTACAATTAATGAACTCTGAAAAGATGTGCCATTTTAAATGACATAGTTATTAAAAAGGAGAGTACTTGTGGGATTAAAGTACTATATACCAAATAAATTTCTATGACCAATTAATTCTCACATTCTCACTCTCACCAATTATTTTTTAAATTAAATTGATAATTTCTATAATAGCATGTCAAACTGGCAATAAAAACAATATGTATATTCTGCCCATGAAAATATCTATCTTAAAAATTAAGGCATAAATAGTACCATCTTTTAAGTTTTTTTTTTTTTTTACTAGAAATGAGTTTTAATAAAAACTATTATAAAGGATATAGAGTCAAAGTTTTTGAACTTCACCTAATTAATTTGATAGCTCCCAGCAACTCGGCCATTGGTAAAGAAGTCATCTTCAGGAAAACTATGTCATACGGGCCATCCTTCAGAAGTGCAGCCACTTGCCCCACATCCCTGATGGTTATGGTGACTTTTGCAATATTTGAAAAGGATTTCTGTGCAATATCTGCCAGGTACTGAACAGTGAGGTCTCCAACTAACAAGAGGTCTATTTTTGCCTGAAAGAGAAGGAAAAAGAGCACAAGTACCACATAATTAACATCTGAGCATAGAAACGATGTCATGTACAAGAGGATACAATAAATAAAGGTGACAAACAACACGATGACCAAGTAGACTGAATGGTCAACTAGAAGCACCTCAGGGGTGGGAACTATTAATTCCTTGTCTTCAGTACCTAGGGTCGTGAATGGATCTGAAGTTCATGATATTTTAAAAATATTTTTGCACACAAATGCTATTCTACTGTGGTTTTTCCCACTGGTTTCTTTCTCATCCCAGGAATAACAGATAGGATTCTTAAGGCTCAGTTTCCCAATCACTCATCCTGCTCAAAATTCTGTTTACTAGTGAGAAAAACAAACTGGTGGCTCTCCCAAACCATTTATTTTGATGAAATATATATTCCGGACGGCACAGTAAGATCCAAATTCCTAAATTCCAAGAGACACACATAGTTTTTCTTTAAATGGAATACACGTGCTCTTCAAAACCCAATATTTTGGATCCAAAAAAGCATCTTTCTTTCCTCTGGGGATTATTTTCAAGCACATTCAATTAGGAAAAAATATAATTTCCATCTTCACATTTTCCTATGCTTTTTATTTTCTATAGTTATTGAACACAATCCACTAAAACTGTCAAAGAAGGGGGATGCTTAACAAGAGCAGTCAGCAGACAGTTGGCAATGGCAGTCCACAGACAGGTCCATGTGAGAAAACAGATTTGGGAGCTGACCAGACTTGAAGCCTAAAGAAGTGGGTCAAAGAGTTGAAAACACCTATGAAGAGAAAGGCAGCTTGCCAAAGACACAACGCTGCAGGGCAGGATACTGCCAAGGCCGTCCCACCATGGGGAGACCGCTCCCCTTCAGCCTGGTTTCCCAGAGGTTGGTGGAAGGAAGATGTGAGGTGCAAGAAACTAGTCAAGTTCAAAGTAAGCAAAACTTTGGCACCTCCCATTTCTACCTGCCTTCTAATTTTCTTCCTCCTTTCGTTAAAAAATAAAAAAAGAAGAAGTGAATCTTCATTTACCCATTTAATCCTCTCCTCAGAAGCAATCACTGTCAACAGTTTGGTCTATATCCTTCCAGATTATTGTATGTATACCTTTTTTTTTCCATAAAGGGGGTATTGTATTTTTTTAAGTGAGTTGCTTTTCTCACTGTAGTTCAACATTTCCTCAGGTCTGCACATGTTCTCATGTTTGTTCCTAGATATTTCAAAGTTCTGGAGTCATTGTAAAGGGATAGCTTTTCTCATTCACTGTTTTTCTAATTGGTTACGACTAACACAGAGAGTGCTACTAATTTCTGTATGAAGAATCTGCTTCAATAACTTTATGGTACTCTCTTTAGTTCCAATATGTTTTAGTTGATTCTTCTGAATTTTCTAGATATATAATCATATCGCCTTCGAAAATGACATTTTGGGGGGTGCCTGCGTGGCTCGGGTGGTCAAGGGTCAGACTCTTGACTTTGGCTCAGGTCATGATCTCTGGGTCATGAGACTGAGTCCCATGACAGGCTCCTAGCTGGGCAAGGAGCCTGCTTGAGATTCCCTCTCTCCTCTCTCTCTGCCCCTCCCTTACCCTCCAATTGTGAGTATGCATGCACTCTCTCTCTAAGAAAATAAAATAAAATAAAAATGACATGTTTGCCCCTATATCCAGAATTTATGCTTTTATTCATTGATCTTAAAGCATTGGCTAGAACATCCAAAACAATAGTGAATAGCAGGAGTGACACTAGGCATTCTTGTCTTGTTCCTGAGTTTAGTGGAAATAATTCAAATGTTTTTGCCACTAAAAATGATACAGAAAGTTTCTGATCCATACCATCTACCAAGTTAAAGAAGTTTCTATTTGGAAGCTAAGAAGATTAAGTCAGAAATAGGTGCTGAAATATACCAAATGTTTTAGTATCAACATAATCCGATTTTTTGCTCCTTTAGTTTATATTCTATTAGATAGCGGATTACATTAATAGATTTCCTAATGTGAAGCTATAATTGCCTTGCTGGGATAAACCTATAATGTGTAGACTAAATTCATTCATGTTATTTTAGATTTTTCTATGTTCATAAGTAAAACTAGATACAATTTTGTTTTATTGTATTGTCTTCTCTGGTTTGGGTATCTCAGTGTTATACCAGCTTTGAAACAAAGTTTCAATATTGTTCTATGGTCTTGAATATTTTATAAAACAGAATTATCTGCTCTTGAAATTTAGATAAACATGTCTACAGAATCTGGGCCTGAAGCCATTCACAGAGATGGATTTTAGAGTACTTTTTACAGTTCCTTAATTACTACCAGTAAATTTAGATTTTCTACCTTCTACTTTCTAACTTTGTTCATATATATATATTTTAATCCATTTTATCTCTTTTTAAATGTATTAGTTTTTAAATGTATATAATATTTATTATGTGCATTGTCATTCTTGCTTTCTAACTGGAGATTAATATATAATTAAATTTTCTTCTTTCCTTTGGTGATATTTTTTCAGAGACTATAAGCTGTGTGGTCCACCATGATAGCCACATGTGGCTATTTAAATTTACGTTAACTAAAATTAAAGTTTGAAATTCACTTCAGTTGTACTAGCCTCATTTCAAGTGCTCAATATCCACATATGGCAAGTGGCTGCCGTATCAGACAGCATGATTATAGAACACTGTCATCACTGCCGGAAGTGCTTTTGGATGGCACAGTCCCTTAAGTGGCACTCTGCTGTACCCCACAGGTTTTGATATACATTGTGTCAATGTTCATTCGTTGCCAGTTTGTAATTTCACTTTATACTACCATTTTAACTTCAGAGTTCCATTAAACACCTATATGAACTGTTTTCAATTTTCAACAGTATGGTGGTTTTGGTTTTGAAATTTTTTGGTTGACTAGTTGGTCATTTCTTATTTCAGTGTGTTGTCAACAGTGAATGTATCCTACATGACTTGTTCTTAAAACGTGTTATTTTCTTTGGGTGTAATACATAGTCAGTTTTTGTTAGTTCCATGGATACTTGACAATAATGTGTATTTTCTGCTGGGAAGATATTCTCTATTTTTAGACAGAACTTACTGTTTTCTTTCTTACTTTAGGTCTATTTGATCTTTCAGTTTATGAGATGTGATAAAATCTTTCCTAATTATAGTTTGTGAATTTATCGATTTATCCAACTACAGACTGTATCTAATTTTGGGTTAGGTATACAGAGGTTCATGATAATTATACATATTCACATAAAAACATAATTATATTTATTATATAACCTAAATGTTTATATAACATATTTTAAATATGTAGATCATACATTAATAGTTTTATGGACAGAAAACTGCATATTTGAAATATACTTCTTTGTTCTTTTTAATGTTTTTCACTTGAAATTTTTTTTCTGGTATATAGTAGTTTTTCATATCTCTTTATTTTGAGCCTTTCTCTCTCATTTTGATTTTGTGTGAATCTTGTAAATAATATGTATCTAAATATTTAGGTTTCTTTTCACAATCTGTGATTTTAGTTTTTAACGTAGGAATTTAATTACATTAATGGCATTAACTAGTGTACATTAACTATTATAAGATCAATTGTAAAACATTTATAACTTAATGTGAAATGGTCTTATTCCCTTCATTGGTTATTCCACATTTCCCATCAACAGTAATTTTGTTTCTTTTTTCCCATGCCTTCTGTTAGGCTGATTGGATTTTCCTTTTTCCCTCCTGCTGCTCCTATAAGACTTTGGGAGTTAAACCCCTTTTTTCAATTACTTAATATTGGCATTAGGGCCCACAGTTCAGTGCTGGTTTTACCTGGTAAATACTTCCAATGTCAAAAATCTCTTGCCTCTGAACTTTGAAGCTATTGGCCCATTTTCTTCTAGTATCCAGTTGTTGATAAAGAGTAAGCTGCTTGTTTTCCCGTCTGTGCTTTTGTCTTAATCCTATGGGTTCTGATGATTTTCTAGGATGTATCTGGGCATGGATCTTATTCATCCTATTTGGCGCTCAGTGGATCTTTGGCTCTGTAAGTTTCCTTCTATTTCCCAATTTCCCTCTGTCTTCATCCTCCTTGGCAATCTTCCACAATTGATCCTTCACGTCTCTGCTTTTCTCAAAGAGAGTCCCTTAACTTCATTTTTCATATCACCAGCTCATTCTTCAGTCCTTCCAAAGACTTTTATTATTTCAGTTCATTTAATGTGAATTGCGTGCTTCTAAGATTTTTTTTTCGTAATTCCTCATAACTTGCTATTTTTAGGATGTGATACCCTCATTGAGAATACAAATCAGAATTTTAGAAGTTTTTTCCTATCCCCTTAATAACCTGTTGTGTCTAGTGTCTGCATGTGTGTCTAGTTCTGTTAATGTCCGGAGATCCTTGACAGGATCCTTGATAAGAATCAAGGATGAAGTCGACATGTACAAGGAGCCTCCCCAGTGGCTGTTTCTTTGAAGGGACAACTGTGGGTTTGGTGTGAGTGGCTAAGACAGTGGAAGCAAGGCTGGAGACCAGAGAGGTTGGGGAAGGCATTACTCTGAGAGCCAAGTACTTGTTCATCTCCCTCCTGTGCAGAGCTGCCTTCCTTTCCTCCTCCTGGTCCATTATAAAGGTCTGGAAATTACCAACACCAGGAACCCAGGTCCCATATACAGTTCTTTCTCTTCAGGATGAAGTAAGGGTGAGCTGGGAGAGTCCAGGGGGCTCACCTGGCCCAGGTGCTCTGCATATAGCTAATTCATCCCCAGGTGCGCCCACTCTGGTCAACCTTAATCAGTTTCGTCGAACATTCAGCCTAGCTTACCACCAGAACCGTTTTCCCTTTGCCTTTCTTCTTTACATCTTTTAAGCTCTGATTTTTGTACTTTTCTTTTAGTGGCAATTTGATCACATCCGCTTTGTATTTTTCAAGTTTCCTGGGGATTTTTTTTTTTAATAGAAAGAAGCTGCTTTGTTTAAACTAAGAATCCATGAAGTGCTATACACTGCATTTGGTTAAGTCACCCTTGGACCTCTAATTTGGAATTCCTACTGCCTTCCCTACAAACCCCTCCCCCTTTCCCCCCATATTTCCTTGTTGAAGGTATCAGCTCATGTTTAAGTATGACCTGCTTTGGTGTCTGAGTTGCACCAGGAGGTTGACTTGTGTGCTCCATTCACCTGCCTCACCCTGTTTTAAACAGGAAGGAATTCAAACTCCTTAACATAGCCTTTCAATAGCTTAGTATCAATCCACATCACTAGCCTTATTTCCTTCCATTTCCCTCAAATGCCCTATGTTCTAAGAAAGCAGCATAACACTTTGGAATTTCTACAGTACAGAGTATCAGGACCCTTCTAGAGTGTTTCCTTTTCATTTTACAAACATCCCTCATCTCCAATAGCACTTTACGAGCAATCTGGGACTCAAAGGTACTGTGATGCTTTTGAGCCCAGATTATGAATCTCCACTGTAGCACAGGGCTTCTTCTATACCAATATAGTCCCTTGTGAACCAAATTCGAACTGTAATGGTCATTAACAAGTGGTCATAAAATGAGTGATTATGGGTTTGCTTTTTAATTAACGTAGATACTTAGTTTTGGACATTCAGATGTTGCTTCGGTTAACTGAATGTCCCATCAATGTCCCAAACTAAACTATCTACTACAGACAAGGTGACCATTTATCTTTCAAACAGACACTTTTGAAAATGAAAGGGAGTGCTATTAATAATTGCACTAAAATAATACATGTAAACCAAGGTGTCCTGGGCTATTAATAACTTGTAAAACTTTCTACTACGAAGATTTATTTTCTCTTTAAAACATCCTGCCACTTTGCATCACTTAAATATGATTGTGATCTATTTATTCTCTCGACAGCTGTTTATTGAGCCTCTACTGCATGGCAGATGCTGTGTGAGGAATACAAAGTGAACAGACGGACAAGGTCCCTGCCTTCATGGGGCTGACATTCTAGTAATCCTTTTTTTCTGCTGCTAAATATAGCTTTCAGTCTTCAGAACACAGGATGAATCATGTATAGGTCTCAGTTCTACCAAAGCTACTACTGATTCTTTTTTAAGAGCTGGATGCAGCAGAAAGAAGGCAAAGGCCAGGTTGTGTTGCCTAGTCCAGCCACTTACTAATGGCTTTTGAGAAAGACTCCTGTGATCCTTGTCTGGAAAGTGATAATACTTAAAACCCAAGGCTGTTGGTGTACCCTGTTAGTACAATGCCCCGTACTCGGTAGTCACTGCCGTGTCTTCTGAAATCATACCAAGCCTGCACACAGAAAACATCAAATCAATCTGATGGGGAAGGGAGGAAGTGGAATTAGAGGGGGGGAAATCAAGCAGTGAAAACTGCCCTAATCAAATGGCTCTTTGCATTACGTTGAGCCATAGAGAAGGGGAAACAGGGCCCACAGAAGGGAAAAGCCTTAAATAACAGAAATCAGGGGCTAACTTGAACCCTTTCCTACTAGTGCTGATGCTTCTGACTGCAGTATTCCCTCCAAAGGCTCAGTGCCTAATTTCTCCAGAATCTCTCAGCTACTATGGAAAGAAGTTAAGAGCAAGTTCTGAGGAGCAGGCCATGGGTACTTGGGGGGTGGGGGGGTGGATCTGAGAGGAAAGATCCAGAAAGGGATAAGGTCGTGCAGAACCACTAACAGGCTGTTTTGCATAGAAGTCTACAGTTCTGTGCCATGATGCAAGGCACTTCACAGAGGAGCATGGAACAAAGCAGTTCTGGAAAGAACTGATTTGCTCTCCTTCCAAAGGTTTCCTTCCCTGTCCTACAAAACTGGTGCCATAGCACACGTGGAATGTTAACAATCAGACAAATTAGAGCACTGCCCTAGTCCACTATCCCAAGGTAGTGGGATAACTTGAATTAACAGAACAGCTCCTAATCAACTAAAATCTGAATATTCATTCATTCAGTTAAAAATATCTTGTTGGCAGTGTAATATGAACACAGGTGATGAGAATAATCCATTGATAGGAATAATAAAAAGAAAATGAACAAAACTTTCTAGTATATTCTGCTTTTGGGAAACTGCCGTTTTTAGTACATCCAAGATTTTCACCTGTGAGCATCACAACGTGGACCGATGGTAAGATTTCATTATGTGGGAAATTTTTTCTATTTGAATTGCTTACTGCACCTTCTATTTTTTTTTAACCAAAAGCAATACATATTCATTGAGAAAGACTGGAAAATTTAAAAAAAAAAAAGCCTAAAGAGGAAATAAAAAGCATTTGTAATTCCACCATTCTGGGATAAACACTACTAACACCTTGGCGTAGATCTGTGAGGTGTGGGCAATTTTTATATTTCGACACAATCATCACCACTGGTCTTTATCCACTCAGTTTGATTTCTAAATCACAGCACCATGCAGGGCACTCCAGTCTCCACGATGTTTAAAACACTGGATTTCCATTTGCAATCTGCAGCAGGCTAAACCCTTAATTAGTAACAGCAGGTGATGAAGTGCTCAAAGCAAATCACTCCTACATTTTAGTGAGTTGTTATTTATGTCACTCTTATCACCAGGAGCAGAGCTGACAATCAGCAGCAGCTGCATGGGCTGATGCTCTCACAGGGCAATTGTTGTTGGCCTCTGGTTTCCCCAGGAGTCCAGGGATTTAAACAGCTCTATCTTGAGAAACTGAGCAAGCTGCTCTTCAAATGCAAACAAAAGGTTCAGTTGGGGCTTCAGACTTTCCTTAAGGGTAGGAAGCCTCCATCATTTCTGTAGTACTAGATAATCAGATATTTTATTCAGAGTTCCATTTTGTGCAGCTTCGCCTAATCCTGCACCATAAAGTACTATTTTTCCTTTGAGTTTAAATGGGTGCGTCCATTTTGAAACAAGAAAACCGATTAAACTGGTCTGCCTCAAAGTGGTAATTTCAGAAAGCTTGTGTTTAAGGAATGAGATTTAAGTACGCAGAACATTCTAAGGGCTAATAAAACTTCCGGCAGCCCAAAAGTTTTGCCTCTCCTATTTCTCTATCCAGAAATAGGAGAAATAAGAAAGCTAACACCAGCTTGCCTTGGTTTCTGGGGTGGGCAAGGCTTTATGCTCTCTTTCTAGAGGGCTAATCATCATCAACTAACTTCCTCCCTCCCCCTTCCTCCCTCCCTCCCTTCCTTCCTTCCTCTTTCTTTCTTCTTTCTTTTTATTCTAAAACAGTCATGGAAATGATTTTATGCTTCTGCTAAGGGGAAGATAAATCAGGTGCTTTCAAAAGAGACCAGTGGGCTTTTTGAGTTCCCCGGAGGGTGGGAGGACGTGTGAACAGCGCAGATGCCTTTTCCCGCCAACGGCTTTGGTTTCCCGGCACAACTGCGGGTTTGGGTGTAAGCCTGAGGAAGGACATGCAAGGACTTTTTGGACCCCATGCCCGTAAGCGAACTGAAAAAAGCATGCCAAGCTGTGCAGAGACAAGCATGCTCAAAATAACTTTCCCGTGTTAAAAACACTTTGCTATATTCAAAGTAAAACCAAAGTTGTCGTCATTCACATTCTGTCTGGACACCTACTAAGTTCAGCTCCTGGGTAACCCCTCCGAGTGGTTGGCTTGAAAACTTGAGTTTGGCAAGCGTCAAGAGCCAGAGAGGCACGTCCGTGTAACAAAACAGCTCAGCCGGCCCTCCTGCTCCGGCCTCCCGCCCGGGGGTGATTCCGCCCGGTCCCGCAGTGGCCCTCCTCGAGCCGTGCTCCTCAGCGTCCCCCAAATGAGAGATGCCTGTGCGGGCCAAGGGGGCCACCGGGCCCAGGGCCCGCGCGCGGTTACAAACGCAGCTGCCTCCCCTTCTTCCTCCTCTTCCTCCTCCTCCACCACCTCCTCTTACCTGGCCAGAGATTTGTCCGCGCTCCGGGCGGATAATTGAGGCCGCCATGGCCCGTCGCCCACGTGCCCGGTCCTGGGGCAGCCTCACCGCAGAAGGAGCTCGGCCGAGCCGCCGCGTCCCTGGCCGCCCGCTCGGCCCACACTGATGGCTGGTGGCCCGCAGCTGTGGGCGCGCACGCCCCGCCACCCCACCCCCGGCCCGCCTTAAAGTGGCCCTGCTGCCCCGGCCTGGGCACCTGGGGGAGCCGCAGGCTGCTGGGAGGGGCCTAGCGGGACCTGGGCTGGGGGAGGGGCCGAGGGGGCTCCTGGGGTGGGGGGCTGCCCGGGGTGTCCTGGGGGGGAGTCCTTGGGGGGAGTCCTTGGTAGACGCTGTCACTGGCACGCTGCCCACATGCCGTTCCAGTCCCCATACGCGGGGAGGTCACCCAGCGCCAGGCTTTAGTAGACTGCGAATCTCGCCCAGAGAGAGCGGAAGCGCTGTATCGCTCGGGCTGCTCTAAAAAATCTTTGTATCTTTCAAGTTTAAATATTAGGGATTAGCAAACGGGTGTTTTTTTTTTTCTTTTTTTCTTTTTCCTAGACAAATAAATATATGGAGGGCCTCGAGAAGGCAAGTGCTGTTAGGATGCTTTCTTTCCAAATCACTAAGAGATTAAATTTTTAGAAGTATTTCATTTTGTCCGGGGACTCCACATGGTTCCCATTTTCTCAACTGAGAAAGTTCGACAATCACAAAAAGTCTTCTGGTAGCTGCTGCTATGTAACTCGCTTTATTTAGCCTTGGCTACCCATTTGATGGATGGCCAGGACCTGGAGGGGAATCCTTTCTCTTGCAGGTCTTTACTACTGTTCCCATTGCCAAAAGTTAGGGGTGGGGGGAGCAGCGCGTGAGAATGAGGCAGAAGGTGGTATCTGATGGTTCATCACTTTGGATTTCTCTAGACTCTTGATTTCACTTGAACATATAATACAAACGTGCTCTCCTTCAGTCACCAGTGCCTGCTGTCTCTGGGCAAGCCTTTGGTTGGTTCCCTGAGCAGGTAGGTGTTGCTGTGTTTGGAAGACCTGATTTTGACCATGAGATCATGCAAAAATATTGTGGTTCTCTGATTTTGATGGAAACAAAAGGTGCAGATGTTTCTGATGGAATCATTCTGCAATATTTTTGGAAGTAAATGTACATGTTGTAATAGTTATGAATTTTGGCTCTTTATTGCTTTTCCAGTTAATCAGTAAACTGAGTATCTGGATAAATATTTCTGAGACAGTTAGTTTGCTCACCAATATTGGGCAAAAGTGAAGTCATGCCCAAACACTGGGTAGGGGGTGAACTGAGGCAGCTTTGAGCATCCCCCCCCCCCCATATGGTAATCAGGGCATTGCTCCAGGGGTAGATGAGCAAATCTGATTCTAATATTGACAAAGACAGTGCTAGAATTGACACAGACTCATTGTTTTTAAATTTGAGGGGACAATGTCTCCAAATCTATGTGAGAGGAAGTAATCATTCCTGTGTTGGAAGAAGCAGGAAAAAAGAAATCTCTCCAGTATCCAAAATATAAGATTATGAGCTTCATAAGAATCAACTTAGATATTTTAATAGTTTCCAATTTCCTAAAAGAGAGACAAAGAAGCAGCAGATATTTACTATAAAACAACTGGTGGTGATTTTGCCACCCAAGTGACATTTGCCAATGTCTGGAGACATTTCTAGGTTGTCACAACTGGCATCTAATGGTGGAGGTCAGGGACGCTACTAAACATCCCACAATACATAGGACAGCCTCCTACAACAGAGAATTATGTGACCCAAAATGTCCTGAATGCTGATTTGAGAAACTCTACTATAAACCTTCTAAGTTATAACATAGAATGCAAAGCATTTAATTTTTTGTCACCTTTAACATTCTTTTTTTTTTAAAAAGATTTTATTTATTTGACAGGGAGAGAGACATCGTAAGTAGGCAGAGAGGCAGGCCGAGAGAGGGGGAAGCAGGCTCCCCGCTGAGCAGAGAGCCCGATGCGGGGCTCGATCCCAGGACCCTGAGACCAGGACCAGAGCAGAAGGTAGAGGCTTTAACCCACTGAGCCACCCAGGTGCCCCACCTTTAACATTCTTGAATCATACATGTATCACTGGGCAGATGGATGCTCTCTGTGGTTCCCAAAAATAATATGCTACTTATATGCTTGATGGAAAATTGAATATGATGAATTATAAAATAGGACAAAAATAATTCTACACAGAGAAATATACTGTGAAACTTGCGCTCACGGGCTACATGGGTACCTCAGTCGGTTGAGTGTCTGACTCTTGGTTTCAGCTCAGGTCATGATCTCAGGGTCATGGATTCGAGCCTGTGTTAGGCTCTGCCCTCAGTGTGGAGTTGGCTTGAGATTCTCTTCCTTTCCCTCTGCCCCTCCCCACTGCTTGCACTCTCTCTCTCTCTCTCAGATAAAAATAAAACTTGCACTCCAAATTAAGTTGTTTCTTAAAATATAGTTTTCTGGGGCGCCTGGGTGGCTCAGTTGGTTAAATGTCTGCCTTTGGCTCAGGTCATGATCCTGGAGTCCCAGGATCGAGCCGGGCTCCCTGCTCAGGCGGGAGTCTGCTTCTCCCTCTGCCCCTCACCCTGCTCATGCTCTCTTGCTCTCTCTCAAATAAATAAATAAAAACTTTTTAAAAATATAGTTTTCTGGTCATTTAAGATTATTATGGTTCAGAGTATATGCTTTACATCATTTTCCCTTCCAATTGTGTATTTTTCACAATATGCATACAGCCCTGAATAGGTTTGTAAGTACTATAGTATAATGGTCTGTTCAAGTGAGCTCTTGTAAAGAACCTATGCTTAAAATGTTTGGAATTTTTCCATCCAGCTATTTTACAGGAACTTATATATATAAAGCTATGTCCAGTATTATTGCTTACCTGGCTTGTTCTCAGAAACACAGAAATTTAGAACTCCGCAAGACCCTAGAGATTACCCAATTGCCCTTCCCTTTCAAAGATGCTGAGGTCAAACAATGTTCTCGTAAGTACGACTATAGCCACAGAAGTGGTTATAAGCCAGAAAAGTAACTAATTGCAATCATTTTACTAATTGTTTTTACATTTAATAATTCCCTGAACTCTTTATTTGGTGTCGAAACCTGGGAGATAATAAATGCTTACACTTTTGAACACCATCCTTACACTATCTTTGGAACATTAAATCCAGGAGTCCACCCTCACTGGACTAACCATTAAGCTTTATTATAGAATTATAAACAAGGGTATTTTCATAGTGTTAACTGAGGAAGGTGATTTTTTGCTTCCACTCTTGCCAATTTCCCCCTCCTCCTTTCAAGCAATTCATTACAGAATAGCCAGAATAAGCTTTTAAAATATAAGTTGAAATATTAGCTCCCTTTCTCAAACTCATCCCCTCAGAAAAAAATCCCAATTCTTTTCCATGTTAACAAGACCTTGTATCATCTGATTCTACCTCTCCAACCTCATCTCTTGCCATTCTTATGACCTTTCAAGATCGCTAGTCACACTGCCTTCTTTGGAGAATACCAGGGAAGTGCAAAGCAACACTTTGTCCTTGTTCTTCTGTCTGCTTAGAATGTTCTTACCTGTTTTCCTTCCAGATTGCTCCATTTCATTTAAGTTTTTGTTATGAAGTCACCTCAAGCATTCCCTATCAGAATTTAACCCCTTACTCTATTTTTATTTATATCACTTTTCTATGTTATATAGCATACGTATTTGTTTTTACTTATCTTTCTCCCCTCTCGTGGACAGAGAATCTGTCTGTATTTTCCACTGCCATCACCTTAGCCTGGCTCACAGCAGGCACTTAATTGAATGCATCAGTAACTGACTGGTATATGTGGACTTGGGTTTGGGTCTTTCTATGATCTGTCCTATATTTCATAATGCCACTCATTTTGTAGTGGAAAGAAAAAGACAAGGCTTGGAGGAAAGGAAAAAATATTGTTCGTACCAAAACGACAAGGCTGGTATCTCAAAGTTGGAACTAGTATAAATTGTGTTGGTTGTGCCACAGAAAGATGAAAGATGTTTTAAACCTGTCCTTTCCATATTAAAAAATGTTCAAGGACTCCTATGTTTATCAAATTAAATTCTCATTCCTTCCTGTGGCATTAGGGCCCACATTATCTTGCCCAATTTGGCTTTCTAGATTCAGCTTTTAGTCAAGTTGACTAGATTTGTTTCTATTCCCTGACAATGTCCTGGGATTCCCCCCACAACAGTGTCCAGTGTAGGAGCTCCATGATCAGCTTGAGTAATCTCATTCTTTGGAACTTCCGGGCCAATGGGAGGAATCATTTGAAGGCTCAAGACATCCTGAGTTACTTCTAAAGGACAGTATTTGCCAGAAAACCTCAGTGAGCACAGATCATTAATTTGGGAACTCCCCTGGATATTTCCTCTGATGCTTCCCAGCTCCTAATCCAACTTTGCCCTGGTCTTCTTTGATTCTGACCTCAGTCTAAAAACTTTACCTGTCTTGTGATCCCTGCATCCAAGAGGCTCGGACCTCTCCTATTCACCTGCCTTCTTCCTGCTTTTGGCTCAGTTCTTCCAACCCACAGGTTCAGTTCTGACAACCACCTACCCTAATTATTCTCCTTTACCCTGTTTCAGGGTCTCCCCCACACTACCCTCTCTCTCTTTCTCCCTTTGTGGGTAATCTGGGAAGACAACAGGAAAATTCTCAAAGAATTCCTAATTTCATCTTATACTTCTGCTCAACAATTCGAGCTATGTTTCAGTAGAATGTTAGGCAGAGGTTATTTTACTAGACTTCATATCCTAATATCTAATATTTAGTGTTCAATAAATACATGTTTTCCCTGATGGGTTAGGAACCATTGCCAGCAGGCAGTGATAAGGTCAGAAAATGGCAACTTCCAGTGATGTCCTGTAATCATCTCAATAAGAGGTGACAGTTTTCTCGTCATCCAATACACCAGTTTGTTTTCTTTTTTTTTTTTTTTTTTTAAGATTTTATTTATTTGTCAGAGAGAGAGAGATAGAGAGCACAAGCAGGGGCAACAGCAGGCAGAGGGAGAAGCAGGCTTCCACTGAGCAAGAAGCCCAATGTGGGACTTGATCCCAGGACCCTGGGATTATGACCTGAGCTAAAGGAGATGCTTAACTGACTGAGCCACTCAGGCGTCCCTATACCAATTTGTTTTCAAAAACAGGAGTTAGTTTTACTGAATTAAAATGAGGCTTCATTTTAACCACAAGCCTTTGCTAGGCATTGTGGAGCTGTATCAAAGTGACACTGTAACCCTGGATGGTGGGCCTCTGTCACACAAGGTTCAGAGAGAGGCTGGCCACATTGATTAACTGGGAGGGCATCCTCCCAGGGCAATAACACGGCAGAGTCATTAGAAGCAGCCCCCACTGGGATTATTGATTAGGGCTCTACTACCTAGTGGATCACATAGTTACAAAATAACTAATTTTCCTTTGGTCACAATGACCACCAACTTGAAGTCAGGAGCAATTTCTGTAACACAAGTCAGATGGTCTTAAAGGAGAGAAATTTCTTGTATGTGAAGGTGGGGGATAAAGTGAAGGAGAAAAAAATGTAATTCACACTTTCCTTGTGAATGCTTAGATATATGTGAATGATTTAAAAGTCAGGAGTAATTTTTATTTTTTATTATGGAAAATTTCATACATATCCAAGACCACATATATTACAGATGTACAATATAAAATATATAAATGTATAAACATATGACCCCACCTAACAGATACTATCAATAATTTTGAAATCTTTTACATACTTCTCCCATTTCCTTTCTCTTTTCTCTCCCCCAAGATATAAAGATTACTTATTTTTGTTTAGCTACTAAAACTAAATGGATTATGCTCTGAGAGAGAAATAAACCTTTGTGTTAAACCTCTGAAGTCTGGAATTGTTTCTTATAGTCATAATGCAGAATAACTTGGATTTAGGTGCTGCATTAACAAAATACTAAAATAAAGCAAGTGGGGTGGCATTAACTTAGCAGATCTGCAGTGGGAGGCCGGGCAAGGTGTGAAAGAGGCCTGAGCATCCTTGCTACACAGGACACACCGAGTGCTTGCCAAACCTGTAGGTCAAGGAAAAGATGTTCACAAAAACCTACTACTAATGATTTATGATGCATGTTACTGACTGCCTTTGACAGGGCAGAAGAAAAGATGGGCTTAGGATAGGACTAGCCAATTTGCAAGGAGAAATAAAAAGAAACAGAGTCTGATGGAAAATCTAGAAATCTGGGGCATCAAAGGGCATTCAAGGATTGGGAAGGCCAATGCCTTTAGACCCCAAAAAACAAGAGATAAGATAGAGAAGGGTTTGGAGCTACGGGAGGCCACTAAGGCAGCCTTGTGGCAAAGATCAAATTATGGGTGTTAAATTTACATACTAACCTATTAGCTGCGAGGTAGTAGCTGCCATTAAGTAGAAAGAGGTATAAGCCAAAGAAACAAATCATGCTCTGAAATTATCATTATTATACATGGAATTGGCTAATATTTTGATGGAGTTATATTATTCAAGAAACCATAAACTTTGACTAAAAGCTTTTGAGTATTTGAACTGTGAAGCCATGTCAGGATACTTACGTTTGTTCCAACAGAAAATGAACTCCAGAAGCTGTGCATTCCCAAAGGAGCGCCTAACCTCCAACACCCACTTTCAAATATGGGCAGGAAGAATGAAAAGGAAAAAATTGCCAAGGAGTGGTGCCAGAGGCCACCGAGAAAAGTGGGTAAGAATATTCCTCCCTGGAAGCAAAACCAGAAGAGTCTGATCAGGGAACCTCCCCTACTCTTAGGGAAGAAGGCTATCTGCCAAACGGGATTCCATAAATGCTATGGACCAGTGGTGCTGTGCATTCTTTCTTTTCCGAGTAAAAGTGAGTACAGGTATTCTTCTCCTCACAGTAAAAGTGAGTATTGGGCATCCACTAATGTTTGGGCACAGTCTGTATCTGGCTATCAGACTATACAGCATTTGTACTAGGCTTAAAAGAACAGTATCCTAGAAAGTCATTGAGAGAAAAGCAAGAGATTCTGTTTAGTAAAAATAAATAAATAAATAAGATTCTGGTTATATTCAGCCAACTAGAAAATACACTGAGTTCGAACCAATTTTAAAATATCAGTTGAGGGCTGCCTGGGTGGCTCAGTCAGTTAAGCATCCAATTCTTGACTTGGGCTCAGGTCATGATATCAAGGTTGTGAGATCCAGCCCCGTGTGGGGCTCTACACTCAGCATGGAGTCTGGTTGAGATTCCCTCTCTCTCCCTCTCCTGCTGTCCCCCCCTCCTCAAATGACAAAACAAAACAAAAATCAATTGATATTCTAGAATCTGAGTCAATGATGCAGCCAGGCCAGGGGCCATCACTATCAATGAAGAGCTGAATTTATCTCTATGTAGTTTCAAAGAACCATATCGTTATGTACTGAAAAGAAAAAAATCCTAATACCTTAAGCCTTACTAGAAATATTGTTTGGTACTATATTAGTGAGCAACACCTAACTGTTTCAACAGACAAAACCCAAATCTCAGTGGCAACACATGCACTCATTCGCAAAAGGGTTTACTTTTCACATACAGCACAATCAACTGAGGGTCAGCAAGGTGAGCTCAGTGGAGCTGCTGCACGCAATAATTCAGGCCCACAAGTTTCTCCCATCTGTGGCTCTACCATCCCCCGGAGCCCTGGCATTTACTTCTCTAGACCCTAGACATCCACTCACCAAACAAAATTTTCAAAGAGCACAACGAAGAATGATCACCTGGGAGGTTTTATGGGCCAGTCACCGAAACATGTATCATGTATGCCTAGATTATATTGGCTTAAAGTCAGTCGCAAGGCCACACCTAGCTGCACACAAAGTTTCACAGCTGTATTTCTAAACATGGCAGCATACACATTACTCACTACCAAATTGTGTTTCACAAATATATCACTAAAAAATTAGTGTATGCACCAGGTACTGGTAGACAGTATGTTTCACGCATGGAAAATGTGGCCTTGTTCTGTCCCATTAGAAAAAAGATAAGTCTGGTAAGCACATGGCAGTCTTCAACACAGTCTATCAATTTGATCACCAAATATCCTTTCGTTCCTTTCTTCCCAGAATACACTTAGCTCCCCACCAAGAAAGACAAGACAAAGCCCTGTCTAGCCATGATATCCAATGTAAGTTTCAGTGGTTAAGGTGAGAAAAATTTATTTAGGTGATAACATTAAAAAAAAATGTTATAGACTAGGGCACCCAAGTGCTTCAGTTAAGTGTCTACATTCAGCTCAGGTCATGATCTCAGGGTCCTGGAACTGAAAGCCTGCTTCTCCCTCTCCTATCCCCCATGCTTGTGCTATGTCAAATATATAGATAGATAGATAGATAGATAGATAGATAGATAGATAGATAGATAGATAGATAGATAAAATCTTTTAAAAAAATCCTTTAGTGTAATGCCGTCATATTTCTCATTTAACTCTGGCTCTAAGCAGGTTATCATTATAAATGTTACTCTCAAGCTAGGGTTCCTATTCTCAAGGCCTTGATCCTCGGGTTGTTAGTTCATATTTTGCTATGTCATTCTGTCATTCTTTTTTTTTTTTTTTTAAGATTTTATTTATTTATTTGACAGAGATAGTGAGAGAGCACAAGCAGGCAGAGCAGCAAAGGGAGAGGGAGAAGCAGGCTCTTCACCAAGCAGGGAGCCCAATGTGGGGTTCAATCCCAGGACGCTGGGATCATGACCCGAGCCAAAGGCAGTCGCCCAACCAACTGAGTCACCCAGGTGCCCCTTGCTATGTCATTCTTATATTTCATACACTACAAGTCTTTTTAATTCCTTATGTGCTTAAGAGTCCTTATAGACATTTACCTTATGTTTACATCCACCTTTTCATTCCAAATATTTACTGAGTGTCAATAATATGCACGTCCCTGGGCTAAGTTCTGATGGAGATACAAAGATGAGTAAGGTATGGCCCTAACCACACTCCACCCTTTCCTGACTCAAAACCTGCTCTAGAAGCGAACTCTTTTGTAACAGAAAAGATATGCAAAGCATACAACAAAATAAACCTATTATTTAGGATCGAAGGTGATTAGAGCCCCAAAAGTGGCATAAGCAAGTAAGTTAATCATAGGAGTTCAGTTACTAAAGAGGACAATTCCAGTTAGGAAGATTAAAGGATTCTCCATGTCCATCAGCTCTAAGTATTATTAACTGACTCTCAACCCCCTGGTATGAAATTTTTACCACCTTTTTCTCCTTTGTCTAGTTATCTAGCTATAATAAAGGCTTACCTAAGTTGTAGCAATGACAAGGAAAAGGAAAGGATGGAGATAAAGGAATATATCAAGGAAATATTCTCCTTGAAAGCTCCTAAATCCTAGAGTGGTTATTTCATTGACCTCTTCCCACTATTTACTTATTCTTTTTCTTAATTCCTTTAACATTACTCTAATGCTGTCAGCTACTTTTAAGACTTTCTTAACTATTTACACACTGGCAAGTCAATATACATTTTCTAAATACCTTATGATGTTCTGTAATTTCTATTACTTGTTTTTATTACATTACGATATCAGAATTGTTGCGGTAAAAAGGCTTATACCCCCTTCTGTGCCACACACACATAAGGGTACCTTCGAAATCAATTATTTCTATCTTCATTCTACAAAGTAAAAACCTGACAGGAAGTTAAGCAAGCTTTCCTAAGTTAGACAGTGTGTTCCCTTCTACTCCACTGGTCTCCCCCCATTCCTTTCCCCCTTTTGTTAGATCACCATTTGGACCCCAACTCACATTCTTCTGTAGAGTTGGACAGTAAATTTGTAGAATAAAAACACGTCTTTTGGCATCAGTAGACTAAACTCCCCTTTTTGTAAGCCTCTCCTACAGACATGTTTAGTTAAAATCAATGATTTTGTATGACTTTGTACCATTGTATTAACAGTCTAGTATTAAGTTGTCCCATGATATTATAAACTCTGTTTTGCAAACATTCATTTAAGTTAAACAAAATGTATTAAGTACCCATCATATACTAGGTATTAAGCTAACTGGTGACAAATGATGAATAAGATTATTCACTTAAGTGCTGGAGATAAATGACACTGAAGTGCTTTAAATGCAGGAAAAATATGAGGTGAAATAATTTCAATATAACATAGAAAGTGCTGATTGCTATATAATAATCAACCATGCAGATGAATCACAAGTGGATGAATCCACTTATGCATATAATTGTACATTGAGGAAGTCTCCATTTTTTGGTATTTTAAAATGCTGATAAAACAATTGTCCTCCTGTGTTTTCTATATGTATGATTTTTCATTAGAACAGATTATTAGAAATACAATTATCAAGTCAATGTATGAACATTAAGGCTATTTAAGAATATAATCAACCTAGATGCCCATCAATAGATAAATGGATAAAGAAGATGTGGTATATATATACAATGGAATACTATGCAGCCATCAATAGAAACAAAATCTTGCCATTTGCAATGACGTGGATGGAACTAGAGGGTATTATGCTAAGTGAAATAAGTCAGCCAGAGAAAGACAATTATCATATGATCTCTCTGATACGAAGTATTTGAGAGACAGGGCAGGGGGATGTGAGGGGGTGGGGGAAGGGAAATGAAACAAGATGGGATCGAGAAGGAGACAAACCATAAGTGACTCCTAAACTCACCAAACAAACTGAGGGTGGCTAGGGGGTACGGAGGGTAGGGATAGGGTGGCTGGGTTATAGACACCGGGGAGGGTATGTGCTATGGTGGTAAGTGCTGTGAAATGTGTAAGCCTGATAATTCACAGACATGTACCCTGGGGCAAATAATACATTATATGTTAATTTAAAAAAAGAATATAATCAAATTGTTTTCCAAAAGAATTATATTAATTTATACCCCCACCAGCAGTATACTAGAACTTTTTAACTTCAGATGTATTAGCACTGAAAATTATCTTTTTGAAAGCCACTGCTTATTATAGATGAAAAACTGTAACTGTTTTTGGATTACTTTTAACAAATGGCCATTAATAATATTACAGCTGATTTTGTTAGTTGTAGCTACTGGTAAAGCAATGTTTTTAAAAGTCCATTATTTACAGCCTATATGACACAATTATATTTTAGAAAGTGATTTTTTTGCTCTAGTTTCCTTATCTCATAAGTAAGCAGGGAATCACAGAAGGGATATTGGCAGTCATTGAATCCAACTTCCACCCACTGCAGGAATTCTTTCTATGATAATCCCCGAAAAAGGGCCTCCTAGCCTTGAACACTTCCAATAATGATAAACTCACTGTTGGGTGGTTCTTCAGATAATCAGATTTTCCCTGTAACTGAGATAATATCTATGAAAGTGCTTTGATAAAATTAAAAGAATGTTCTATAAATTCAAAATTTTTCTAATTCATAGATCAGATTAATCTACTACTTGTTTTTAAAATAGTGCCCAACTGTCATGATATGATCTTCCATTTAAGTAGTTCTTTATTATTTTAAAGATACTTTTGCATACTTCAATCATGTTTAGTGATTTTAACAAGAGTTTTAGTATTCTGGTATACTCTGTGCTTTTTGTTATTTATTTATTTAAAAATATTTTATTCATTTATTTGAGAGAGAGAGAGAGAGAGAGCATGGAGACGGGGAGGGAGAGATACAAGCAGACTTTGTGCTGAGTGTGGAGCTGAAGATGGGGCTAGACCTCCAGACCCTGAGATCATGACCTGAGCTGAAATCAAGAGTCTGCTGCTTAACCAACTGAGCCACCCAGACACCCCACTATGCTTTTTAAATACCAAACCCCTAGTATCATTGTTTTCATAATTCTGTTATTCTGGTACTTAAAAAAATCAAAATAATTTATATTTTGATTTTTGAACAAAATCAAATTTTGATTTGATTTGTGAACAAAAGACTCATAATATGTGGACTATAATTCTAGACAAGTCTTTACTTATTGAGCACATAACAAAAAAGAAACCAAAGAGTGTTATTGATAAGATTCTATAAGAAGGATAGTTTTTAGTCCAAAATAAAGGATTTCTTGTCCAGTAGAACACAAATATCATGGTACTAAAATTAAAATAGATAACTCTGCTTTGGAATGTCTAGCTGCACATGATAAAACTAATGAAAATGATGAAACCAGAAATAATTTCTTTGAAACAACTACATAGCACTTTATAAATTAAAAAAATCTAATCTGAGTCAAAAATCAAAAGGTGTTTTATAAATATCTCCACAAGATTATCAAGCAAGAGATGAAATTATTCAAAAGAAATCAAGGAAATATTGGGAAGTAGCCCTTAATCCTTATTATTTTTCAGAGTAGTGCAGTATCTGAAAGTTTTTTTAGTTGGAAAATTATGCACAAAATTATGCTCTTCACCCAACAGTAGCATCAAATGATGATGCATCTTCATTTTTAAGATCACATCTTCTGAGGAAGATCAAATAACATTTCATTAAGATTTATCTTCTAATTTATTAAAATATTAGCATGTTCAACATTTGTTTTCTTTTATAACAGCTTTATTGAAGTACAAATCATATAACGCGCACTAACTCAATTAAAGTGCTCAGTGTTTTTTAGTATTCTACAGAGTTGTGCGACCATAACCACAATTAATTTTAGAACATTTTTATCACACCCCAAAAAGAAACCTTGTACCCATTAACAGTCATTTCCCATTACCCACCCTTCCCCCAGCCCCACCAGCCTTTGGCAAGTACTACTAACCTACTTTTTGTCTGTAGGGATTTGCCTATTCTGGACTTTTCATAGAAATGGAATTATATAATATATGATCTCTTGTGACTGGCTTCTTTCATTTAGAATAATATTTTCAAGGTCCATCCAAGTTGTAGCATATGTCAGTACTTCATTCTTTCTTATTGCTAAGTAATACCCCATTGTTTGGATATACCACATTTTGCTTATCCATTTATCAGTTGATGGACATTTGGATTGCTTCAACTTTTTAGTTATTATGAATAATAGTGATATAAAAATTTGTAGGGGCACCTGGGTGGCACAATGGGTTAAAGCCTCTGTCTTTGGCTCAGGTCATGATCCCAGGGTCCTGGGATCGAGCCCCGCATCGGGCTCTCTGCTCGGCGGGGAGCCTGCTTCCCCCTCTCTCTCTGCCTGCCTCTCTGCCTGCTTGTGATCTCTCGCTCTCTGCCAAATAAATAAATAAATAAAATCTTTAAAAAAAAAATTTGTAAACACATTTTTATGTAGACATAGATTTTCATTACATAAACCTTCCTATTACATAGACATAGGTTTCATCTAGGGTATATGCCTAGGAGTGGAATTGGTGGGCCATATGGTAACTTTGTTTCAAAGTGGCTGTGTCCTTTTACATTCCCACCAGTGGTATATGAGGGCTCCAATTTCTCTACATCCTCATTTTTACTCACCATCATCTGCCTTTTTTATAGCAACATTTGTTTTTATAAGTGATACTGATATTTTGTAATATATTCAGACATTAAACTTTTGAAATATATTAAGTATTTTTTACTGATATTTTGCTTTATGAATTCTAAACTCTTTTAAAAACACTGATATTAATACATATTTCAGTATTAAAGTTAAAACCCCAGCTATCATTTTTGTACTAGTTATTTCAATAAATAATTGTATTTTCTTATAAAACTTAACATGATACATTATCTTTAAACCTCAGAATTAGGCAAACTTTTTCTCTACTTGTATCTTCCTTCTACAAAAAAAATGAGAGTTTTATAATTCATTCCTTCTTTGTGCTGATTGCTAGAAAGCTTAAAAGTTAGAGGTTTTCTTAGTTGGGAATTCTTACAAAACATTAACTTTCATCTGTTATGATCATTGTTTTTATACCTCTACATTTAGTAAAAGCTAACACAGTCCTTTTTAGAAATAGGGTATAAAAAAGTAAATAAATGTGCAGTAAGTATCCTTGATCTGCACAGAAATTTATTCCCAACTCTATAAATGATGAAAGTGAGGCAATGAAAAGTGACTTACTCAAAGTCAGAAGCTTAGAGGTGGCAAAGCTGGTAGTCAATCCCCCATATCACATCTTTATGCTACTCCATCCCTCTTTTTAAGACAGGATTTTTCTGCCTTTGGAAAGTATCCCAGAGTAGCTCTTGCAGAGCTAATACTTAACCATGACAGAGTCCCCATAATAAGATATTTGACTAATATCCTATCCTAGTGATGGAGATAAATTTTTTTAAAAAGATTTTGTTTTTATTTATTTATTTGACAGACAGAGACGGATCACAAGTAGGCAGAGAGGCAGGCAGAAAGAGGGGGAGGCAGGCTCCCAGCTGAGCAGAGAGCCTGATGCAGGGCTCAATCCCAGAACCCTGAGATCATGACCCGAGCCGAAGGCAGAGGCTTTAACCCACTGAGCCACTCAGGTGCCCCAAATTTAAATATTCCAAATCCAATCCCCACAATGGCTTGCTCTGTTTGATAGAAATAAATTTATTTTTCAGTGTTAATTATGTGATTGTAATTGTGAAAATTTAAGTCATCAGTTTGCTACTAATGCTAAGAAAGACTGTATAAGATTTTAAAATCTATTATTTGTTTAATAATATGAGTTATGGTGTCTGATCTCTGCAGTTAACTTAAGAACAGTGGACATAAGGGAACCTGTGTGGCTCAGTTGGTTAAGTGTCTACCTTAGGCTCAGGTCATGATCCTGGAGTCCCAGAATCAAGCCCCACATCAGGTTCCCTGCTGAGCAAGGGATCTGCTTCTCCCTCTCCCTCTGTCCCTTACCCTTCTCTCACTCACTCACTCTCTCTAAAAAAAAAAAAAAAGGAACAGGGGAGATATTTCCAAACAGTTCCTGTTTGGAATAATTTATAGAAAGTTACTTTATGTTTTTCTGTATTACTTTATAAAGTCACATAAAAGAATTGTCTATATGAAATTTATGAATGCTTCCTTAAAGAAAGTGAGTATCTATAAAAGTTATTATAGAAATGCACTTAGTATTCATTACTGTTGATATTGAATGGAAGTTTTAGTTCCAGATATAAGGTGAGAATACCAGTAGCAGGAAACTAAGTTAGCTATGAGTTATTTCTGGAAATATAAAGTCCCAATGATTTTACTTATTAAGCTGGGCAAATAAATCATAGTTATGTTCCAAACCTAAGTAATAGTTATAAAACAACCTAAACATATATAGAAAAATTCAACAAACTGCATTAACGCCTTAAACAAACCTTTCTCCTCCCCTCACTCTACCTCCACATTGAGACTTAAGTATTGTGGACGCTTGCAATGTTTGGTCTAAAGATTTAGGCCATCACTATGAATTAAGAAACATCATAAAATGATTTAAATCACTATGTGCTAAGTAGTAGGACCTTGTAGTTGAATAAATATTGGTTTTCTAGCAAAGTACAGACCCTTAGAAGTTATATTATTTGCCTCCATCATTTTACAGATGTGGGAAATAAAGATGAGAAAAAGGAACCTGTCCAAGATCTCCTAAGTTCACAGCAGGGTAGGAATTATAACCAAGCTGATTACTGATTGAAGGCTCTTTCCATAACATCATGATAGTTCAAATCAAAGTTTAAAATCCATCTGATTTGTAGCTTTGTTTAAACCATAAGTTTAAAAGACCTGAACATGATATGGCCTATAACAGCAAAATGTTTTCATGAATTCACACTTTTAGCTGACAGTCAACTAATAGCAATGTTACTATCAGCACAGATTATGGATATATTATTAAAAATGTAATAATGCCAAGGCTTTCTAGGATATTTTTAAAATCATAAGCAATGCTATTAGATATTTTAAGATCACTTAGAAAATTACTTTCATACAAAGGAACAAACTTCTGGAAAAGGAGCTAAAGAGAAGTTTGATAGCTCTTTCTTATTTCATTCCCTGAAAAATGTGTTAAACATTAATTTCACAAGTTGAACATTGCAGATGAAAAGAGGGAAGAAATAGAAATCCACCCAGTTCTAGAATTACAGATTGAGTTTTGGAAGATGGTTTGATCTCGTAATCTTTTTTACTGGTCCTCTCTTGGCATTCATTGTCTTTTGATTAACTGGATTATATCTTCCCCTGAAATAAAAGAAGTGTTAATCATTATTTTAAAGTCATCATTGTATATCACAAAAACATATGCTTATAGTACCATCCTAAACAGCCATATGTTATACCATATTATCTCATTACAGAGAGGAAACCAACTCAAGGGCAGATAATCCAAAGGCCAGGAAGGAGTCCATGAGGTGGGCTAATGTAGAAAGCTCTAACCAAAGAGGGATGAGATGAACCATTCTGATATTGCCTCTGGAAATATGAATTAAAGCTAAGAAAATAGAGAGAAGCCATGAAGTAGGGCAGGGAGAATAAAGAAATAAGATCCATGAGTAAGCCAAAGGTATGTTACCTAAAAATATAATAAAATTGAAACTAAGATATACCAAGGTCTGTGAGGTTAAAAAGATATAGAGAGTGAAGATGGTGGTTGGTAAAGAGAAGAAAAGTGAAGTAGAGACCGAACTAGTTGAAATAATAACAGCAACATTTTTTAAAGCACATAATTTATGTCAGGAACTATTCTAAATTCTATTTATTAATTGATTCATATCAACCTCACAAAATCCCTATGATGTCTGTACGATTATTAGCCCTGTTAGATAGATGAGAAAACAAGGCTATATAGTTAGTAAGCAGATCTAGAATTTGAATTTCTAGAATTTGAATTCAGAAAGGATTCAACGTCTATGCCTTTACTACTTTTCTGCATGGCAGACCACTAAAGTGAAGAACTGTGAAGTTCTGCTCAGATTTTTAAAGCTTCTTTGACCTCTAGTTTTAATATCTGTGGGCCCAGTTATATTGGAATTCCTGTTCTCAGATTTCCATGGGATCATCTTTCCTTTATTGATTTACATATCTTTATAAAGCCAACTTCCCCACCCTCTTACTTAAGAGTAGAGTCAGCTTCAATTCCCTGCAAAGTGCTTTTCAAAAATGTTTTACTCAGGGAGTGATGTCGGGAAAAACGACAGAATGACTTTAGAAAATTCTTTCTCCCATCAAAGCAATGGAAAAATTGGCAAAAACGGTCAGAAGCAACTTTTTCAGAGCTCTGGAAATTAACCAAGGACTTGAAGCAATCCTAGAGAATTTATTAAACACACTACACAACACACACACACACATACACACACACAGAGCTGAAACTCAGGAAAAATATTGAACTTTGTAGCATTTTACCTTGCCCTAGACCCCTTTCCCCAGCTTTGTGGCATCCCTATGAAAAAATTGAAAAACTAACCCTAAAATTCATATGGAAATTAAAGGGACTCTGAACAACCAAAGCCATCTTTTTTTTTTTTTTTTTAAAGATTTTATTTATTTGACAGAGAGAGAGAGAGAGGTCACAAGCAGGCAGAGAGACAGGCAGGGGTCAGGGGGTAGGGAAGCAGGCTCCCTGCAGAGCAGAGAGCCCTATGTGCGGCTTGATCCCAGGACCCGAGACCACAACCCGGGCTGAAGGCAGAGGCCTTAACCCACTGAGCCACGGAGGTGCCCCTAACCAAAACCATCTTGAAAAAGAATTAAGTTGGAGGAATCACATTTATTTCAAACTTACTGAAAACCTAGTCATCACGACAGCATGTCAGGATTTATAGATCAATGGAGTAGAAAGGAAAGTCTAGAAATAAACGCATGTTTATGGTTGATTTTTTAAAAGGGTGCAAAGACAATCAAATGGGAAAGAATAGTCTTTAAAACAGATATAGTGAAAAGAAGGGCCATAAGTACCCCAATGTTCATAGCAACAAGTCCACAATAGCCAAATTGTGGAAAGAGCTGAGATGCCCTTCAACAGATGAATGGATAAAGAAGATGTGGTCCATATATACAATGGAATATTGTATATAGCCATCAGAAAGGATGAATACCCAACTTTTGCATCAACATAGATGGGACTGGAGGAGATTATGCTGAGTGAAATAAGTCAAGCAGAGAAAGCCAATTATCATATGGTTTCACTTACTTGTGAAGCATAAGGAATAACATGGAGGACATTCGGAAGGGGAAAAGAAGAGTGAATTGGGGGAAATGGAAGGGAGAGACGAATCACGAGAGACTGAACTCTGAGAAACAAACTGAGGGTTTTAGAGGCGAGGGGGTGGGGGAATGGGTGAACCTGTGGTGGGTATTAAGGAGGCCACATATTGCATGGAGCACTGGGTATTGTACATAAACAATGAATCTTGGAACACTGCATCAAAAACTAATGATGTATTTTAGGGTGACTAAAACAACACAATAAAAAATTAAAAAAAAAAATTAAAATAAAATAAGGGGCGCCTGGGTGGCTCAGTTGGTTAAGCGGCTGCCTTCGGCTCAGGTCATGATTCCAAGAGTCCTGGGATCAAGCCCCGCATCAGGCTCCCTGCTCAGCGGGGAGCCTGCTTCTCCCTCTCCCTCTGCCTGCTGCTCTGCCTACTTCTGCTCTCTATCTCTGTCAAATAAATAAATTTAAAAAAAAATTAAAATAAAGTAAAACAAATGATGCTAGGACAATGGGATAGGCACATGCAAAAGATTGAAACTGGACCCCAGTCTACACTATATATAAAAATTGACTCAAAAATGAATCAAAAAGGGCTTAAACTATAAAACTCTTAGAAGAAAACATATGTATAAATCTTTGTGCTCTTGGATTAGGCAAAAATTTCTTAGATATGATATCTAAAGCATAAGTAACCAAGAAAAAAAATCCTAGGGAGCCAAGATCCATTGGTCTTCATCCAAATCAAAACTTTTGTGCTTTAGGGTGCCTGGGTGGCTCAGTGGGTTAAAACCTCTGTCTTCGGCTCAGGTCATGATCTCAGGGTCCTGGGATCGAGCCCCGCATCAGGTTCTCTGCTCAGCAGGGAGCCGCTTCCCCCTCTCTCTCTGCCTGCCTCTCTCCCTACTTGTGATCTCTCTCTGTCAAATAAATAAATAAAAATCTTAAAAAAAAAAAAAACCTTTTGTGCTTTAAAGGACATCATCAAGAAAGAAAAAATTACAACAAAGAATGTAAGAAAATATTTGCAAAACATGTATCTGGTAATGTCTAGTAACCAGAATATATAAAGTACTCTTATAACGAAACGACAAGACAACAACCCAATTTAAAAATGGGCAAAAGGGGGCAAGTAGGTGGCTCAGTAGGTTAAGTGTCTGTCTTCACTTCAGGTCAGGATCAAGCCCTGCGTTGGGCTCCCTGCTCAGCGGGGAACCTGCTTCTCCCTCTCCCTCTGCCACTCCTCCTGCTTGTGCTCTCTCTCTCTCTCGCTCACTAATAAACAAACAAACAAACAAACAAATAAATAAATAAAATCTTTTTAAAAAGGCAAAAGACTTGAACAGGCATTTCTCCAAAGAAGATATACAAATGGCAAGCAAGTACACAAAAAGATGCTTAACATCATTAGTCTTTGGGGAAATACAAATCAAAACTACAATGAGAGTACAAATCAAAATTACAATTCACAAGTACTGGCATGGTGAAAAAAAAAAAGGACAATAACAAATGTTGATAAAGATGTGGAGAAATTGGAACCCTCATACATTGCTAGTGGGAATATAAAATAGTGTAGTCCATTTGGATAATAGTATGGCAGTTCCTTAAAAAGATAAAAGTTACCAATTGACTCAGCAATTCCATTCCAAGGCATATATCCAACAGAATTAAAAACATATGCATAAAAACTTGTGTAAGAATGTTCATAGCAGCATTATTCAGAATAGTCAAAAGGTGTAAACAACCCAAATATCCATCACCTGATTAATGGACAAACAAAATGTGACAGATCCAAGAACTGGAATATTATTCAGCCACAAAAAGTAATAAGGTACTGATATATGCTCCTACATGAATGAACTGTGAAAAATTATGCTGAGTGACAAAGTCAGGCACATAAAGACACATCCTATTTGCTTCCATTTATATGAAATAACAAGAATAAATAAATCTATAGAGACAGAAAGTAGATTAGTGATTGCCAGGGCCTAGGGTGAGGGAGGAATAGAGAGTGAATGCTAATGGGTAAAAGGGTTTTGGGGGGAGGTGAAGATGTTCTTTAAGCACATAGTGGTGATGGCTGTGCAACACTGTGAATATACCAAAAAGCAATGAGTTTCACTTTAAGGGTAAATTTTGGATAACAGCATGTAGAAGAATGAAACTGGATCACTTTCTTACACCATACATAAAAATAAACTCAAAATGGAATGAAAGACCTAAATGTGAGATGGGAATCCATCAAAATCCTAGAGAAGAACACAGACAGCAATCTCTCTGACCTCAGCTGCAGTAACTTCTGGTAGATGTGTCTCCAGAGACAAGGGAAACAAAAACAAAAGTGAATTATTAGGAGTTCATCAAGATAAAAAGGTTCTGCACAGCAAAGGAAACAATCCACAAAATGGAAAGGCAACCTCTAGAATGGAAGAAGACACTTAAAAATGACAGATTGGATAAAGGGCTAGTACCCAAAATCTATAAAGAACTTATCAAACGCAACACCCAAAAAAAAAATAAGAAATGGGCATAAGACATGAATAGACATTTCTCCAAAGACACACAAATGGCTAACAGACACATAAAAAAATGCTCAACATCACTGACCATTAGGGAAATACAAATACCACGAGATACCACCTCACACCAGTCAAAATAGCTAAAATTGTCTATTCAGGAAACAACAGACGTTGGTGAAGATGCAGCAAAAAGGGAATCCTCTTGGATTGTTGATGGGAAAACAAACGGGTGCAGCCACTCTAGAAAACAGTATGGAGGTTCCTCAAAAAGTTAAAAATACAACTACCCTTACAACACAGCAATTGCACCACTAGGTATTTATCTAAAGGATACAAAAATAGTGATTCAAAACAGCATATGCACCCCAAAGTTTATAGCAGCACTATCCACAATAGCCAAAACAGAAAGAGCCCAAATGTTCATCAAGTGATGAATAGGTAAAGAAGATGTGGTATATATACACAATAGAATATTACTCAGCCATTAAAAAGAATGAAATCTTGCCATTTGCAATGACATGGGTAGAACTAGAAAGTAGTATACTAAGCCAAATAAGTTAGTCTGAGAAAGACAAATACCATATGATTTCACTCATGTGTGGAATTTAAGAAATGAAACAGATAAAGATAGGGGAAGGGAAGGAAAAGTAAAATAAAGACAGAGAGGGAGGCAAAACATAAGAGACTCTTAACTTATAGGGAACAAAATGAAGTTTGCTGGAGGGCAGGTGTGTGGGGGATGGGGCAATTGGGTGATGGGCATTAAGGAGGGCACTTGATGTAATGAGCACTGGATAGTATATGCAACTGATGAATCACTCGATTCTACCCCTGAAACTAATACTACACTATACGTGAATTAATTTGAATTTAAATAAAATCTTGAAAGAAAAAATAAAGGACAAATTTTGGGGTATGTTGATTATAATTCAACATAAACATTTTCAAATGTTGTATTTTTGGAATAAACCGTTTCCTGTGCAAAGAGTTTCCTTAATGAAATAACAATGTTTTAGAATAATTTCATCTTCTGGTGTAATACAGAATTAACCACAAGCATTCAATTATATCATTTTCAATTAAGAGCTCATTCTAGATATTTATTGTTTACTATACTAAATGATTTTATATTATGTTAAGGATTTTTTTTTTAAAGATTTTTTTAAAGATTTTTTTTTTAAAAGATTTTATTTATTTATTTGACAGAGAGAGAGAGATCACAAGTAGGCAGAGAGGCAGATGGGGAGGGGGAGGGAAGCAGGCTCCCTGCTGAGCAGAGAGCCCGATGTCGGGCTCGATCCCAGGGCCCTGAAATCATGACCTGAGCCAAAGGCAGAGGCTTTAAGCCACTGGGCCCACCCAGGCGCCCCTGTTAAGGATTTTTTAAATAGCTACCTTATATCAGTCATTTCTATAAGATCTAACTGACATGATGACACTAATCATCAAGGTGAGGTACATTAACTCTAAAAATGTTTAATTTCCTAGACCTCTTTTAGAACAGTGTTTTTTGAACTACAGAATGCAACTCAATAGTGGATTTATTTAGTGAATTATAACAGCAATATAAAAAAAAGAACAAAATAGAAAATATCAGCATGCCTCACACATAATAAGGGTAAAATAATATTTTTCAATTATATATAAAAATAAATATGGGTATACTGAGTCACAATACGCGAACAGTCATGGTCAACAACATTTGGAAACCATTTTCCATTCCTGAGTACTGTAGTTTTTACATACACGATAGTAGCTAAGACCCTTGCAAAATTATGCTAGCTTACCAGTGCTGAAAGCTTTGTTACTTGCAGTTTCAAATTATTGTCATATGTTTTATTCTCTTCCCACAAATAAATTCCTTGTAACTTTATTAATTCTTTATATTCAACAAAATACTATACATTGTAGAGGAATAATAATAGCTGATATTTACTGAATTAGGGATTTTTCAATAATCTCTAATTATCATATTAACCATTTAATTTAATTTTGTCATCCCCATTTTATAAGTGAGTAAACTGAATTTGAAGAAGGTTACTTAAAGCCACATTAAATAATAAGTGACAGAGGCAAAAACTGATTCATCTGTCTGCTCCAAACACAGTGCAAATTTTCATTTACCATCTTACTTTTACCACACTATTTTTTAAAATATCATACGGCATTAGCTACACAAATATTTACACTTGTATTTTGACTTGAGGTATTCTATAGTCATTCTAGTAGATAAACTTTCACTATTTTTCTATTTTATTGAATTTTTATTCTTTATTCTTTTTAAAAAAATTTTTAAAGTAATCTCTATACCCAGTGTGGGGTTTGAACTCATAACCCCAAGATCAAGAGTTGCATGCTCCACCCATGAGCCAGCCAGGTACCTCTTGATTTTTGTCCTCTTTTTTTTTTTATTTAAAGATTTTATTTCTTTATTTGGGAGAGCAAGCATGCGTGAGTCAGCAGAGGAGCAGAAACAGAGGGACAAGCAGACTCCACGCTGAGTGCAGAGCCCAACGTGAGGCTCAGTTTCACAACCCTTAGATCTTGACCTGAGCTAAATTCAAGAGTTGGACGCTCAACCGACTGAGCCACCCAAGTGCCCTAATTTTTCTCCTTCAATATAATACAGTTAAAAATGATTATAAAGTACACATATTCTTTTTTTATTAGCTGCCCCAATCCTACTCTACAAAACCAAATGGAAACATTAAAGCAATTAGACACAAATAGCCCACTGATAATTACCTTGACTTCCTATATACATCTAGTCCCAAAAGAAGTTATTAAAGTTTAGGTTTTTTCTATGTTTATTTAAAATATTTCTTGTTCTTTCCTTAGTAGAACCAATGGAAACTTATAAAAACAGCTCCATATCTTGAATGCCCCTGATGAGTTGGGTGCTTTATAAGTTGTGTTAAAAGTACACAAATTGTTATAGAAAATACCAGAAAATATAAGTTATCTACAATCCCAATATACTATTTTGTGTTATAGTTTTTATTTACTACTATAGGTAAATATTTTCCTATGTCAATTATATATTTTCCTAGAATGTATTTTTTTTGTAACTTTATATCATCATAGTTAATTGAATTATTCCCTTAAAGTTGGATATTTTGGTAAAGTTTTCTCAACTCTAGCTGCTTTTCTTATCAAAAGGTGGTTTCCTAACCATTCTGTCTCTTAATGAGTCCCAGAATCAATCTCCGTTAGGTCTTGTGATTCCAGGGTACTAAGGATTGCCTTATTTTCTTCTCTAGAGCTTGTAGAGTCACTCTAGAACACTTGCAGGTAGAAAAAAAAAATGAGGATGTTCACACTGAAGAAAAAATTATTTATGGTTTTCTATTTTTAAGAACTACTGCTTATGGTATCAGTTTTTGAAGTCTTTGATTACAGAAATATGATTTTTTTATAGTTAATATGTGCCATAAGTCATAGTCATAAGATTATCTATTAACTTGGCAACTTCCAAATCTCATCCTAAAGAGATGATTTCTCCTATTTATTTTAAAGATGGTATCTCTTATTTATCCTTTTTTTAAAAGATTTTATTTTTAAGTAATCTGTACAGTCAATGTGGGGCTTGAATTTACAACCCTGAGATGAAGAGTCACAGGCTCCACTGACTGATCCAGCCAGGTACCCATATCCTTTTTTCAAATAAGTATATATAAGGATCTCTAGACCACATCTTTCAATAGCACTGTAGAGATCTCGTTCATTTCTGTGGCTATGGTTTCATAAAGTAGGACTATATGTAATAGATAATATTCAGTATCCTTTTTTGAAAGATTTCTTTTAATAGTATATCACAGTCAAATGGGTATTTTCTTTCTTTCTTTTTTTTAAGAGAAGGAAAAAGAGAGAACGAAGAAGGTGTGTATGAGCAGGGTGGGGGGAGGGGCAGAGAGAGAGAGGGAGAGAATTTTAAGCAGACTCCATGCCCAGTGCATAGCCTGATGAGAGGCTTGATCTCATGACCCCAAGATGACCTGAGCTGAAATCAAGAATCGGACACCCAACCCACTGAGAAACCCAGGTACCTTATATGGGTATTTTCTAATGCTCTCATTTATTCTGAATATTAGGAAAACTCTGTAAGTCAATATTTAACATTAGCATATGAAGAATATCAACCAAAGCAAACATTAAAAGCCACTAAAAATTGATTTCTAAAACACTGCTGTAAGTATAACACATAATAGAAGAGTGCACAAAATAGAGATGTAAGTGCCATGAATTGTAATAAAGCAAGTACTCATGTAACCACCACCCAGGTCAACAGAACAGAACACTGCCATCATATTGGAAGACCTTGTGCTCCTCCCGATTATCATTCCCCTTTTCCTACCCATTGGTAACCACTATCCTGTTTTCTGGCCCCACAGCTTAGTTGTGCCTGTCTTTTAACATCATATAAATAGAATCTTATTATATGTGTTCTTTTATTTATGGCCTCTTTTCCCCAAAACTGTGATAATTATTCATGATGTTATGTGAGCTGTAGTTTATTTTTATTGTTATTATTAATCATATATATAATATATTCATGTTACTTTGTTTTATATAAGAATAAAATTTGTATAAAATTGTATAAATTTGTATAAATTTGTATTCAATTGTATAAAATTGAATAAAATTTTATATAAGAATATTTGTTTTATATAAGAATGACATATGTGTATGAATATATATCTCTTCAAAAATTTTATCCAATCTACTATTGATAGATATTTGAGTTCAGCTTATGGCTATTATGAATAAAGCTGTTATGAACATTCTTGTACAGGTTTTTTTGGTGTAAATATATGTGCCATTTTGTTAGGTGTACAACTAAAAGTGCAATTGTTGGGTTATAGAGTAGGTGTATGATCAGCTAAATGTAGAAAGTAATACTAAACACTATTCCAAAATGGTTGCATAAATTTACACTTCATATCTTTGACAACACTTGGAATCATCAATCTTTAAAATTTGTGGTGGCCTATCATAATTTTAACTTGCATTCCGCTGAGTAAGTAATGGTGTTCAATCCATTGGCTATTTGGATATCCTCCTCTATGAGGTACTTAAAACTAAAACTTGGTTTAATGACAAAAACTTGAATAAAAAAATATACTAAATTCCAAAGTTGAGGCAATAGCTCATAACAACAATACTTTAAAGTAGTACCAATTACATATACCTAATTTGGAAGATTATAGGTATATAGAAATGTTCCTATCACTTGAGTTATTTGGTTAATTAATATTTCCAGGAAGTGAAGAGTTTTTTTCCCCATTTGTATGACCATTTATTCACTTGTACATTCATTAAAAAATTAGTAAATATTTATTTAAGCCAAGCACTGTATTCAACATAAGGCTCTACCAAAGATGGGAGAGACATATCTGAGATCAAGCATGTGCATTGCCAGAGGGCACAGACCAGCTTACTGGGCAGGGATCCCAGACCACGTCATCCACCTCTGATGCACTAGCACCCGCAGCTCAGTTCAGACCTATAGCCTGGAGGGCCCCAAAGAGAAACTGATCATTAGGATGATATAGCAGGGGGCAATAAGGAGGAATGGGTTTGGCATCCAGGTCATCTACTTGAATGTCTTTTAGTACCACCTTGTCCAATTTGACAGTTAAGTGGATGAGAATCATTTATACATGGCCCGGAAAGAATGTGACAAACAGGGTTCCAATTCTCACAGTAGGTCACCCCATCAGAAGAAGAGAAAGCCCACACTTCGTTTACTGATGAATCAGCTTGATACATGAGACTGCAGCTTCCCTGTAGCCTTATTGTCTCTGCCCAAATCTATTTCCTTCCCTTCCCCTCGAGGCACTCATTCGAAGAATGCTCACGAGTAAACTTCTTACATGCTGATTTCCATTTCATTCTACTCTCTGAGAGATCCAACCCGCAACAGAATCAGTGGAAAACTAAACTAAACCAAATAGACCTATAGTCTAGTGATACAGATGTGTATGTGTGTTAATACGTGAATAGAATGAGTTTTGTATTTTTAAAATCTTTCTCCATTATTAAACCAAATTTGAATAAAAGAAGTATTATCTTTCTAAAAGTTAATTGGAAGATAAATGTAAAAATAAAAAAGAAATATGATTGGAAGATAAATGGTAAAATAAAAAAAAATATGTAGGATGATCATGCAGAAAGAGTTATTGTAGCATGTCTGAAACTTTTCTCCTTAGAAAAGCCTTCTTATCAGGTTGGCCCTTGGCTGGTGTCTAGGAACTTAGTGGTAAAAGTTGCCTACACTGATATAAAACTTTCCTTAAACAAAAAAGAATGGCTTACTGTACTTACAATATTGTTTGTACCTACCATACAAATGATGTGGTTTCTGTGAACATGTTTTCCTTCTGGAAGTCTGGAATTTGTTATGTGCTAAGTAAGCAGAGGGTACCTACACAACTGGCCCCCAGGAAAAAATGTGGACCCTAAGTATCTAATGAATTTCCCCGGAAGATAAAATTTCAAGTGTTGTCACACGTGTTCCCTGACCTACTGTTGGAGGAATGAAGTGTGTCCTATGTGACTGCACTAGAGGACTTTTAGAAGCTTGTGCCTAGTTTCCTCCAAACTTCATCCCATACATCTTTTCCTTTGATGTGTTGTCTTTGTATCCTTTGGCTGCAATACATTTTAGCTATAAGCACAAATACCTGCTGAACCTTATTAGTTCTAGCAAATCACTGAATAAGGGACTGGTCTTGGGGCCCCTGATGTGTTTTCTTTGTATCCTTTGGCTGCAATACATTTTAGCTATATGCACAAATACCTGCTGAACCTTGTGAGTTCTAGCAAATCACTGAATATGGGACTGGTCTTGGGGCCCCCCCAGCACAGAGGTATAATATTTTTCAGAGGGAAGTCATTTTACAGAATTTAATGTTTTAACTACATTATATTTCTATTGATATAAATGTGCTAGATAATAAGTTATAATTTATATTTATGACTACTCAATGAAGAATACATTTTTATCCATCTAGCCACATATTGGACAAAATCTTGCTATCCTGTGAATCTCTACCAAAAACACTTGTTATATTGCATATACCTTGAATGCCTGTATTTCAAAAGAATTCTGATTTATAGCTAATTTATATCCTGGTTTGCTTTTTTGATATTCTTAAGCTATATATGAATATATTCCCCTACATAGAAAAGGTTATATAAAACAAGGATTGCCTGACAAAGTATTCTGTACTTAGTACGGAACAGAAAAAATTATGTGTAGAGATAACCTCTGAAATGCATAAAACATTCCTCTCTTCTTTATTCACCCTAAATTATTTTTGTTTGCATTGGAGAACACAGTTTAAACTGCACTGTCTTCTACACTAATTTCAGTGTCTATATTTTGTCAGTAAAAGAGTTAAGGCTGGTAATTTAATTGTATTTATATTGTTAACAGTGTAGATTTAGGCTCCTCTTGGGTAGAGTATTGTTTTAGCTTAGAAAATAAGAACTTATCATGTTGGAAGACAAAACATATTCTTGGGATCTACAAAAATGTATATAAATAGTGAGTAGAGAGCACAAATTCCTTTAAGATTTTTTTTACCATCTGTTTGTTATTTTGTATCATTGCTATAAAATCTAGAAGTTCAACTTCCAAAATATAATGGACACCTGTTTTGTCAGTATCATTCACATGCAAATATAATTAATTAGAAAGGAAAGATATAGTTAGACTTACATTTTCACTAGACTCTCTTTCATTCTAGGCAGTTGATCCATCTGTTGCCTTTTAGAAACTTGGTATGAGTCAGAGACCTGAAATACAAACATTTGAGCATTTGTCCTCTTATTTCATGACTGATTTTGGAGATAAGAGGAACAGTTCATTCTCAATTAACTCTTTTATAACCATTTCCTTAAGTGGTATGCATAAGAGAAGCTAAAGAGTAATGGGAAATTCTGGCCTTCTCCAGTATTAAAAGGTTTCTAAAGATTATGGAAACTCCTTTATCACAATTCCACATTCCATATGATTTTTAAAATACATATAGAGGAAATTGTGAAAATCATATCATCTTTGTGGTATAAAGACCATTAAAAGTTTTTGTAATAGATACTGAATATAATATGTATGTTCTGTCACTAAGACAGACATAACAATAGAAGCTGTATGTATAGTGAAATGGAAAAACAAGATCATATTTTCATTTTTGTCTGTTTTGAGATACTTCTGTGATACAAAAGTGGAGACTTCCTATAGGTGGTGTATATAAAATTTCCAATACGGAAACAGTTGAGACTGGTGACCTTAGAGATGGCAATTGAAGACCTGAGTAAATGAGATCATTCAGTAAGAACACACAGAGAAGTAAGAGAGTTGAGGATATAAACTTGAGAAAGCAACTTTTAAGGGGTAGGAGAATTACTAAAGGCCATCCTTTAAAGAATAGGAAAGCCCAGGAAAAAAATACTGTCATGGAAGTCAAGAGGGGTGATATTTAAAAAGTGAGCATGGTTAGCAATATGAAATACCTAAGAGATGTGTACACTACCAGGAGGCTTGAAAAGGAGTCATTATCTTTGGCTATTAAAAAGTAAACTGTGCCAGAGCCCAGTGCTGGGGGTCAGAAAGGAGCTGAAAGAGATCAAAGATTAAAAGCAAGGCAGTGAGTATATCCACCCTTGCACGAAGTTTGACTGAGAAAAGGAAAGCTAAGGTAGTAGTTTTATTAAGAGGGGGTAAAATAAAAGTTGGTTTCTGTTTCATTTTGGTGGAAGAGATGAGCATCTTTGTGAAGATCTTTGTGAAGATCTTAACAAAGATGTTAGATCATCTTTGTTAAGTGGGACAATTTTGGATACATTGGACCAGAAGATGAAATTCATTCATTTATTCACTCAGCAAATGCTATTGCGCATCTACTATGTGCCACCTCCAGTTTAGCACTGGGGCCCAAAGATAAGTCATAGTTCTTATAATCTACTGGAGCATAATAAATAGATCATACAATTCACTACCTTGGCAGAGGTTTGCACAGGCGCTTTGTAAGCATAAAGCAGATGCTAGTTCAAGCCATAAGAGGCCTGGAAGAGGAGCCAATTAAGAGCTAAGAAAATGACATTCCAGGGAGAAGGAGCAGGAAGGGCCTACAAGTATAAGACAGCATGACATAGGCAGAAACCATATATATCGTTGGTCTGGCTTCAGTACAGGGTGTGAGTAGGGACACAGCTGGAAAGGCAGGCACTGGGCGTTGGAAAGGACCTTATAGACTCCACTGAGCTTTGCCGAAATCCTTTGGACAATGCAAAGTCACTGAAGGCTTTAAATAGGGAACACCACTGGGGTGCCTGGGTGGCTCAGTCAGTTAAGCGTCCAACTCTTGATTTAGGCTCAGGTCATGATCTCAGGGTCCTGGGATCTAGCCCTAAGTTGGCTCCATACTCAGTGAGGAGTCTGCTTGGGGATTCTCTCCCCCTCTCTCTCCCCGTTCCTCCTTCCCTTCCTCCCTCAAATAAATAAACAAATCTTAAAAAAAAAAAATAGGGAACAACACCATATCTATATTTCAGAATGATTGCTCAGGCATCAGAGGGAAAAAAATTGAGTATGGTGGGGGCAAGATTTTAACAGCTATGCTGTTGAGATTATATTTCAAGTCTAGATTTAAATCTGGGGAGCTCTAGGGTTCCTGGGTGGCTCAGTCAGTTACGCATCTGCCTTCAGCCCAGATCATGATCCTAGAGTCCCCAGATGGAGCTCTCCATCTGAAGCCCTGCTCATTAAGGAGTCTGCTTCTCCTTCTGCCCCTCCCCCTGCTCACGCTCTTTCTCTCTTTCTCACTCTCTCTCAAATAAATAAATAAAATATTTTAAAAAGAAAATAAAAATAAATTTGGGGAGCTCTATTTTCAAACAAACATTAATAAAATAGAGTTGTCCAAAAAGACAACAGAAATAGCTGGATAGTCTGGAACCTATGATATAAGGAATTGCTAGTGTAACATCTGTGGTAACTTAATATTTTAGCTTCGGGAAAAAACTATGGAAACACTTAAGAGTTGTTTTCATATCTTTGAGAAGCTGTCACATAGTGGATGTATAGAATTGTTCTGTATTCTTCAGAGGAAGAAACCAAAACCAATGTTTTAAGGAAGGAGAATAAGGAGCATCATATGATGCTTCAACAATTCTAATTATTAGAATTGCCTGACGATGAACCAGAACAGCCTCAGGTTCATTATCTGTAAACCAAAACATTATACTCAACAGTATCTCAGATCTACTGCTAAAATTCTGTTTATGGAAACAGAACTTAAGTTTATTATGTGTTACAAGTTCTGGGCAGCCTTTCTGCCTGACTTTTAAGTAACACAATAAACCTATATATTCTCTTTCCTTTAATGCTTTTTTTTTAATTTGTTTTTTATTGATATATAATGTATTATTTGTCCAGGGTACATGTCTGTGAATTGTCAGGCTTACACATTTCACAGCACTTACCATAGCACATACCTTCCCCTATGTCCATAACCAGCCGCCCTATCTCTACTCCCCCACCTCCCAGACACCCTCAGTTTGTTTCGTGAGTTTAGGAGTCTTATGATTTGTCTCCTTCCCCATCCCATCCTGTTTCATTTCTCTCCCTCACCTATATATTCTTAAAATTCAATGTCTGTTCTGTACACATACTGCATAAATTAGAAAAACCCTGAGATATGGAAACACACAATTTCATTCAAAACAGTGAAGACAGCAGAAGTATAAATAGCAGCCTCAGCAAATAGCTCTAGTTATCTACCCAAGAATCAATTATTTATGTATTCAGCATGGAAAGAACTGCAGATCATCCATTGACCTTTCCAGTCACCCTAATATCCACATGGTCAGAACCATCTTTGACTGCAAAGATTAACCATTCATTCTAGAGTGAAAATCCTTATTAACATTTATACTGGGGAACAGGATTAACATCTTCCTGGGAAGCTGTTAAAATAGGCTTTGATTATATGTTGAGTGATCCTGTATAATCAGAGTAGAACCTATTCCACCTAAGTGAATTTTTCAGATAAACAAAGGTAAAGGAGGAAGGCTGAGGCAACTAGAAATTCTAATGCCTGGGTCACAGACAGAGAAGCTAGGGAGATCAGGAAAGAAAACAGGAAAATAATGTTCACCACTTATTAGAATTTAGAACATATTTTATCAGCCAGGCATTTTACTCAGGACTTTACATACATCTTGAAACGCTCGCAAATGCCCTGCAAGTACTGCAGGGCATGACAGTACTATTATTTCCCATTCTACCAAGAAAGAAAGAAATTAGGCCCCAAAAGGTCACACTACAATTAAGTACCAAGCTGGGATTTAAATCCAAATTTAAATGACTCCAAAACCTGTGGTGTTTCCTCAAATCACAGTCTTATGAAGCAGTTAGCATTTAAGCTAGAACTGGAAGGAAGCAGAATAAGCACGTATGAAAAGCAGCATATTCCAGGTGGAGTCACGGTCTGGGGGAAGGCATGAGGGTGCCTGTGCGGCAGGAGTAACAAGTGATGCCAACTGAGTATCAAGGACCATCAAGTGTAAACTGACTGTTTTACGGGTAAGAGACTACAAGGATTTATTCTGTTTTGTCTCAATTTCCTAACTTAATCTTAGTCACTACTAGAAGTCCAGGCCTCCCTTTATCCACCACTGCCTTGATTTTTATTCCCAAATTGTTCTATACATCTCTTTATCAGCTCCAAGCCTCAATCCTAACTCCCTTCCTCTCAATCCTCTCATCGATCCCTTGGAAATACCAGATCAGTAATTAGCAGACTATCTTTACGGCAACCACGCCCTCAAGGTCTTCTACTTCCTTACCTCACCTAGTTAATGTCCTGAAGACTCTAACCCTCTTTTTGGCTTTTCCTCTCCTGACTATCACTGTTGAAACTCTTCAGAGCTATATTCTAAACTAACTTTTCTTTTCACCCCGTATACTCTCCCTGATGCATTTCATTCATTCACATGGCTACATTTACTATCTATATGCTAATAATTTCCACATCTGTGTCTCTCATTTTTATCTTTTCTACCCTGAGATTCATATATCCCACTGCTCTTTGGACACTTCCATTTAGATAATGTGCATTGAAAATTAAACTCATATACTGATTTTAAAACATATATCAAAATAAAGTTAACAAGGATTAAATAAATGTAAAATATTTAGCCAAGTACTAAAAAAAGATGTGATACATGTTATGAAATATTGTGATGGAAGACTTTTAAACTATGACATCAGAAGCCATAAATAAAAGATAGTGCTGACAACATCAAAACAAAAACTCAGTAATACTAACATCATAAATAAAACTGAAAGGCAAATGAAAAACTATGGAAAATATGTACATCCTCATCCATAATTTACTGATCACTTTCCTGTCCTGTCATTTGTACTTACACACTTTCCTATTGTGTATTATAAATACAACCTTTCTAGCAGTGCTGCATGGTCTTAGACCTCACTTTGCATAATTATGACATAAAATGCCATGAATTTCATGATAGCAGAGGGATAACTGCTTATTTGTTTGTATTCTAGAAACTATAGATCAAACTAAAAGGATAACTAAGGAAGCAAGTATGCAAGATGTTCCCTTTACCTCGGAAATTTTTATCTCCTTTTTACCCTTTTTTTTAAAAAAGATTTTATTTATTTATTTGACAGAGAGAGAGAGATCACAAGCAGGCAGAGAGGCAGGCAGAGGTAGGGGGAAGCAGACTCCCCACTGGGCAGAGAGCCCGATGCGGGGCTTGATCCCAGGACCCTGAGACCACGGCCCAAGCCAAAGGCAGAGGCTTTAACCCACTGAGCCACCCAGGTGTGCCTCTTTTTACCCTTTTATAAAACCTACAAATTTTCCTTTTCACCTTCCATATTTAGAAACTTGGTACATTTTCTCCCATAATTCCAACGTATGTTTGTATACCAAACCAAAGCAACCAACAGCCAAAAAAGTGAAAAATGTAATTTACAGTAGGAGGAAACTCTTAAAATTTGGAAGTAAGATAAGAAAATTTACCCGAGATATCTCAGCTAGGTACCTACAGCGCTCATTGTTGGTCTTGTGGTAAGCCTACAGGAAAAATACAAAAATAATGAATTCAACATCAGAGAGGATTTGCAATACTAGCAAGACTATTACTAAGTCAAGTTTATGTCTCTACGCTGTTTTTTAAAACAGTGTAGGAAATAGTTTTGTTAAGTATTTGTGATGATAATACAGTAGGTTTGTAGATAACATACTAAAAATAGTGGCAGTTACAAAGAAATATCAAGTATAGAATAAAAACAAACCCTTGATTCTTGTTCCAGTCTCAGCGCACAGTCTTTCACTTGGTTTTCAAGGCTTCTTTTCTCTTTTTCTAGCTGTTTAAGTAATATATTTAAGTATTCCTGGAAGTATAAATAGTAAATTTTTACATGTACTCATATTCTAAATAACAGTAAGAAATTTCTTCACTGGCAAATGCCTCTACTTCATAACATTCTGTGACTTCAAATTCTATAATTTGTACTTTTAAAATAATAACAATTACAATATTTACTTAATCCTAACAATATTCTAAGTCAGTAGATGATTTCATTTAATCCTTATAAAAGCCATGAAGATTGCTAATATATTATTTTCCATTTTACTGTTGAGAAAATTGCATCTATTAGAAGCTAAGTAACTGGTTCAAAGACACATAGCTAATAAATGGGAGAACTTGAATTAGAACCCAGGTAGTTTGGGGTGCCTGGCTGGGTCAGCCACTGGAGCATAAGACTCTTGATCTCGAGCCCCATGTTGGATGTAGAGATAACTTAAAAATAAAATCTAAAAAAAAAAAAAGAACCCAGGTAATCTGACTCCACAGGCCACATATGCTAAACGATATTATTATATATTTTTCATATGACTGGTACTAGTGTAACAACAGTACAGTAGAAGAATAGACAATTAGCTGATGACCAGGAGAATTGAGAAAATATTACAGAATAGGACAGTTCTGGAAACTAAGATGTCAAGCCAAATACAATTCATCACAAATAGCTGGAGTTGGGGCACCTGGGTGGCTCAGTGGGTTAAAGCCTCTGCCTTCGGCTCAGGTCATGATCTCAGGGTCCTGGGATCGAGCCCCACATCGGGCTCTCTGCTCAGCAGGGAGCCTGCTTCCCCCTCTCTCTCTGTCTGCCTCTCTGCCTGCTTGTGATCTCTCTCTGTCAAATAAATAAATAAAAAATCTTAAAAAAAAAATAGCTGGAGCTGAGTAGAGGTTAGGCAAATGCCAGAGCAATATTGTATTATAGCAATTTGGTTTAAAACTTTAATCCCTAAATTAATAACTAATTATTTGCAGTAACTCCAATTATTTCTCATATTCTTACACATTACCACATAACATTAAAAAACTCTCCAAATTGATTTCTATATAACCTTTGTTGGTCTTGGTCATGATTTAGGTCACTGAAGTTATTAAAAGAAACATTTAAAGAAAAACAGAAGCATCTGATTTAAATCTCCACAAAGCAAAATTGCAAGATATTTTAGAGCTCATACCCTCCTCTTGAAAAACAGCTAATTCTCTAAAAACTTATTCTCTCCTAGATACTTGTTAATACTTATTAGGATATAAAATATTGTATCAATAGGATAATTAGGTCAGCTGAAAAAAGGCAAGTTCTTGTCTCTAAAAATAACACTAGGGATAATACAAATCCCTTGGTTATGACAATTCTCCACCATGTATATTTGATTACTATTAAAACAAAACTGGGTGATATTTTGCAGGCAGGCCTTTATTTGTCTTTGAAAACCATGCTCTGGTGTCATAAATGGCTTTCAGTCTCCCTCCCCCAAATACAAACTTGCTCCAGAAGGAAGTCCATGAAAGCCCCACAAATTTAAGAGGTTAAACTGACTTATCTTATAGAAAACTAAACTCTTATGAAATAAACCACTGTTCAAGTATGAAGAGTTTTTGAAGAAATAACATGGAGTGATGCAAGTAGTTCAAAATTTTGCTGTATAGACCCTTGTTAGGAGAATTCCAAGCTTAGTCTACCAAGTAATATGGTTTAGTTACATCATTTGTTAAATACATTTTTATAAATGTAAAAGAGAACATAACTCTTTTTAATATTGTTTCAATGGGAAAATGCACTCTAAGTTTTAAAAGAAATTAGCTTATCAACAAACTACTGGAATACAATTATTTTATATTAAAGATGACCTGAATGAGATAGGACCCGAAACTCTAGAACCTCATGGAAGAAATGTACATACGAAATAGGTAAAATTCAGGAGGGAGGTCTGCTTCTCCCACTCCCCCTGCTTATCTTCCTGCTCTCACTATCTCTCTCTCTGTCAAGTAAATAAATAAAATCTTTAAATTAAAATCAATCAATCAATCTCTCACCTCCTGAGCTCTCCTTCTATAATCTTATTATCCATTCACTTCAATTGTAAGCTATCACTTCTTTGCTAATAAATATCATATCCAAATCTAAATTGGTGTGCCTATTCTTCACTTGCTTGACACCTCAAGCTCAATTTTACCAAAACCACTTTCTACAACTTTACACAACTTATATAAACCCAATAAACTCAGTGCTTTAATGGTACCAAGCATGGATTTCTAGTTTTGTAAGGGATATTTGGATTTTGTTAAGTGGGAGTATTTTAGGAATTTTGTACATGGGAAGAAGAGTATGGGTTTGTAAGACAGGGTCATGTAAGAGTGAATATGTCAAACAGTGAATTGTAGTAGTCATTAAAAGTTCTTTGCTAACAGCTCAGTCCTGAGAGCCTACTACATACACTATCTGCCTTCTTAATTTTATAACCAAAAAAATCTTGACCAAAATGGGAACCATTATAATTAAGCACATTTTTTAAAGTACCATTCTACTTCACTAATAGTTCTTTAATAATTCTAACTCAAACACTATGAATTATAATATAGACTGTATTTGAGATGTCAGCTACTTGTCCTGGTACTTTTATTAGGTATTCCTAAATTAAAAAGTGTTAAGTTAAAAATAGCAACATACTAAAAAAAAAAATAGCAACATACTAAAGCTAGGAAAATTTGAGTATCAAATTAGATAATAATGCTAAAAATTATATATAAGTATATGACATAAAATTATATTATAAAAGCCATGAATTAATCCTGATTTTAAATTTTCAAATAATAAATAAATATAGAGGAGAGAAAGATTTTCTCCATAGTAAGATGACTAATAAATAGTGAAAGTCATGGGCCATGGTAGTAATTATCAACCAAAAAACATCAACAGATGCTAAAATAGTGGATGAAAGTCAACATGGAATGGGATTTTTACATACTCTCAAAATACTTCCCCTTAAAATGTTTTTTAATTACAAAGGGAAAAAGATAACTTTGCAATGGTGATGCCTGCTAGACATCTTCTTAATTAAGTGATCAAAGTTAATGTTAACAATTATGAGGCAAGTTGAAATAATCTTTCACTTGATTGGATTAAATAAGAACACAATTTGACTTATGTGACATTCTTACAAAAAATGTAAGATTAGCATCTAATCATGAGGAGTCATCAAACACATATACTAGGATATTCTACAAAATGTTTAGCAAGTAATCTTCAAAAGTATCAAAGTTGAAAGTCAAAGAAAATCTGAAAAACTTTTTTCCCCAGACTTACTGAGGTCTAACTGACAATTAAAATTGTAAGATGTACAATTACAATGTAAAAGACATAAATTACAGCATAAGACGTAAAATGTACAACATAATGATTTCAGATAGATAGATATAGTGAAAGGCCGTTCCCCAACAATGAAAAATGATTTTGATTTTAGAACACTAAAGCACATGACAACTAAATGCAATATATGATCTGGAATAGGGTCTTTTTGTATAAAGAACGTTATTGGGACAATGGATGAAACTATGAGCAGTGAAGAATCCATGCTAATATCTTCATTCTGATGGCTACAATATGATTGTGTAGGAGAAAGTCTTTGTGTATTGTAAAGTAGTCAGAAATGGTAGCAACTTCCTCTAAAATGGTTCTTGAAAACATAAGTTTCTTGCACTATTCTTGCATTTTTTCTGTAAGTTTGAAGTTATTTCTAAATAAATAAAATTGTAAATCTATCCAACAAAAAAAATAGCAACATGCTAATTTCATAAACTTGGAGACTTATGTAGAAAATGTATTAAACAGAAATTTCATATCAGATGTGGACCCCTTGTCTTGTTCTTCTGACTTTCTTCATAACCACCTTCACCTTTAACATCTTGATTTCTTATCCTTCCAGCCTATAACACACCATCTCCCAGCTTTGTGCTTATTCTTTTCCCCTAGACTCAGTATAGAAACACAAAGTATTTTATATTCTTTGGTTAGCCTTTGGACTACTCCCATAAGTAGAATTCTGGGACCCATATCACTTTTCTTCCTTGAGCCTGGTTCCTAGTTGAATTTTAGATGCACTATACTTTGGTATTATGCCATAACTCAGGAAAGTAGGGTGGTTCATTGGGGGCAATCTCATGGTAATAAGGCAAGTATAAAAAAAAATGGCCTCAATTAATGGAATTTATCATATCAACAGACTAAAAAAATCATGTGATCATATCGATAGATGAAGAAAAAGCATTTGACAAGATCCAAAACCCACATATACCAAAACTCTCAGTAAACTAGGAATAAAGAATTCTTTACTTGATAAAGAATACCTTAAACAACAACTGTAATAACATCATGCTTAATGGTTAGAATCTTGAAGCTTTCCCACTGAGATCAGATGGTACAAGGCAAGGATGACCCCTCTCACCACTTCTTACAACATCACACTGGAAGTCCTTGCTAATATAATAAAGCAAGAAAAGGAAATAAAATGTGTATAGACTGGAAAGGAAGATTAAAAAAAACCCTATATTTCCAAATAACATGATCATCCATGTAGAATATCCAAAATAATCAACAACAACAAACTCTGGAACTAACAAGTGATTATAACAAGGTTGCTGAATGACCAGGTAAATATATGAAAATCAATTGTTTTCCTATATACTGGCAATGAACTGGCAATGAGTAGAATTTGAAATAAAAAACTGGCAATGAGTAGAATTTGAAATAAAAAAACACGATACCATTTACATTAGCATCCCCCAAAATCAAATACATAGATATATATCTAACAAGATATGTGTAAGATCTGGATAAGGATAACCACAAAACTATGATGAACAAAATCAAAGAACTAAATAAATGGAAAAGATATTCCATGGTCATGGATAAGAAGACTCAATATTGTCAAGATGTCAGTTCTTCACAACATAATATATAGATTCAATGCAATCTCAGTCAAAATTCCAACATGTTATTTTATGGATATTGATGAATGGATTCTAAAGTTTATAGAAATAAAAGACTCAAAGAGCCAATATGACATTGAAAAAAGAACAAAATTGGAGAACTGATATTTACAACTTCCAGACTTACCAAAAAGCTACAGTAATCAAGATTGGTATTAACAAAAGGATAGATATATAAATAGAACAGAATAAAAAGCAAAAAAATAGACCACCCAGAACAAATAGATCCTTTTTCAACTGATCATTGACAAAGGAACAAAGGCAATGCCACGGAGCAAAGACAGTTTCTTCAAATGGTGTCAGAACAACTGGACATCCACATGCAAAAAAACGAATCTAGACCACACCCTTCACAAAAATTAATCCAAACTGGATTATAGACCTAAATGTAAAATGAAAAACTAGGGGCGCCTGGGTGGCTCAGTCAGTTAAGCATTGGCCTTCAGCTCAGGTCATGATTCCAGAGTCCTAGGATCAAACTCAGCATCAGGTTCCCTGCTCAGTGGGAAGCCTACTTCTCCCATTCCCTCTGCCCTTGCTCATGCTCTCTGGCTCTCTCAGATAAATAAATAAATGAAATCTTAAAAAATAAAATAAAATACAAAAATATATAACTCCTGGAAGATGACATGAAAGAAAACTTAGATGATCTTGAGTATGGTGATACTTTTTTAGATTCAACACCAAAGGCACTATCCATGAAAGAAATAATAAATAAGCTGGTCTTCATTAAAATCAAAAACTTCTGCTCTGTGAAACACAATGCCAAGACAATTAGAAGACAAGTCATACACTGGGAGAAAATATTTGCAAAACACATATCTGATAATGGACTGCTACCTGAAATACACAAAGAACTCTTGAAACTCAACAACAAACAACCTGATTTAAAAATGGGCTAAAGATTTTAACAAATACCTCATCAAAGAAGATATACAAGTGAAAAATAAGCATATGAGAAAATGCTCCACATCATATGTCATCAGGAAAATGCAAATTAAAACAGCAAGGAGATACCATTACTCATCTATTAAAATGGCCAAAATCCACAACACTGAAAATACCAAATGCTAATGAGGATGTGGAGCAATACAAACTCTCATATAATGCTGGTAGGAATGCAAAATGGTACAGCTTCTTTAGAAGACAATCTGGCAGGGGTGCCTAGGTGGCTCAGTTGGATAAGGGTAGGGCTCTTGATTTCTGCTCAGGTCATGATCTCAGGGTTAAGGGATCAAGCCCGAAGTCAGGCTCTGCACGGAGTCTGCTTGTCCCTCTCCCTCTGCTCCTCCCCCTGCTTGTGCTCTCTCTCTCAAATAATAAAATTTTTCAAAAAAAAAAAAAGAAGAAGAAGAAGACAGTCTGGCAGTTTCTTACAAAACTAAACATACTCTTACCATATGATCCTGTGATTGCACTCCTTGGTACTTGTTTAAAGGAGTTGAAACTTACGACCCTACAAAAACCTACATATGGATGTCTATAGAAGCTTTATTCATAGCTGCTAAAACTTGGAAGTAAGCAAGATGCCCTTCAGTAGATGGATAGATAAATGAACTGTGATACATCTAGACAATGAAATATTATTCAGCACTAAAAACAAATGAACTAGAAAGGCATGAAAAAACATGGAGGAATCTTAAATGCCTATTACGATGTGAAAGAAGCCAATCTGAAAAGGTTATATTCTGCATGACTACATCTATATGACATTCTGGAAAAGGCAAAACTATGCAGACAATTAAAAAAATTAGTGGTTACCAGAGGTTGGGGGTGGATAATGAAAAGGAACACATGGAGCACAGAGGATTTTTAGGGCACTGAAAATACTCCGTATTATACTACAAGGATGGATACATGTCATTATACATTTTCCAAACCCATGAAACGTACAACACCAAGAGTAAACCCCTAAGGTGAGCTATGGACTTTAGGTGATTATGATGAGTCAGTGTAGGTTCATTCTGGTAATGGAATGAATAATGTTGATAATGGAAGGCTATGCATGTGTAGGGGTAGGGAGCATGTGAGAAATCTCTGTACCTTCCTTCCAATTTTGTTAAGAACCTAAAACTGCTCTAAAAAAGATATTAATTAATTAGTTAATATAAAAAATTATCCTGGGGAGAAAATGAGAACACTTTCTGGATTTTGTAAAAACTGTATTAGTAATTAAATACCTTGGATCATTAAAATCATTTATTTGTAATTATCCATTTTTAAAAAATATTTTATTTATTTATTTGACAGAGAGAGAGAGAGAGATTACAAGTAGGCAGAGAGGCAGGCAGAGAGAGAGGGGGAGCAGGCTCCCTGCTGAGCAGAGAGCCTGATGCGGGGCTCAATCCCAGGACCCTGAGATCATGACCTGAGCCGAAGGCAGAGGCTTTAACCCACTGAGCCACCCAGGTGCCCTATTTGTAATTATCCATTTAAAAAATTATTATAAACATCAGAAATCCTTTAAAATGATAAAATTATACTATAGAAACTTCAACGTTCATTCTAGATTTCACTTCTTTATTTTACTGACTCCAAAAAAATGAACTATTCTTTAAAAATGGTTTTATTAAGGGCACATATTCTCTCATCCCATCATTTATAATTCATTAGAAGACCTATAACTTAATGTTCTTCATCCTTCCAAGGAGCTTGCTTTAGCTGATTATATAATCAATGGTCACATACTAGAAAACTAATGCCTGAAAAGACATACTAAAGCCATAGTTAAATTGAAGATTCCGCTGGAAATCAACCAAAAAGAAATTAGATACACAAAAATTAATTCTTCTCTTATCATAGAGGAGTTGTTTTGTTTTGTTTCTGACGCTAATCAGTTCTTAATGTTTCACCTATGCTCATGTCTTAATTTGCTTGGAAAAGGTCACTTCCCAATAGTACATTGAAACAACAGGGTAAGAATAAGAAATTTCAGGACACTTTTACATACCTGAAATCAAATATTCTTAGTTGGTTTTTTTTTTAAGTACCTTTCTTCTATCCTAAGTAAAAACAAGGCTCTATTAGCCACCTATTTTTTAAGCAATGGTAATTGCTATATTATACTAAAGAACATATAAAAACTACAAGTAAAAAACAACACTCTACTGAAGGCTTACAAGAAAAAAATATGAGAGGGCGCCTGGGTGGCTCAGTGGGTTAAAGCCTCTGCCTTCAGCTCAGGTCATGTCAGGGTCATCGGGCTCTCTGCTCAGCAGGGAGCCTGCTTCCTCCTCTGTCTCTGCCTGCCTCTCTGCCTACTTGTAATCTCTTTCTGTCAAATAAATAAATAAAAATATTTAAAAAAAAGAAAAGAAAAACATGAGAAAACAATCACAGCTCCTAGATATGTGGTATTTTTTTCAATGAAGGCAATTGCAATGAATGAATACGGCCTTCTGCAGGCTTAAATACAAGTGCCCCCTTGTGGACAACATTGTTAGTAGATTTATATATAAAATCCGTGTTACTTGTTTTGTGTTTAGAGGCTACACACTTGTCTCCAAACTCACATATGATCTTTGGGGAGAACACGAATCTGGTGATATCTGGGAAAGAATACATCAGGAAGCAGTCTCAGATGGATTCTACAGATCTACTACTAGCCAGATGGCTAGTAGGAATTCCTCTTCTTGCTTTGTTTATATCACATTCTTAAAAATCCAAAAACCCTTCAGTAGGCCTTTCACTATGTGGCTAATACATCACTTAAACACAAATATATTTAGAGGTGTCAAAGTGCTTTAGGCTCATTACTATTAATGCTTGGTTATTAGGTTCTAAAATGTATATTTGTGAATTTTAAAACAAAATTCCTAAAATGTTCTGAAGGTGGGTGGAAATGACCAAAATGAACCCACTGGGAGTGTGACTGGATGCTGCAGTGAGGTAATAGTTCCCTGGAAGGTCCAAGCTGGGCTGGATGTTTGTCCAGGACCCCATGAAGCAGCATAACTAAAAGAATCTGACTCACAGTAAGGGGAATCACATTCAAGAAAATGGTCATCAGGATGAACAAAAGAGCAGGGTGATGATTAAGGACTCAGAAGTCAGCACGTAGAACATAAATGGACCAAAATAGAGAATGATAATGAGGGGAGAGTCTTGTTTCTTTAAAGGCTCAAAGTGCATGATGAAGAGACTAGTCTGACTGAAAGAATTTGTAAGACTTAAAACCATCTCTTCCTTCATGCTTTTCCTTCTAGGCACAGCAAGAAGAGAGATTTTATGGTTTGTCCTAAGGAAAGCTGAAACATACTTCAGAAGGGAAACTAGGAAAATATCCAAAAGTTAATGTTTCAAGAAGTCAATTGACCAAAAGATTACCTTGCAAAGAGGCCCATTCACCAGGATTCTAAATTTACCAATTTATCAAAAACTTGCTTTTAGTAGAGTCTTCCATGCACGTGAACTTATAACCGAAACATATTCTTTTTCTAAATATATTTTTCAGCGATGATACTAAATGCTAAGCCACTTGCATAAGTTTTAGTTTTTAACAAATGGAACATTCTTTAAAATGCTAGGGTTATAATCATAAGAATGTATTCAAAGACTTAGATTCCAGCAAGTTAATTTCCTATGACTTGATTTTCTACACATTGATCAAGAGTCTTCCCGAGAACATTTAATGTGAAACTCAACATTTTCCTAAATGATGTTTCTCTGTTTCCATACTTTCTCCTTCATGTCTCCCATCAGCAGATAGCCTTGTTGGCTTTGGGAGCAGGATCTTCTGCGCTGTCTCCATTTGACTGACAGAGTGTGTGTTCTGGTGAGAGGTTTCCCTGAAGGGACCAAGCTGTCTGGGTATAATGAGAAACAAGAGAATGAACTGATTGAAAATAGAAACAGAGAGAAATAGAAGTGCGAAGGTCTGAATGTCTGTGTCCTCCCCAAATTCATATGTTGAGATCCTAATACCTCATATGATGGTATTAGGAGGTGGGAACTTTTGGGAGATGCTCAGGTCATGAGGGTAGAGGCCTCACGAATAGGATTAATGCTCTTATAAAAGTCCTTAGTCCCCTCCCATCATGTGAGGACACAACAAGGAGCCATTTGTGAACCAGAAATCAAGCTGTTAGCAAACATCGTATCTGCTGGTACCGTGATCCTGGACTTCCAGACTCCAAAACTGTGAGAAATAAATTTCTGTTGTTTGTAAGACACCCAGTCTGTGGTATTTTTTTAAGATAAGAGGTCATCAATTTTCTGACTCCTATTGAATCAAGGAAGAGGACTTCCACCATGAAATAGAGTTGACCACAGGGATATGGTCGAACTTTTTTATAAAGACTTTATAGTAACTTTTTACAAGAGAGGAATAGAGATCCCCTAAATCTGTTGTTATTTTATATATAATTGTGCCTTGCAATAGAACCTATTGAAATGTCTTCTAAAAAATACAAATATCCAGGCCTTATCCCAGACCTACTAAATAAGGGTTTCTGGGCGTAAGCCCAAGAATGTGCACTTTTAATAAGTTATTCACATGATTCTTACACAGTTTGAAATTTAAAGGACCACAACTCTACATATTGAGCAGCAAGTAGGGACAAGGCAGTGCTGGCCAGTAAAGGAAAGTAGTTAAGTAGAAGGGCCAATTATTGTTCCTGTTTGTGGCACAGTGTCAGAGGTACTAAGTTTGAGTGGGCCTAAATAAACTAATCAAGGAGAGAAGGCATCCACTATCAGTATGCTAATAGTGATAGTAAAGCACTGAAACGGTTACTCAAAACGTTGCTGGGGAACCACCTATGGGGCTGTCTACCAGGAGCCATAAAGTTCTGATAAAGAGTTTAGCTGAATCTGCAGCTTCGTATTCTAACTGGAGATTAAAGAAGTCTAGAGTGCCATATTGAAACCGGAAAAATAGCTACTGCTCATCAGAGACAAAATGGCCTAATTATCCTTAACTTTCAGTCATCTGGAATGATTAAAACAGATTCTAGTCTTCCAGTGAATGGCTACAGATCTTTGCTCACTACACCAGGAAATTCTTGGAGGTAGGCACAAGGTTCTTTTGGTGAATGTAAATAGAAGGGGTTAGAAAATGTCCACCCAGTAACCCCAAGAGAAGTAAAAGTTCAGTACGTTTTATTATATCCCTGAAGAAGTCCCTGCTTTCAGGAAGGGTGCTAAAAAGCCACAGAATTCTACTACATTTTTAAGAGGTACCAGAAGATTTCACAACTTCTATAACAGCACAGATGAATAAGTGAAAACATATTGCACAACTTACCCTTGTCCTTATTTCCTTGAAATGGGCTAAGGTTAATTTCACAACAGACTTGTTCTAATGAAACTCAGAGCTTCCTCTAAAGTTCCCATTATCAAGGAAAGGGAAGAAGGGAACTAACACTTTATCAAGAGAAGTGTTTACTGTGTTAGGCACTATGCTATTTGCTTTATAGAGCTTTAATAATCTTTATGACAACCTTTCAAGAGAGCTTAATTAACTCCATTTTATAGATGAGGAAATTAAGCCTCAGACAGATGAAATAATTTCCCATAGTCTGAATTTGAACCAGGACAGTCTAATTCTAAAAGCCAAGTTTCTGGGTAAAGTGGGTTACACCCACTCCGTTGTCTTACTCCTTCTTTTTCCACTACACCACATTTTCTTTCAATAGCCTACCTTCTAATTTGCTTCTAACCCACTTACCATCTTCCTCTTTGAATCAATAATGTGCTGGAACTTCAGACCATGTGCTTTCTCCTACCCTGCACCTGAAATTACTTGGAGAACATTCTTGTGCTGCACATTCATTAAACCCTTCTCCTCCCTCGGCTTCTGGGATACCACTCTTTTCCAATTCTCCCCACTCCCTTTCTCAATAATTTTCCTTCTCAGTTATCTTCACTCAGTCGCCTCCTCAGCTAACACGTTAAGTGTTAATATTCCCTAGGGTTCCATCCTTAATCCTTCTTTTCAGACTTTGTATTTCTTCCTGAACAATGGTACACTTTCATGACTGCAGGTGACACTGATGACTCCAAGATTCTCTATCCAGAGGGACAACTTTCCATGGTCTAAAACCATGTCCAGGTGCTTGCTGATCACTGTCATCTGTGTAATACACCCAAAACTAAGCTCATTTCCCAACACTCCACCTGCTTCTGATTCCTACAGTGCTGTTACACTGTAATCGTTGTTCAAGGGAGAGTCCTTAATCTTCTTCCAATCTGCTCCCAGTCTCACCCGAGCGGCCATGTACTTACAAAATCTGCATTCCTAAATATCTCTTCAATCTGTCACATTGCCTCCATCCCTACATACTACTGCCCAAGCTGAACAACTCACTTTTCCTTACCTGGACTGCAACAGACACATCCTATCTGGTTTCCCTGTCTCAAATCTCACCCACCCTGGGGAAGCCTTTCTCCATGGGGGGAAAAGGCTTTTAAAATGTATATTAAATACTTCGAAAGCTTCCCACCACATATAGAAAGGTTTACATGCATACAAAATCCTTTATTATCCAGGTCCTGCTTATATTTCCAGTCTTATCTCCCATCACCTATTTTATTTATTACAGACCTACTGAACTAACCACAGACCTGGAGTATCTTTTGATTGATCCAGAAGGATTCTATCATTATTTGAAAATGTGCATATTCCATGATCTAAAAATTTCACTCTAAAAAAATAAATAAATAAAAATTTCACTCTAGGTGCACTAAAGTAGTGGTTCTCAAACTCTGGTGTATATCTGAATTATCTGGAGAGTTAATAAAGAACTCAGAAGTGGCAAGCTGATGGAAGGATAGGGCTGGCCTTTGTGTTTTTATGAAATTCCCTACATGATTCTGTTACCTACCGAAGTTTGAGGACCATTGCCCTAAAGCAAGGGCCAGCAAACTGTAGCCTAAAGACCAAATCCAGTCACGGGCTGTTTCTATAAGCCAAGATTTGTTAGAATAAAACCCTACCTATTCATTCAGGTATTGTCTATGGCTCCTTTCACACTCCAACAGCAGCATCAAATAGTTAGAGCAGAGATCAAATGGCCTGCAAAGTTGAAAGTATTAACTATCTAGCCCTCTATAGAAAAATTAGCCAATTCTGGAGGAACACACTTTATATCAGGAGATGTATATATAAGTATGTTCTCTGCAGCAATGTTTGTCACAGTGAGATTTTGAAAAATCCTCAATGTACATAAATAGGGGAATAAATAAATTAACATATCTCTGTGTATCTGTATCTGTGTGTGTGTATATATATATTCCACTATATACATAGCAGAATACTATGTAGTAAATAAAGTTTATTAGATCTTTATGCATTAACATGGACAGAATAAAAAAAGGATGATACGTAAAATATATTTCTACATGCATTTTTTAGATACAATAGCTGTAAAAAGGTATTTAGAAATAAATTAGAATGGTATATACCATATCCATGATCACACTTGCCTATAAAAGGAAAAGAGATAGAAAAGGGAACAAAATGGTCCTCAACTCTATAGGCTGTTTTCATTAAAACATTTGAAATTAAAAAGTGACAAAAATTAAAGATTTGCTAATGCTAGAATATATTGTTTGCCATATCCTCTGTGGGTTTTATTTTATTCAAAATTAAAACCACAAATAACCTAAAATATTCAACTATAGGGAAAAGGAATTGAACGTTAATAATCCAATGCAATGAAATATAATGTAGCTCTAAAAAACAGACATGAAGAAAATATAACACAAGAAATTATTGTTTTAATTGTCCATGATTAGTACAGGGTACAAAACTGTCCATGAAATGAAGTTAAAATTATATATATATATATATATTTAAAAGTGTTATCCTTATTTGTTCCTTTTTTGGGGTTCATTTATTTATTGGGTTGTATTTTTTAATCAATATAACATGCATGCAGAACTTTAAAACAAGAGATCAACAGTAGATATATTTGACTTAATATTTATCTTTGACTTTTATTTTCCAAATAGTATTAAAAGAATACACATTACTTTAAAATGAAATGGTACTTAGGGCATCTGGTTGGCACAGTCATCTAAGCATCTGACTTTGGCTCAGGTCATGATCTCAGGGTCCTGGGATAGAGCCCCCAGTGGAGAGCCAGGCTACCTGCTCAGTGGGGAGTCTGCTTCCCCCTCTCGCTCTGCCTCTGCGCCTCCATCTCTCTCTAGCCCCCCTCCCCCACTCATGTGAGCTCTCTCTCTCAAATAAATAAAATCTTAAAAAAAACAAAAACAAAACCGAAATGGTATTCATTGAAAGTGACCTGTGTGGCAAATAGAGCTAACTGCATAACAGATACTCACTCTATACTTCTTCCTACTACTACACTCAGTAAAACACTAAATTTCCCAGCCTTTCTTGCAGATACAGGAGGCTATATGATGCAGTTCTAACCAACGGGATGTAAAGGGAGACTCTGTGTGCAGCTTACTGGAAAATGCTTTGAAAGAAAACAAACTTGACTGGCCTTCACTTTGCCCTTTTCCCTTCACCTACTTCTTTCTATTGAAAGAGAAGGTGAAACAGGTGAGAAAGTGAAGCAGCCACCTTGTGAGCAAGGCAAACAAAAGCCATTCATTAAAGGATGGCAAAGTGGGAAGTCAAGTCAGAAGCCTGGAGGAGGCACGTGCCAACCTGGACTGCATCCTCTTAACACCTCCTGTTACATGAGAAAACAAAACCAAACACCTTACTTGATTAAGCCTTTCTCTTGCATGCAGCCAAATGTAACCCTTTACCGCTGAAAGGCACTTTAAAGATTATCTATAGTACCTGAAGATGAGAAAAATAATCTTCAAAAAGGTTGAAGGCTTGAAGCCAGTCTGTATCAGAACAAGGACCAGAAATTCACTCTCAATTAAGTGAATCCTTGTTCTAAAATATTAAAATCAAGTCCACTTTAATGATCCAGTTTGTAAATAACTTATTTAGTATTTCATATTTCTTTTTAAAATGGTAAGCTTTTTTTTTTTTTTTTTTGAGAGAGAGAGACAACATGCTTGAGGGGGGGAGGGTCAAAGGGAGAAGCAGACTCCCTGCCGAGCAGGGAGCCTGATGTGGGACTCTTCCTGGGACTCCAGGATCTTGACCTGAGGTGAAGGCAGTAGCTTAACCAACTGAGCCACCCAGGTGCCCCCAACTGGTAACATTTTTTAAAAATTACATATATACCAGTAAAAATTTGTATTCATTCCTGTTTTTGCCCATAAGCAAAGTTGAAATGTGAAGTTACTCAAAATTAGTATTCAAACTGACATCAATTTCCCAAGTATGTCTGTATAGGTTATTGTTAAAGATCAAACAATCTACAAAGATAAAGAATCAGTAAATTTACAAATAGTGTTTGAATTCATATTCTCTCTCTCTAAAAAACAATTTAAACACTTTTCTCTAAGTATCAACCTAATAGAAAACCAAAAATGTCTGAATTTCATTAAGAGTATGTATCTGAATTTCATAAATATTGTTTTTATATAAAGAATAAGACTTAGTATACTATCTTTTGTCCTTGAATAAAAGACTTCATCATTAGATATAAGATTCCTGGGTCCCAGTGCTTTTTGCTCAGTAGTTGTCTACTTCTATCACCAGCTCTTTGGCTAGATTCCTAACACCTGCTGTTTATACAAACTCCACCCAGATTCCACCATGGAAGAAAATCCAAAAATACTCACGCAGCCTCTGCCCACAGAATAAAGGGACTAGTTCCTTCAGCGTCTGAACTTTCAGTATCTTCCTTTTCTACTTGATATGTGGTCCCACTCTTGGTTTTTCTAACATTTTTTAGTCCTTTAGTGAAGAGAAATATAATTCTCTGCCTAAACCTCTTAGAAAACCACATTTTTTTCAAGAATAAAACAAACTCATCAAAGGAATGAAATTTTTTGTCAACACATGAGTATGTTACAGAGTCTGAGGTAGCAGTTAGAAAAACCAATCAATTGCTTCTTACATATGCTGTAAATTATCATAGCAAGTCCCACTAGCACTTGCTGCTTTCTGGGTATACCCAATTTCTTTCTTTTTTTTTTAAAGGTTTTATTTATTTATTTGACACATAGAGAAATCACAAGTAGGCAGAGAGGCAGGCAGAGAGAGAGGGGGAAGCAGGCTCATCGCTGAGCGGAGAGCCTGATGCGGGGCTTGATACCAGGACCTGAAATCATTACCTGAGCCGAAGGCAGAGGCTTTATTTAACCCACTGAGCCACCAGGCGCCCCTGGGTATACCCAATTTCTTGAACTAGCACTGACTATGAGTTATCAAGAAATTGGGAGTCAAAATATTTTATGTTCTATAGCTAGTATTCTATATTTTATATTCTATAGGTAGAATTAAAATTCTATCCACAGTTAATAAATACAAGGCTTAAAATAGCCCTTGCAGTAACCTCTAAATACCACAAGATGGGGATATGACTCCATGATTTTTCCTGACTTTCCAAGACAGAAATAAAGGTATTTGTGGGTTAAAAATAATAGGTTATTTCTTCCCTGATTTATTATTTTAAAAAATATAATATTCTTATGTATTTTCCACTAAAGGTCTGCAGTTATTCAAAGAGCAATCTCTATAATGCTCAGGTCCTCAGGACTTCTGTGAATATAGCAGTCAGTTAAGTGCTCTACATAAAGCTATTAAAAAACATGTTATTTCTGATAGGCTGTATAGAATGGCTGCTGGCATAGCACGGTCCAGTCAAATGGACATAGATGTTTTTTAGAGAAAGAGAATCAACCTCCACATTTCCAGACTGTGTGATTCTGAGCAAATCACTTAATTGTTTTAAGTTCAGTGTCACATGCATTAAAGGAAATAATATTAAATTTTATCTCATTGGGTTGTGTAGTCCTGCCAACTTAGCAGAGTATTGTATTTTCATTTTCATATAAAGTACCCTTGATTTTTTATAAGATTTCCATGGTTTTCCAAACATTCTTGAAGTCAAAATTCAGCAAGAGTTTTTAAGAAAAGCCGACTTCCAAGCATGCTCTAGACCCGGCATAAGTCATGCTTTAGGTCTTCTCTACATTTTGAAAAATAAGCATTTAAACAAATGAGAAACACATAAATGTGCTTTGTAAAGTATAAAACATATAAATTCAAGAAATTTTTCAGGAGGAAAGGCTGTCACTAGGTAAGCCCAAAGAAAAAGTAGGCTGATCAGTGCAATAAAGTTTCTTTCATGTTATAGGGTAATTTTATGGGTTCTCTGTTGGATTTTTTACATTATGTATGTGAATGTGAATATACGGTGTGTGTATATCTACATGTGTATATGTATATTCCAGAGGAAATAGAATGGAAATGTTTTCAGACAGGTATGAAATATATTTTTGTATTTAATAGGCTCTTTTAGGTTGCAGGAAGGAGACACACTCAGGTTCCATCTGGACTGACTATTGAGATTCTTTTTCTTCCATTTTGTATGTACCTGAAACCCTGCCCAGCTTTATAAGGTAGAGATTAAGTTGAAGCATCTGCTATAGGATTCCTTACTTCCTAGAAACAGTTCCACTGAATGAAAAATTTTATTTGGTAGAATATTTATACAAGCATTTTTTGGAAGCTACCTAAAAAAAAGTACAAAATTTCTTTCCTTCAATTATTCTTTTTGTTTAACTAGCTTTTACTCACCACTGGCATTTGTTCATAAACACAGATAGAAGACAATCTATCTACAACAAAACAAATACGAAAATGTTAACAATTAATATTTTATCACTTTTAACCCAATTTACAAAACATATATTTAGTAGCTTCTGTACCTGGAGAATTTCCACGTATTTTTTCCATTTTCTCTTCTAGAGAAACAATTTGCTTTTCTAGTTGATCATTCAGCTCAAGTTGTGTCTCATAACGAACTTTCCATTCACCACCTGATCAGAAAAGGGGGGAAAAATCACCTCTCATTTATTTACAACATTAATCAGCTCATTTAAATATCCTTTAAAACAACATTAATCAGCTCAATCTTACTGTACTTTGTTAGTAATATAGATGAACAAGAGTGAACTAATTTTTAAGTTTGCATTTCTCTGTTAGATAGAATCTTTCAGATTGCAGACAGGAAATTCACAGCAGATTACCACACAGTCTGACCTCACTAGGACTATTGTGATTCCTAGTTTTCTCACTTCTTAGGTCCTTTGTCCATTAGTTCCTCACATATCCTTCTATAAGGAATTCTATTAAAGGGACTATCAGGAGGAACATGTTTCTTTCCTTGGAACTTGAAATATCCATACATAACAGCTTAAATAGTTCTAGCTTCCATCCAATGTCATGTCCATTTTTTTTCCTTTGCAAACAAATTCTTAAGTCTGTTTAACAACTACCACTTACATGTTTGCTATGTATAAAGTACACAATGTTTCACACATATTAACTAATTAATCCTCATTTGAAAAAACTTTGCTACCTATTTTACAGATGAGGAAACCATGGCTCAGACGTGTCAAATAACATTCTTAAAATGAAAAAGCCAATAAATGGGGGAACTGGGGGTTTGAATCTGGTTTTATCTGACTTCAAAATGTATCCTTATCTTAACTGCTAGGCTCGCACTTGCAGCTGCCTATTCAGGCATCTTCTCTTATCCTTAAGCAGCTTTCATTCACCAAGCCCCTTTGGTTATTAAGGCCAAAACAATTGTCTCATTGCTATAGGAGGGGAGGAGAGTACAGCCTAGAATTAAAACAACTTTGGTCAGCTTCAAGGTCCAAATCTAACTTTTTTTTTTTATCTTGAAAGTCACAGTTTATAGAGAGAAAAAAGATGGCTTGCTTCTAAACTTTAAATGCTCTTTACATATATGAGACAATTTCTGCTCCATCATAGTTGACGGAGGAATCTAGGTAGGAAGAGTATTAGCACATACCGCTGGCCTCAACCTCCTCAACCCAGTCACATTTCTCTCTTAGCCCCCTCATCTCTAGCAAATATAGTGTTCCAAAAACAGGAGCAGGAACACCCTCCCAAACTGAAACTGAAAGTCATTAATCCAAATGCTTTAGGAACAAGAAGGAAAGAGATGTCTGAGAGACTGAACGTTTATCCAAAAGATACCACTGAGTTCAAATAGATGGAATTATCTTTATAACTGGCTAGCTAGTCTCTTTGTAAATGGACCCCTTTCCCCACTATGGGAATGGGGGCTTCAGAGCAAAATCAGAAGCTACCAAAAAATTTAAGAATGTAATTTATTTTTTAGCACATCCGATAATAGTCTAAAAATGTTTGCCTCCACTTTAAAATATTATTGACCTAGAGATCCTCAAATATAAGTAAGCCTATAGTATACTATCATGTATTAATGTTAGTAAGTATAAGGCCCTGGTGGTAATGATGTCAATATTCACCTTCCCCAATGTGATGAACTGACCTCAAATGTACAGTCAAACATGTAACTCCTTCAGTATACACAGATTGCTCTGGATTATAGAGGACAGAAGACAAAGAGAAAGCAAATGGACTGCTGAATTACAACAGAAAATTTTAATATAGTATTGTATCTTTTATAGTACTATAAAAGATGGAAAAAATAGACTTAATGCTACTGTGGGGTCACATTGTGACTTTCATCAGCCCTTGTGGTACTTTTGCCTTTATGGGCCTCTTCCTCTGTAAAAAAAATATTAAAAATTCTACTTTAGGGGCACCTGGGTGGCTCAGTCGTTAAGCGTCTGCCTTCGGCCCAGGTCAGATCCCAGGGGCCTGGGATCGAGCCCCGCATCGGGCTCCCTGCTCTGCAGGAAGCCTGCTTCTCCCACTACCATTCCCTCTGCTTGT
>CM053605.1:110321892-110492590 GCA_028646535.1 Procyon lotor
CACATGATCTCTCTGATATGAAGAACTTGAGAGGCAAGGCAGGAGTTTGGGGGGGTGGGGGAGAGAAATGAAACAGGAAGGGATGGGGAGGGAGACAAACCATAAGAGACTCTTAGACTCAAGAAATGAACTAAGGGTGGCCGGGGGGGGGGGGGGAATGGGGTGGGGTAGGGATATGGTGGCTGGGTTGTGGACATTGGAGAGGGTATGTGCTGTTAAGTGCTGTGAAATGTGTAAGCCTGAAGATTCACAGACATGTACCCTGGGGCAAATAATACATTATATGTTAATAAAAATTAATTAAATTAAAAAAAAAATAAAAAAAAATAAAATGAAAAAAAAAAAATTCTACTTTGCTACTATGTTGATATAAAGACAAATATACTCCAGACTGCATCATATTCATTTTTTCTCCTGATTTTAAAATATCTCATTGGCCTCTAAAAGTACCACACAAATCACATCAACTTCCTACTTATCAAGTATTTCCCTTTTCTTTTTTTCTTTTTCTTTTTTTTTTTTTAAGATTTTATTTATTTGACAGAGAGAAACATAGCGAGAGAGGGAACACAAGCAGAGGGAACGGTAGCAGGAGAAGCAGGCTTCCCGAAGAGCAGGGAGCCCGATGCGGGGCTCAATCCCAGGACTCTGGGATCATGACCTGAGCCGAAGGCAGACGCTTACGACTGAGCCACCCAGGCGCCAAGTATTTCCCTGTTCTAAAAAAAGACCACACTGATTATTTCTTTCTCTATCACATCTTGTTCTGTGAAAACTGAAGTACCAAAAATATTAAGGTTTATCATTTTTGCATAATTCTTTATCAATAGTTAAAATGCAATAATGTTTAAATTATATTTTTAATTGGGAATAAAAATGGCAGTTAAAAATAGCAAGTTTTGGGGTGCCTGGGTGGCTCAGTGGGTTAACAAGCTAGCTGCCTTCGGCTCAGGTCATGACCCCAGGGTCCTGGGATGGAGCCCTGCAACAGGGTCTCTGCTCAGCAAGGAGCCTGCTTCCCCTTCTCTCTCTGCCTGCCTCTCTGCCTACTTGTGATCTCTCTCTCTTTGTCTGTCAAATAAATAAATAAAATCTTAAAAGAAACTCTGGGATCATGGCCTGAGCCAAAGGCAGAGGCTTTAACCCACTGAACCACCCAGGCGCCCCAATAAATAAAATCTTTAAAAAAATAGCAAGTTTTTTGAGTACGCTTGATACTAAGGGAATGTAAGAGAACTGGAACATCCAAAAAAGATCTGGAACATCTGGAACAGCCAAATAAGAGATGTGATACTATCTTTGAGACAGCCACAATATACTTGACACCAAAAAACATGATCCCTGACCTTCAGCACAATAGCAGCCAACCTATAAAGGCCAATAATAAACTTACAATAAGCCATTACTTAAAATAGAGATTATGAAGATAAAAATTTAACAGAAACATTTATGTCTCTTGGTGGAAAAAACATCCTGAGCAATACTCCCATGAACCTTTGCTCCTTCAGTAATTCTAAAAACAAACAAAAATAGGCAATTTTTAAAAAAGATTTATTTATTTTGAGAGAGCACACATGCTTGGGGGTGGGGTAGGGGGAGGGGCAGAGGGAGAGAGAGTCTCCAGCAGACTCCCCACTGAGCATGGAGCCCCATGCCCCTGGATCTCTCAACCCTGAGGGAATGACCTGAGCCAAAATTGAGAGTATAAAGCTTAACTGACTGAGCCAACCAGGTGCCCAAAACAAACACCAATTTTTAAAGAAAAATCAAATTGCTTTGCATTATCAAAGGATCTTGGCTAGGATCAGTGCAACGAAAAGCAAAGCAACCCAAAATTTGAGGGGCGCCTGGGTGGCTCAGTGGGTTAAGCCTCTGCCTTTGGCTCAGGTCATGATCTCAGGGTCCTGGGATGGAGCCCTGCATCAGGCTTTCTGCTCAGTAGGGAGCCTGCTTCCCCCTCTCTTTCTGCCTGCCTCTCTGCCTACTTGTGATCTCTCTCTCTCTCTGTCAAATAAAATAAATAAAATCTTAAAAAAAAACCCTCAAATTTGAAACATTGTAGAAATTTGATTCATAGCCAATTTTATGAATTGACCTTGGAAGAGGAAGTTCATAAAGTGAGAGAAAATTAAATTATGGGTGGCTCACTTAAGGATCTGCCTTCAGCTCAGGTCATGATCCTAGAGTCCTGGGATCAAGCCCCGAGTTGTCAGGCTCCCTGCTCAACGCCGGAGTCTGCTTCTCCCTCTTCCTCTGCCCTTCCTCCTGCTTCTCTGCTTGCTCTCTAATAATTAAATAAAATCTTTAAAAAATATTAAATTAGGTAGAGCCTTATCTTTTAGATAAGGATTTTTATTTATTTATTTTTTTGCCTAAGAGAGATAGCAGTGTTAACAAAAACAAAGCCCCACCAAGCAACAATGCCAAATAATACATTTTTAAGTGTTAAAACAGTTGAATTGATTGAAACTTGACCCTGCATAGACTTTAATAATTCAGTCATGTTTAATTGTGCTGCTTGCTGTATTTATAATGATAATAGTGATGAAGTTATGTTAATTTGAAAAAACTTTGTAAAATAAGAAAATGTTAACAAGGAAAGGAAAAAGCTAATATGTGGCACTGTACTGAGTACTAGGAATACAAAAATAAGATAGACACAGTCCCTGTAGTCAATCAGCAGTAGGACATATGGTGGTGGGGGAAGACATATGGCCAGAATATTTGACAAAACTTTTGGTTAAGTGGATGCTATGGAACATACAAAAGGACATCCAATCTGGAAGGTGGCAGAAGACACTGAGAGATACAGAGGTCAAGACTGAAGAGACTCAGGAAATGCTCTTTGGGGAAATGACATTTGTTCCAAGCCAGAGGAGGTGAGAAAGGATATTGAAGCAGCAAGAAGAGCATGAACAAAAATACCAACATGTCAACAAAGGAGAGGATACAATAGTTCAAAGAGTATCTCCTATGGTAAAGGTGCCCCCAACAAAATTTACAGATTTCATGAAGAAAAATATCCCCAAAGTAGGACTAGTGAGTTTGAGTCATGTCTTTACCACTTACTAGCTTATTTATGTGATCTTGAGGAAGTCACCTTCCCTGTGCTTTAATTTCTCATCTCTATAATAAGGATAACTGAAGTTCCATATTATAAGATATTGGGAGCATTCATTAGAATATGCAAAATACTTAGAACAGAGCAGGGTACACAGAAAATGCTATAAAAGTTAGTTGATATTGTCATTATTTTCTTCTTCTTCTCCTTCTCCTTCATCATCACCATCATCAACACCGACAGAAATTTACTGCAAAATTGTTCTCCAAAAAGGTAGCACTATATTGTTAGCATAATGTATAAAGTTACAATTTCACTTAAAAAATTTTTTTACTTCTTCAATAGCAACAAATCGTGTTTCAGTTCAAGTTTCTTTGAAGAAAGAACGAACTGGACATTTTTCATAGTCATAAACTGTCTCTGTTCTACTCATATTTATCTACTGGGAACTTTGTTTTTTCTAATTGAATTGCAGAGGATATAGATGTAGTAAAAATATGGACCTTTTGTCTATCATGTTGGCTACTAATATATTTCCCATAATGCTGTCTGACTTCTCCCACCAGATTTTTTACATTAAAGGGAAGGTATTTGTCAAACTGAAACATATTTTCCTCAGTGATTTATTGTTCTTAAACTAAGAAAGACCTTTACCCATAAAAAGATATACACTCATCAATATTTTCTTGTAATTAAAAAAACGTTTAACCCTATAATGCATCTGGAAGGTTTTAGAATTAAGTAAACAGTGAAGATCTAAAGGGCTTTTTTTTCGTAAATGTTATACCAATCTTCCGAACAGAACTTTTTGAATAATTCATCCCTCTAAAAAAAAAATTCATCCCTTTTCCTTTAGCTCCTTTAAAGGTCTATGTGATGACACAAATTCCAATAAACCATTATTGGTAATTGGCTCTTTGGTTCCAATTATCTGCCCAGAAGCCTCTTCTCAAACTTGGGCAGGCAGGCCAAAGTTCTTATTTTTTGATGGTGGGAAAAGGACCACATAGCAATTAGAAAGTTGTGTACTGAATGTTTGTGTCCCCCTAAAATTCCCGTGTTGAAGCCCTAACCTCCACGTGGACTTTATTTGGAGATGGGACCCATGAGGAAGTGCTAAATGTTAAATGAGGTCAAAATGGGTGGGGCTCTAACCTGATAGAGCTGGTACTCTTATAAGAAGAGAAAGAATCTGATAGCAGACTAGAATCTGCTATCTCTGCCATGTAAGAAAACAATGAGAAGGTTGCCATCTGCAAGGCATGAAGTGGGCCCTTACTAGGATCCAAATTGGCCAGGACCTTGATCTTAGACTTCCCAGCCTCTAGAACTATGAGAAAATAAATTTCTGTTGTTTAAGTCACCCAGTTTATGGTATATTGTTATCGTAACCAGAGCAGACTAAACCAAGGATCATTTGGTACTTTTTTATTTCAATGTATGGTTCAGGTTTTGTTTGTAATAATCTATTTCCCACAAGTCTCATAAATGAAAACAGTTTTCTGCTTTTTTTCATAGGTAATTGGAAGATAATTGAAAAGATGGGAGTTTTTAAAAATTAACAATAACCTGGCCCTGGATTTCACAGCATTATAATATGGTTTTAATAAACCAGAATCTGTTTCTCTTCTATCTGCTATGGGCTGAGTTGTGTCCCCTCCCTTCCTACTCCCAAATTCATATGCTGAAGTCCTAACTCCACGGACTCAGAATGTGATTCTATTTAGAGATAGGACCTTTAAAGGAGGTAATTAAGGAAAAACAAATACTAATAATAAAAAATAAAAGAGGTAATTAAGGTAAAATGAAATCGCATTGATAGCCATAATCCAGTATGACTGGTCTTATAAGAAGAGATTAGGACAAACAGGTACAAATGGAAGACCATGCGAAGACCAAGGATGATGGCCATCCACAAACCAAGGAGAGAGGACACAAAAGAAAACAACCTTGTCAACATCTTCATCTTGGACTCAGCAAGGCATGTGCTAAGGCTGCAAACTTTCCCAATTTCATTTTATTCCGGGGTTTCTTTCTAGTGTAAAATCTCTTACATTGAAAAAGGTGAGAATTCTGCTTAAACTGTTATTACTGCCTTATAGTCATAGTCTTCTGCTATCCTTCATATAGGTTCTGAATATTTCTTATCAAGGATAGTGTCAGATATTTTATAGTTTGGGCTGATATTGGGAGCACAGTCATTTAAAGAGCCTATTTTTGAACTGGTTTTTGCTGGTGTTTTCTTTTTTTTCCCTTAAATAAGCATTTCTTCGATTACTGCATCCAACCATTTCCTAATTCTTTACTAATACAGTTTTTCATCTGTATTTCTGGAAATACAGTTTTCTGGAAAATTCTGGATATCAAATTATAAAAGCTAAAAATTATAATAATTTTATCTCTTCCTATCTAAAAGCTACAACTCTTATGTCTGTTTCAAATTTTATTGCTTGACTGAAACTTTCAAAAATATTAAATTTTAACGGTGGCAGCTGGCAACTCTGTTTTTTTGTTTTTGTATTTTTTTTCCCCAGGAATAGGAATAGGAATGTCTCTAATGTTTGATCACTAAGTATTAGGCCAGTTTGAGATAAATAGAAGTGTTCTGTTTAAAAAAAAAAAGGAACATAAATAGAATTTTATCAAAATATTTTTTAGCATTTATTGAGATAGTTAGGAAACTATTTGCTCTGTTAATATATTAGTTAATAGCCAAAGGGGCCTGCGGATAGAAACCAGCCTATAAATGAAGACTCAAAAGAGCTCAAAGGACAGGTCCTGGATGGAGCTGTAAATTTTTGTGTTGTTAGTATACGGCTGGGATTTAGTAGCAAAAATCAGAGGAGATCAATTAAATAGTGGGTGCATGAGTTCAAGAGAGAACAAAACTATCATGCCTGTGCTGAGCAAATCCAGTCCATTTCTAACCCTAGATGAACAAATGTTCCAGAGCCTCATAAATCGTTTTTCTTCTCTAGATGAAAAATTATTGAGAAACAAACAAGCCTAAGAGGTAGAATAAGAAGAGGCTAAGAATGTGGACTTTGATGCCAGAACGCCTAGTTCAAATGCAGATTACTCACCACTTCTGTAGCCTTGAGAGAGATATTTAAGTCTCAGCCTTTTCATCTATAAAATGGGGTAATAATAAATTTCCATTTTTAAAATATACTTAAAGTGCTACATACTGATTCTTCTCATTTTTTTAAGAAAGTCACCTGAACATCCTTTCCTGTTCTTTGTCTTGTCACTGAATTTTAAGATGAACTTTAGATTTAATCAAAACATAAGCCACTTTTGTGCTCACTTCAGCAGCACATATACTAAAATATAAACCACTTTTTCTGCATATAGTTTCCTATGAACCTTAAAGGGCTTCAAGAGGCCACTATGGGAATGTGAAGTCCTTTGAAGTTGTATTTGCCATTTAGCCTAAAAATTAACACAGTTACAAGCCAAATAGACTAAACAAGTATAAACAGGTCAGAGTAGAAACAGAAACCACTCTTGAAGAGTTCTGCTGTACATAGAGCAGTGAAAGATGACAATAGAAAAGGAAATGTGGGGCCAAAGGAGCTTTATCATTTGTTCTTTCAACAAAATAAATTTAGCCCATATGTATGCTGTTGGGAAAGATCCAGTGGAGCAGGGAAACAGTGCAAAAAGAGGACAAATGCTTGGAGTAATGTCCTTGGTAGGTAGAGTGGTTAGGATCTGTCACACAAGTAGAGGAGTCACCTTAGACAAGAACATGCAGAAGAACAGTAGGGAAGGAAGAGGATGTGCAAAGATGCAGGCAGGTGGGTAGCTTTCTTAGTAGAAACATGTGGAAATCTTCTAATTGCTTCTCTTTTCTCTTTGAAAGTAAGCTCATTAGCTGATTATGAGATGGGGAGGGAGTGATGGAGATTTGGGGACAGTGGTAAGTGTGAAAGTACCATCTAAACAAATGTACCCAGAGTGACTACTTGTGCACATATTTCTTTTATAATATGAAAAGTAATAAATTGGGCGCCTGGGTGGCTCAGTTGGTTAAGCATCTGCCTTCAGCTCAGGTCATGATCCCAAGGTCCTGAGATCCAGCCCCGAAATGGGCTCCCTGTTCAGCTGAAAGTATGCTTCTTCCTCTCACTCTGCTGCTCCTCCTGCTTGTGATCTCTCTCTCAAATAAATGAAGTCTTAAAAAAAGTAATAAGTTTATTTTAGAACACCTTTAATATTGCCCTATTGCCTTCAGGATCGATACAAACTAATTAGCATCATATCAAAGACTATTCTTCATTTGTCTTTTTCATAAACCTTAATCTCATCTCCTGTCATATTCTCAGGACAATCTATATGCCATCTTTATCAATTACGTAACAGTTCTCCTCAAATGGCATTATGTTTAATGTTCCCTGTGACAGACTGTATTTTCCAAAGAGGACTGCAATATGTCCCATCCCCTATATTCTTCTGTACTGTGAACTTGATAAGTAGAGTTTCCTTCTACATCCCCTTGAATTAGTGACTGTTTTGACCAATAGAATACAGTGGAATTGATATTGTACCAGTTCTGGGAGTAGCCCTTAACTAGCCTGGCAGTTTCTGTCACTTGTGCCTTTTGAAATGCTTGCTGTTGGGACACATTTTCTTGGAAACCAGGCACCATGCTGGGAGAAGCAAAAGCTACAAGAGCCATGAGTAGGTGTTTCTGATAGGCAGTACCCTGCCAGAATCCCAGCCAACAGCCAGAATCAGATGCTGGCTATGTGAGTAAGTCATCTGGGAATGTCCATCCCAGTTGAACTTTCAGGTAACCGAGCGCCGGACATCTGACTGTAATCACACGAGATCCCAATTACTAACTTCTCAGGTGAACCCAGTCAATCCACAAATTGTGAGATAATGTGCTAATTTAAGCTCCAAAGTTATAAGGTGGTGTGGTAAGCAGCAACAGATAACCAGAACTGTTCAGTGCTGATGTAGATAGCAGTTGTCATAGCAATAGTGGTACTGGTGGATAGATGATCTAGGAAGAAATGATATGCTATATAATCTTAGCAAGTTATTTAAATTCCTAAATTCCATTTTTCCATAAATGGGGATAATAATAAGCACCTCACCTGATATAGTTCCTTCTTTTATTTAAAGAAGGGGTATATGTTTCTGATGATTTCACCTTAGGATTTAGCTTTGACCTATGGAGGTAATAACCTTCTTGTCCATCATTTTACTTTTTCTTTTTATACTCACATACCAGCTTCTCCACATAAGAAGATTTAGTGATAATACGATTTGTTGGGCTTACATTTTACTAATGGGTATGGTTATTGAATTGCATGCATATCTGTGAGTGTGACCTGTATATCTGTGCATGTGACCTGTTTTGTCTGTAACTGGATAGATGAGAAAATTCCAGCTAGCCTTGCCAATTCAACTACTTGGTAAGTGGACTCAGAAGATTCTATAGGTATATTGGGAAATATATACCTATACACTATAGGTATCTTGGGAAAATAAACAATAATTATACAAGAGCCACAAGAGTCTCCCCCCACAGAGCCAGTTATATATATTCCAGATAGAAATGTGGAGACATAGGAGGCTACTTCAGCCTTAGGACCAAGTAGTGTTCTTCAATCAAGATTTAAAAGAGCCTTGGGTACTTAAGAAAAATAGCATTTTATTTATCATATAATTACTAATTGTGTTTGTTCATGGCTTCCCCAACGGAAGAAGAGAAAAGTATAAATGGGTTTAAGAACCAAAGTCAAGGGGTACCTGGGTGCCTCAGTCGGTTAAGCTTCTGCCTTTAGCTCAGGTCATGATCCTGGGGTCCTGGGATTGAGCCCCACATCAGACTCCCTGCTCATCGGGGAGCCTGCTTCTCCCTCTCCTCCTCACTCATGCTCTCTTTGCTATCTCTTTCTCCCTCTCTCAAATAAATAAAATATTAAACAAACAAAGAAAAAAACCCCAAAACCCACCAAACTCTACCCCCTTACCCTAAGAAACTCCTTTAGCATTCAGTTCAAGCACTGTCTCCTCTGGAGAGGCTGTCTTTATGTCTTCATCCAAGATGTGTTAGGGTCCCTTAACTGAGGTTCCATTTCTCCTTACAGCTCTTCTAATATTCACATTTTTGTTTGATACTTTCTCCCAATAGTCAGTGAACCTCTTCAGAATAGGGAAAGGTCTTCCATTCAAAGTGTTGACATATGGCAGGGTCTCAATATTTGTAGAATGAATTAATATCTTACATACATTATAAATTTTAAGGCTGTATGGGTATGTGGGCATGTGGTGTGTGTGCGTGTGTATGCACACAACACTCACCATGCACCCTACCCACCCCACCGCCATTCTTCCAATGCTAATAGCCAAAGCCTAGCTAAAGATTTTAAAGTTATAGCCAAATCCAGAAGTTAAGATATAAGGGGTACTGTTTCAGTTAAATAGAAAACTTGTAGCATTTTATTATTTACCAAAAACAACAATGTATTGATGTCATTTAATAAAGATTTTACTAACTGATGAACATTTTGAACTTGTAAGTAGATGAATAATTATGCATTAACTGGTTTGGTACTGAAATATTAGTTTTAAAAGCCTCTATAATAAACTATTATTAATGCTGCCCAAAAGCAGTACTGAGACCTTGGTACTATTATTTTCTATGTATTTAATGCACTATAGGTATCTTGGGAAAATAAACAATAATTATACAAGAGCCACATATAAAAATATTTACTTATATACCTTCATCATCAGTATTGAGTTTGGCTTCCAGTTCCGCTATCTTGTGTCTTATTTCAAGCATTGATAGTTGCACTATATCCCTATTATTAAAAATATGCTGTTAATTATGATCCAACTATAATATGAAAATAATAATACATAATAACACACCACTACTTTAAGAACAATTTATTATGAAACATCACTTATTGAAGGCATGGTTGAGAATCAGAAATCAGGCAAATGGAGGCTTCTGATTACCAAGGTCCATAGATACTCTAATATGCACTAAAGCTCAGAGGCCCCCTGGTGATCATTAGAAACAGTTTACTCTTAACTTAAATGTGATCCCAAGAAGTTATCTGCTTTCTCAAAGCCCAGCAAATAAACTGAGATGAGAGAATGGAATAGCTAAGGTAACAGGTAACTGAAAATCTGAAACAAAGAGGAATAAAGAAACATTAAAAACAAAACAAAACAAACCAACAAAAACCCCACATACACACAAATAGCATTCCAGAGATGATCTATTTAGGACATCAGTAAATTAGCACATTAATTATCAAAATATGACAGAATCATTTATGTAATATGTTTTTTTGATTGCCTATTATGCCAAGGCATTGTGATAAATGCTGAAAATACTACAGTGACTAAATGAACTGAACTAGCACTAGCAGTGGCTAACTTCCATCGAGTGCTTATTATAAGCTGACGTTAAGTGCTTTATACACTTTTCACTCAATCCTAGCAACAACCACACGAGGCATAATGATTTGTACACCAATCTTAGAGTTGAGAAAACTGAAACTTAGTGGTTCATTAACTTGTCCGAGTTGATGTAGTTACTCAGTGACAAGGGCTGCGATTTAAATTTATGCAGGATTCCTCTAAAGTGCTTGCTTTTATACTCTACTGACTCAGGGAATACAACCAGTTCTCAGAATGCTTACAGTTTAATATTAGACTAAGAAATAACCAAGCAATTACAAAAGTGTTGTTAGGTGCCTGGGTGGCTCAGTTGGTTAAGTGACTGCCTTCAGCTCAGGTCATGATCCTGGAGTCCCGGGATAGAGTCCCACACCGGGCTCCCAGCTCCCATTCTCCCTCCGACCTTCTCCCCTTTTCATGTTCTCTCTCACTCTCTCTCTCTCAAATAAATACATAAAATCTTAAAAAAAAAAAAAAAAAGTGTTGTTAGAGCTACAGCAGAGGAAAGCACAGGAGCACAGGAAGCTTTAGGGACACAGGTGAGTCTAAATTTCATGGGGCCTGCTGGTGAGATTGAGGGTATTAAAAAAATACTTAAAATGTCTCAAAGATTTAATACAAAGTATGATATTGAGTATTTTTAAAAGTATATAGGAGGGGCATTATTTTTATAAAATGTCAGCATTTCATAATTTTTTCTAAAGGGATGAAAGACAAGCATAACAAATTTGTTATTTGTTTCAGAGAAAGAAAAGCTCAATTTAGTGGAACATGAAAATCAAAGACATATTTTAGCATTACAGTATATGCACACAATACACTCCATTTGATTTGATGCTGAAGACAGAATATCCTACCTCGAAATCTTCCTATTTTTAATACCAAATGCTTAATCAAAGAGGCAAAGAGGAAAATGAATCTTTCCTACAAAACAGTTCTTAGACGTCGCCAGATCTGCCCGTGTATTAATCACACTGCTGGCGTCACATTGACCTCAGTGGCTTCAGCTTTCAACAGCAGGGCACTTAGGTGCATCTCCTCAGGCACCGTGTACCTGAACCAGACACCCGCGCGGGACCCCGCGCGCCGCCCTCCAACTCACTTCAAATGGATTTCTTCCAATAACTCCATTTTAAGGCGGTCGGTGCTCACACCGTCGAAATTGTCGCCTCTTCCTTCGTCCATACTGTGGGATCAGAAACGTCCCCACGCCGTTCCCCTTTTACAGCTAAGACCACAAGACCTGAAGGGACACCCAGAAGCTGGGAAGGCGAGCATTGTCAGTTGACGTCGTCATGGTGTACTCACAGTCGCCGCTCCCCGGCGCCTCGCAGTGACGTCACAGGGCATGGACCTGGGCGCAGAGGGTGGCTTACAGAGCCATGTGGGAGCGGGACACAGGCTGAGCCGCCACCGAGTGTAGCTAAAACGCAAAGAGGACTCTCTATCTTGGAAAGACGTCAGAAAAGCGCCTCTCAAGGCCCAAAAGCTGAGGCCCCATTCCTTTTCCCAGGTGGAAGGAGGATGTGTACCAGCTACATGGCTGACTGTTAAGGGAGTAGGGAATGTTGGCCCTGGTGCTTTTTTTAAACACTAACCTAGGCCTGATGTTCACTTTACTCTTAGCCCTTGTTAGGGAGCTGCTGAATCCAAGAACGGCTGTGCCTTTGCTTCAGTTTACTGCAAACCACAGGCTCTGGTTAGGAGTGCCTGAGGAGCAGACCTTGAGAAGGCAGGGCCTGAACTCTGAGTTTCCAGTACAAATAATTCTTTGTTTTGCCAAATCTGGGGACTTGGGACTGTCCGTGGACACAGCTCAAAGCTGCTTACAACTGCTTGAAGTTTCATTTATATTTGTAATCACAAATTTTGCATTCTGCTCCTGATATGTGTTTGCTTTACTATTATCCCTGGCTCCCATCCATCTTTGAGTAGAAAGATGGGCTGCCTTTACCTCTGACTTCTGTGTTACATTTTCCATATCCTGAATCACTTTGAGAAGTGTGAGCATGGGACATTTTCTGACACAAATCAGCACAAGTACTCTGTTAAAGAATTTCTTTATTCTGCTTATTGCTTTATCTTTAGTGTTGAGAAGAGTGATCCTTAGTAGTGGTCAGTAAATACATATCAGTTATGCTCATAGGATATTCTTTCAAATTATATATATATATAGCATAAAAAGCATACTTCATAAATGCTTGTTTCATTTGGCTGTTGCTTACCAACGTATTTTTGGAAACGTGATAATTTATTGGAAAAATAGAAAAAACTTTTGGACCTATGGTTTCTACACTTAAAGTTTGTATAAAACGATGGAACGGTTCCTTTGATAACATGCTGGAACTAAGGCAAGTCTTCAACTAGAAAGTGGGTTTTAAAAGAGAGAAGGGAGATTCTGGAAATTTGGAGATTCTCTGTATTGAGAGATATTTTAAACATGGGGACAGTTTAGAATTTGTTTGAATTGAACATTAAGTGTAGTAAGTAGCACATTCAATTGATACCGGTTTAGTGTCAAGGACAACCCAGATTTGTAGGCAAAAAGAAAATTTGAAGCATTTTGAGGAATTAGTTCAATTAATAGCAACTGAGGGTTTATTACGTACAAAGGTGATTTGTAAGAGATGCTAGATATGTTCACTGCTTTCAAAAAAACCCTATAATTTAAAAAGTTTAATATGAAAGAATTCTGTCAATTAAGTCATGTGGTATGGCAAATTCTTTACTCCCACTTTTGTGCTAAGCCCAAGATAGGTTGTGGGAAACAAGTTGCAGGTCTCAGACACTCACCAGTATCTTTTCCCTGCCTTGGTGGTTTCCTTTGTTCTTCCCCAGCCAGAATTCTTAGTTTTTGTTTCTCATAGACTGAAGGGGTGGGGATGGGAGTGAGCTGGGGTTGGTTTTTGTTCTCTGGTTTCTTTATATAACCCCCTGCTTCTTTGTGTCAGAAGGGTCAAGAATTCTCTCCACCTCTAATGCTACTTCCAGATCACTACTCTTCCATTCTCATGTAAAAACCCATGCCTCTGATGTGCATACCTTTTTAATTAAAAAAATAATAATTCCAGAATAGTTAACATAGTGTTATATTAGTTTCAGGGATATAGTGATTCAACAATTCTATACATTACTCAGTGCTCATCATAAGTGTACTCTTAATCCCCTTCACCTATTTCACCCATCTGCCCACCCACTTTTCCTCTGGCAACCATCAGTTTGTTTATACTTAAGAATCTGGTGGGTTTGTTTTGTTTTGGTTGGTCTTTTTTGTTCGTTTTGTTTCTTAAATTCCACATATTAGTGAAATCATACGGTATTTGTTCTCTGACTTCCTTCACTTAGCATATTCTCTACATCCATTAATGCTGTTGAAAATGGCAAAGTTTCATTCCTTTTTCTGAGTAACTTTCCATTACATGTATTATATAATGTCTTCTTTATCCACTCATCTATAGATGGAATTGTGGGCTGCTTCCATAATTTCGCTATTGTAAATAATGCTGCAGTAAACATAGGGGTACATGTATCTTTTGAGTTAGTATTTTTGTATTCTTTGGGTAAATATCCAGTAGTAGAATTACTGGATCATATGGTAGTTCCATTTTTTTTTTTTTAAGGGAACTCCATGTTATTTTCCACAGTGGCTGTACCAGTTTGCATTCCCACCAACAGTGCACAAGTGTTCCCTTTTCTCCACACCCTTGCCAGCACTTGTGTTTTTGAGTTTAGCCAGTTTGACAGGTGTGAGGTGGTATCTCATCTTGGACACCTGTGTGTCTTCTTTGACACAATGTCTGTTCATGTCTTCTGCCCATTTTTAATTGGATCATTTGGCTTTCTGGTGTTGTTATAGAAACTCTTTATATATTTTGGATACTAATCTTTTATTGGGTATCATTTGCAAATATTTTCTCCCATTCAGTAAGTTGTCTTTTAGTTTTGTTGTTCCCTTTGCAGTGCAGAAGTTTTTTATTTTGATGTAATAAGAGTTTTTATGGTTTCAGGTCTCACGTTTAGATTAGATCCATTTTAGGTTGATCAATTTTGAGTTTATTTTGTGTATAAGTGGTTCAGTTCCATCCTTTTGCATTGTAGCTGTCCAATTTTCCTAGCAACGTTTGTTGAAGACTGTTCTCTTCCCCATTGCATATTCTTGCTTTTGTTGAATATTAACTGATGATGTAATCATGAGTTTATTTCTGGGCTCTCTATTCTATCCCATTGAGTTATGTGTTGATTTTTGTATCAGTACCACACTATTTTGATTACGATAGCTCTGTAGTGTATCTTGAACTCTGAGATTGTGATACCAGTTTTGTTCTTCTTTTTCAAAATTGTTTGGCTATTTAGGGTCTTTTGTGGTTCCGTACAAACTTTAGGATTATTTGATCTAGTTTTGTGAAAAATGCTGTTGGTATTTTGATAGGAATTGCATCAGATCTGTAGATTTCTTTGAGTGGTATGGACATTTTAACAGTATTTGTTCTTCCAATCCATGACCATGCAATATCTTTCCATTTGTTTGCGACATCTTCAATTTCTTTCAATGTTACAGTTTTCAGAGGACAGACCTTTCACTTCCTTGGTTAAGTATTCCTAGGTATTTTATTTTTGGTGCAACTATAAATGGCACGCATTCCTGATGTAACAACCATTTACTCCTTCTCCCTGTTTCTACCCAGAGACTTGTCATTCCTTGTCTACTGACTTTGACATTAAAAGTGGTCTTTCCACTGAAAGTCTTCCCCATAACCTTGGCAACTCTCACTTTAATCTCCAATCCACTTCCATAGCTATAAATAATCTGAATCCTGTCACCAGAGTGGCTTTACTTGAGAAAACTTATTTTTCTCAAGTAAACTTGAGAAAACTCAAAAACTGCTGTCCACCGAAACCTCATTCTTTCAGCTCCCAATTCAGTTACTCCCTAAATAGTAATGTTTTATTAACTGTCTGTGGAGCTTCTTAACTCTGTAAATGCTGGGACACTATCCCTTATCAAAGAGATCTTCCTTCCTTAACCGCACACACTAGCAATTTGCTCCTCAGCTGGCTTCCAAATTTGAACAAAATGGATTGAGGTGTGTGTGTGTGTGCATGCCTGTGTAGAGGACACTTGCCATTAGTCACTGTTTCCTCCAATGAATAGCTTTCAGGGTGATCAAACGATTTCTTCACATGTGACAACTTTTTGCATGGAATACACCTGAAGATATTATTTGGGGCCTTTTCCCCCCACCTAATCTGTGTTCTTAAAGGTATTCATCTTTCTATATCTTTAAATATGAATAGAAAAAATTTTTGAAGAAAACAAGGTATTCAGAAAAAAACAGTGAGTCAATTCCTTGTAATAAATCTCTTTATACACACACATGCATACACAAGTACTTTTATCTCTCCTAATGGTTCTGTTTCTCTGGAACACTCTAATATAGAAGCTATACTTATAAAGATTGTGTCTAACTAGTAATCTAAAAAAGCAACCCACAACCAAGTGAGCAGAGCAGAATGAAGTGAAATGGACAACTAAATACAAATCCAGTTTTGACAAATCCAGTTTTGCTGACAACTGGTCTAAGTTAACTTTGTATACTTTAGGGTCTACTATTTGTCATCCCACTTAACTTAAGGCAAAGATTAACTGGAAGCTATTTACCAATTCAATTTTATTTCCACATTACCCTTAGCCTTAGGGAAAGGATCCATTAATTCTAGGTGTTCCCAAAATACAATCCTGTGCATATATTTGAGGCCAAGTAATTCAGAAGCAGTTTATTCATAAAGGGTATTTTTAAGACAGTTTCAAATAAAGTGTAATAAACTAAGTAGCCATTAACGGTTCAGAAATATCAGAATGGACAATAGCTATGAAAATTAATACCAATCTTTTATAATCAGTAAACAAAAATAAAATGCCATTAGGTATATTTACTTATGTATTTGTATCTTATAGATCTGTGAATGTCCTATCTTCTCCCAGAGTGGAAACCATTATACCTCACCCACCATGGATTGATTAAGCCGAAATTCTTCACATTCTTTACCATGATTATAAATAGAAGTTTTTCTTTCTAATAATTTATTGGCTTTAACGTATAAAATTCCAATGACTAAATCCCAAAATAAAAATACATTTACCATCCAAAAAATTCTGTTTATATTTTTTATAAAAATTTAGCCTCTTGGAGTAACTTAAAGATATGGTAAAATAATTTCTTAAAGTACTTTTTTGTCTAAGGTGATGATAATAATCACTTCACATTTTAATACAATATCACATACACCAAAATTTCCTAGGCTCCTAGTAGATCAATACCAGTCTAAATCTAGAAGACTTTAAAAAAAATCTTTGTATTCATTCTAAATCAGAAAGACCATCCCCCTTCCTAACAAAGATATAAGCTACCAAATAATTTTATAGACCCTCATCTTATTTTTCATGATTGAAAAAGTCTTTTAAATGTTATCTGAGAATTTTTTTAGTTTAGGATTACAGTTGTTTTTAGCTTACACACTGAAAATTCTGATAAGCACCTAGGAAAAAAAATCCACAATTAGTGCAAAGCCAGCAGACAATATTGAAGTCATTCTTTCAAGTACAACTAGACTAAGGTTACTAAATGCCAAATTTTATGTAAATATATAATTTCCTACCTTGCTTTTTGAAAGACAGCAAATACAAAAATAGTTTAACATTAGATTTAATGAGGTTTAGCACATCTATTACTAGTCTTATTTTAACTGCAAAAATATTTTAGCCACATTTAGAAAAAATAAACTTAATGAGAATATAACCCTATATTTCTAAAAGCCAGATGCAAGAATACTGATTCTCTTCCTTGTAAGTAGAATACATGCTATAAAGCTTATGAAATAGTCACTTCATAGGAATGAATACATTTTTAAAACACTGGTTAATCTGTGGGAAATTCCACATTTGCCTATTTAACAAAAATGCATCCACCTTGTAAGGCTTTGGTATAGGTGATTCACAGCACTTCCTTCATTTCTCTTTCTTCTTTGTCTCACTCTTCTCTAGTTCTTTTGTCTGCTCACTCTTCTCCCTTTTCATGTTTACATTTGCTCTTCCTTCTTGATTTCTCCCCTTAGAATTATCAACTATTTTATAGTCTTCAAGGAGTGTTTGTCCCGTTTCTTTTGCAGTTTTCTTCACCATTGCTTTGATACCAATGTTGTCAATATTATAGGCAGTTACACCAACATTGATGGCAGAATCTACTGCATCATGTGTAGCTTCTCCGGCAGTATGCCCATATCTTTAAAAGAAGATTAGAAAGAAGTGTAATGAAATTATAAATATAAATTAAGATCTTCTGAATTAGTATTAAATAGTCCCATGTTTTGTATGTTATTCCTGAAAGCAAAATCAAAGGTTATGTTTCAATTTAATTAATAACTTAAAACACAGTAAAGAATAAAATCAAACTGTGCCAAGGCTGTATTTCTCCTTTAGCAAAAACTCAGGCTAGCTGAGATTTATGTAATAAAGACTGTTTATGTTGAACAATAAAATGTAAATTATAATAAGGATTATTCATCAGTCATTATTTCCTTTTTTTAACTCACCCCTTCTGGAAATAGAGAATTTTCAATGAAGCAACTACAGGGCACAAAGAACCTATAGTCACTATAAATGGTTTTGAGTTCTACCTTAACTAGACATTGGTTAGGTCTTTTATTTGTTTTATTTATTTATTTTATTTTATTTTATTTATTTATTTGTTTGTTTGTTTGTTTGTTTGTTTGTTTATTTATTTATTTATTTATAAAGATTTTATTTATTTGACAGAAACACAGCGAGAGAGGGAACACAAGCAGAGGGGATGGTAGCAGGAGAAGCAGGCCTCCCGCTGAGCAGGGAGCCCGATCCGGGGCTCGATCCCAGAACCCTGGGATCATGACCTGAGCTGAAGGCAGACACCCAACGACTGAGCCACCCAGGCGCCCCTGTTTTATTTATTTTTTAAGAGGGAGCACAGGTGGGATGAGAGAGATAAGAAGGAGAGGAGAGGCAATCTTAAGCAGGCTCCATGCCCAGGGCAGAGCCCAACAGGGGGCTTGATCTCACGACCCTGAGATCATGATCTGAGCGGAAATCAAGAGTTAGATGCTTAACCGACTAAACCACCCAGGCACCCTTGATTAGGTCTTTTAAAGTATCAGAATCTGAGGTTGTTTTTAAGCAAAGATTCTACAACACTTCCTCCCTCACTCCACTCTGCTGCAGACTCACTGGCCTTCTTATGTTCTTTGAAGCCATCAAACACACATGTGCCACCTTAAGACCTTTGTACTAGCTGATATCTACCTAAACTATTCTCATCCCAGGTATTCACACATCTCACTTCTTCAGATCAGTTAATTATTGTCTTCTCACTATTTCACCTATTTCAACTGCCTTATTCCACATGCTCTACTCCACTACTCATCAGTACATCCTTAGGCTGTTCTTATTCTATAACTTACCACCCGCTACATACTATAGGACTTAGGAAATCCCATTGTTTTTGCTTTGCTTTACTGTCTTGCCAGAATATAAACCCTATTAGAAAAAGGACTCTGCCATGTTCATTAATGTATCCTATGCACTGAGAACACTGCCTGACATTCAATATTTGTTGAATGAATAAAATGATTAATTCCCGCCCTATCCACACACAGTTTTTAGATCATCAAATGTATAGCAAAGTGCTTGGGAAATTATAAAAGCACTATACAGGGCGCCTGGGTGGCTCAATCGTTAAGCGTCTGCCTTCGGCTCAGGTCAGATCCCAGAGTCCTGGGATCGAGCCCCGCATCGGGCTCTCTGCTCTGCAGGAAGCCTGCTTCTCCCACTACCATTCCCTCTGCTTGTGTTCCCTCTCTCGCTGTGTTTCTCTCTGTCAAATAAATAAAATCTTTAAGAAAAAAAAAAAAGCACTATACAAAAGTAGTTATCATTGACAATTACCAATATCTATGTTTAATACTGTTTCTGTAAGAAAATACAAGTTAAAGACCTACGCAGATACTAAAAATTATTCCACTGCTTTTTCTCTTTACTCTTTTCAAAGTACCAGGTTTTTTCTTGCCTAGCAAGCATAAACTTAAACAACCAACAAAAGAGCAACATTTTACAATTTTCTCCAGGACACACTGAAGTTTTCTTGGTGCTTTGTGAGCTGTATCTGGACATTTTATACTAATATTGGATCTGTCCTTTGAATTCACAAGTCCACTATTACCATTAGTCTGGCCTGAAACAGTGGATTGTGATCCTACTAGCTTGTTCATGCTTGTTTTTTTTTCAATCTCAGTGCTAGAAGTGTGAATCTTCTTATGTTCCTGAATGAGGATTCCATTCTGTCCTGTGCTAATAATTAGTTATTATTAGAACTAGAGAATGTTAATAATTAGAACCAGAGGATGACAGAATCTACAATTTGTCAAACTGTGCATCTATACACTTTTTTTTTTTAAAAAGATTTATTTTTATTTTATTTATTTGAAGCAGAGAGAAAGAGAGAGAGAGAGCATGAGAGGGGAGAGGTCAGAGAGAGAAGCAGGCTACCCTCGGAGCAAGGAGCCCGATGTGGGACTCGATCCCGGGACGCCAGGATCATGACCTGAGCCGAAAGCAGTTGCTTAACCAACTGAGCCACCCAGGGACCCCATCTATACACTTTTTAAAAAAGATTTATTATTTATTTGAGAGAGACAAAGCATGTGTGATTCAGGGAAGGGGAAGACGGAAAGGGGGAGATAGAATCCTGAAGCAGACTCCCCACTAGGGGCAGAGCCAGACATAGGGCTCTATTCCAGGACCCCAAGATCATGACCTGAGCTGAAATCAAGGGTCATATGCTTAACCGGCTGAGCCACCCAGGTGTCCCCATACCACTCTTGATTGGGGTTTTCTCACCAGTTACCAGACATCAAAGCTTCCTTAACAGCCGTCTGCCAGTCCCTGTTGTTTTGCAACCCCTCGGCATTCCACAGCATTTGCTGATTTTGCAGATGGAACCTTCTCACTGTCAATCAAGCCCCTACAAATACTATCATCAGGTGGCAAAGGCTAAGATTAAATGAGAAGAAAGAGGTGGTAGCAGTTTCAGCACTGGAAGAGTGAGCTTAACTCTTGGTTGAGCAGGTTTCTCTTAGGGCTTTTCTTTTCCAGGTCTGTGTAAGCTACAAGGAAGTGACATGGTTAATCTAAGAATTTGGACATATCAATGGTTATCAATATAGGAAATCCTCCAGATTCAGGACTTTCCACTTCCCTGTTCTACTGATGTATTCTGATACCTCTAACTGCACTCATGATATATGATATTCTTATATGTAACACAATTCTAAAGGCTACATTAGTAATAGTAAAGTGCTAAAAAGCAGTCTGTGTTGATACACTGAAGTTTTGCTTGTTTTCCCTGCTATCTCCATTTCAGTAGCAATTCCCGTTAATTGGTTAACAGTACCAAACTAGGAGTCAAAAAATATTTTAATACCAATTGTGCCCCAAGGTAAACATATGATGTTGGTGAGGTCTCAACCTCTTTACATCTCATCAATTTCTTCTTCATTTCATAAAATGAGATATCTGGGTTAAAGCGCTTTGAAAATTCCATTATATAAAATGTGTAATTATTTTTAAAGACCTTATAATATGGCTTTTAAGTAGTTGTGTTTACTTCTCCAATATATCCTCACCTATCACCTCTGCTTCCTAGTATGGCTTAGAACCAGTATTTCTGGCAGGAATCTGTTCTTCTCTTCCTTGATAAGTAACTGCTCAGTTCTTTTCTTCATTCAAACTATACTATAGATTCAGACGAAACTGCTAAAAACTAGAAAGCCTGTTTCTGGTAAAAGACATTTATTTTTGATTTCTTACTTCTTAAAAAGTTTAATTATAGCTTATTAGATTTTATATGCCAAGTAACACTACCAATTGAAGAGAAATAAAAATGAATATAAAGTATGCTCTAAATAAGTCAATGAGACTTGGGGCGCCTGGGTGACTCAGTCGTTAGGCGGCTGCCTTCGGCTCAGGTCATGATCCCAGAGTCCTGGGATCGAGCCCCACATCGGGCTCCTTGCTTGGCAGGAAGCCTGCTTCTCCCGCTACCATTCCCTCTGCTTGTGTTCCCTCTCTTGCTGTTTCTCTCTGTCAAATAAATAAAAAAAAAATTAAAAAAAAAAAAGTCAATGAGACTTAATATATAATTTAAATGAGACTTTTCAGAAATTTCTCCAGAAAAAAATTCTCCAGCACATTCAGTAATGTCTACAAAGAGAGCACAATGGCAGATCCTAGATTTCATTAATTATAACAAAATTTCAATCATAACAAATTTCAAGTAAATCTGCCTAAAATTCAATTTACATACAACCTTCAAAACTATCCTTGGAAATATTAATCTTAAATATTTGAAATAGAAATAGCATCTTCTTAAACTATCCATCCAAGGCAGGTGAGCTGTAGCCAATTTATGAAGGAACTTCTAAATGAAGCTGAGGAATTTAAACTTTATTTTGAAAATGATGGGAATGGCACAACCAAATTTGTTTTAGACACCTCTAAGTCAGGTTGCATTGTGCATTAAAAGGGTATAAGAGGAAGACAGAGGAACCAGTTAGGAAACAAGCTATAAGATCTGCCTTCAGCTCAGGTCATGATCCCAGGGTCCTGGGATCAAGCCCCCCATCAGGCTCCCTGCTCGGCAAGAAGCCTGCTTCTCCCGCTACCATTCCCTCTGCTTGTGTTCCCTCTCTCACGGTGTTTCTCTCTGTCAAATAAATAAAATCTTTAAAAAAAAAAAAAAAAGATGGATGAGAAATGATGAGGTTCTATTCTACAGTAGTGGTCATGAGGCTGGAGAGAAAGGATAAATATAAAAAACAGGACTTGGTGAATGAATAACTGTAGGACTACGCAGTTGGGATTTATGAAGCCTAAAGATTAGTAGGACAAAAATTACCTGGAAACACAGATTTGAGAGGTTGTAACTATAGACACTGGTATAGATAATATCGACAAAGAACAGAAAAAAACTGAGCATAGAGTAAAACCAATATAAAGACTGAGCATAGAGTAAAACTTTAGAATCAATATTTAATGAATGGATATGGAAGACAACAACCCTGAGAAGTAGTCTGATAAGACAAAATTGAACGGTGAGTTAAATGAGAATACTGTTAAAATTTGTAGAGAGCTGACCCACTAATCTTAACAAGCAGTAAGTCTTGGAGCAAGATCAATCAGAAGGAGAGGTTACAGTGGGCATGGGACTAGACCTTATTCATGAAAAATGGAGGAAAATATCTAAGACATTAAAAAGACAGGTCTTTCAAATCTAAAGATAACATTAAATGGAACTCTGGCTAATATGACATACAACAAATCTGAAGTCAAACTGAAAGACAGACTTAAGGATGGTCAAAATCAACAACGTGAGATTAAGCAAATGTAAATACAAAGTTCTTAACTTTAGGAATATGTATCAACTGCCCAAAAATAAGATGAAGGCCAGATTTTAAATAAAGGGTTCATTTTTTAAAAACCCAAGTTTGATATGGGTCAATAAAGTACCAGCTACTAAAAAGATACACTCTTTGTGTTGCATGCCGTATTTACCAAATGCTAAATATGACCAAACAAGGGAGGCAAATCCTACTGTATTCTATCTGGTCACAATACATAACACTATGTTCAATTCTGGGTTCCATTTTGCGAAGAACACTGATAAATGAAGGATCTGGAAACCATACTATATATAGAATTGTTAAAGGAACTGGAAGTATTTTGAAGATGAGAAAAAGTGAAGGATATGTCGATGTTTAAATACTTGTATAGTTATGGTCTCACTTACGTGTGGAGCATAAGAAAAAACATGGAGGGCACCATGAGAAGGAAGGGAAGGGGGAATAGGGGGAAATCAGGGCGATGAACCATGAGAGACTATGGACTCTGAGCAACAAACTGAGGGTTTTGGAGGGGAGGAGGTGGGGGGTTGGGCAAGCCTGTTGGTGGGTATTGAGGAGGGCACATATTGCATGGAGCACTGGGTGTGGTGCATGAACAATTAATCTTGTAACACTGAAAAAATAAACATATCTGGGGAAAAAAATAAAAATAAATAAATAAAAATTACATGGCAAAAGTTACCATATGGAAAAGAAAAGACTGATCTTTTTTTTTCCTTTTTTTTTTTTTTTTAAGATTTTATTTATTTGACAGAGAGAAACACAGCTAGAGAGGGAATACAAGCAGAGAGAATGGTAGCGGGAGAAGCAGGCTTCCTGCCGAGCAGGGAGCCTGATGCAGGGTTCGATCCCAGGACCCTGGGATCATGACCTGAGCCGAAGGCAGACGCTTAATGACTGAGCCACCCAGGTGCCCCGAGAAGACTGATCTTATAGAACTTCTGAATAGATGCTATATAGAACTGGTTTTAGGTAATATGACATCTGCCAAAAGAATTACCTTTAATGGATATGAATTTGCCCCTTCACCTATACAAATCTAAGGTGAATTTTAATTGAAATTCACTAAACAAACCAATAAAATACTGTACCTTACAAAAGGTAAATTCATTATAGAAAAATAATTTTACTAAGCTTATTCTTCTGAAAAATGAAGAACACATTTTATCTTAGAATAAGATTTTAATAAGTGGAAAACAAAAATGGATCTAACTTAGTGAATTATATGATTTTCCTCTAAACTGTTTATTTAATTTTTTTAAGTTTATTTTTTTTTTTTAGTAATCTCTATAACCCAGTGTGGGGCTCGAACATAGGACCTCAAGATTAAGAGTCACACCCTCTTCTGACGGAGCCAGCCAGGCACCCCATCCTCTAAACAATTTCAAATGGGAAAAAAGAGGAGCTTAAAGGTGAAATTTAGAAGCTATGTAGAAGAGTGAGGATTTATTTAGTAGATACCACGCTGCAATTAAATATAGCATATTTGAAGTTACTTATTGATTTTTATTTTTCCTGTAGGTCTTTATGATCCAAATTTAAAGACAAAAGCATTAATGTAACTCACAAAAACAGTCTTAATGAACAGTTCCTACACATTCACCTAAAAATTTTAAGAATATAATTAATTATACAGATCCTCAGATAAACCATTCATAATCAATGAACATAATCTTGAATCATAAAATCGTGAAAAGTATAAACAATATACTTCTCTAACACAATCTTTTATTTATTTATTAAGATTTTATTTATTGGAGAGAGAGAGAGAGAGAGAGAGAGATCACAAGTAGGCCGAAAGGCAGGCAGAGAAAGAGGGGGAAGCAGGCTCCCCACTGAGCAGAGAGCCTGATGCGGGGCTCGATCCCAGGACCCTGAGATCATGACCTGAGCCAAAGGCAGAGGCTTTAACCCACTGAGCTACCCAGGCGTCCCCACAATTTGCTTTTAAATATGCCTAAATGAAAAGATAATCTTCTGTACTGGCTTTTAACACTAGAAATCAGATTAGGAAGTATATATAATACATTTGTTTTTCTTCTAGGCATACTGTATATAATTATGGCAGATTCAAAACAACTTGGGAGAATATAGGCAATAAGAATACAAATTTTATTATACTATCATCAGTTGGATTAGGGAAGAAAAACACAAATGCTTATGCTATCAAATGCTTTCTCAAGTGTAAATTCATAAATATAAAATATAAATTTATTACATTTACATTCAGAAACGTAAATTTATGTAAATAAATGAGAACTAAATTAAATGAAATAACTAGCTCTTCCATTTCTTCAGTGATAAATATTAAGTTATTACTGGTTTAATACTTGTAGTTTCTTCTTTTGAAAGACAATTTCTACTTCTGGGCCAGATTATCCATAAGTGAGGAAACAGTATTACAAAACCCTTTACATTCCCACTGCCCATCACATCTTTCCAAGTTTCTAATTAAATTACTGCTAAGACCAAAGTAGCTTTATAGTTAGAAATATAAACCTACTTAACTAAATTCTCACCTGTTTTTTTCACTCCATTAATCTTTGAACTAAGGGATAAAAAGAACAGCAATACACACCATAATAAAAATTAGCTCAGAACCACTGTTAAAATGTCCTTTTCATCATATTAAGATTTCCTAAGGACCAAAAATACAATATCTACACCAAAACCTTACTGGTTATGTGAATCCCAAACCTTTAATAAAGCTCTATTTAATTATACTTAGATAAGCATTTCTTTTCATTAAAGTAGGAAATGGGCAAAGCTGTTGGAAGCATTTACTAATTTCTAACATGACTGCCTACTTATTTCTGTTAACAAATAATACTGATAATCTAAAAATAATTCACTTTTGGCCTAAAAGGCACTTCTGACTTTCTTGGGCTCTTGCAACCAAAGAAAAAACTATTTTTCTAATTACAACTGATCCACCAAAGTAATCTCAGAGCCATAACACAAAGAGTATTAGAGATCAAGGCTATAAGTACCAAGAGGTAGTAACCTGGAAGACTTGGTTTATTTCCACCAAAAGAATTTCAGATCTATTCTGTATTTTATTTGTCAAATCTTTTGGTCAAATTGAAACCCCAAGATATTATGTTGCTTTGACTCAAAAGGTATGCATGCTCCAGCTGGAGATCAAATCAACTTAGACTGGAAATTAAGTTAGTTTTTCCTAAGCCACAGGTAATTTACTATAGTAGGAGAGAATGTAAATGCATGACAGATAGTGATTTCTAACTCTAGATACTAAACTTGCACAGAACTCCCATCAAGCACAGGGTTGGTCCACTACTGTTCTTTCACACTGCATGACATAGAGAGACCTGGCTTACAACCCAGCTTTGCACTTACGTATAATCTTTAACAAGATTATTTAACAGCTCTATGCTTTGGCTCTCTCATTTGTAAAATGAAGAGAATAGTATTAAAGATTAGAGGTGCCTGGGTGACTCAGTGGGTTATTTAACAGCTCTATGCTTTGGCTCTCTCATTTGTAAAATGAAGAGAATAGTGTTAAAGATTAGAGGTGCCTGGGTGACTCAGTGGGTTATTTAACAGCTCTATGCTTCGGCTCTCTCATTTGTAAAATGAAGAGAATAGTGTTAAAGATTAGAGGTGCCTAGGTGACTCAGTGGGTTAAGCGTCTGACTCTTGATTTTGGCTGGGGTCATGATCTCAGGGTTGTGAGATAGAGCCCCATATTGGATTCTGTGCTGAGCATGAAGCCTGCTTGAGATTTTCTCTCTCTCTCTTTCTCCCCCCGCCCCTCCCCCACCTTTTTCCTCTCTCTTTCAAAAAAAAATAGCACTGAAGATTAAATACATATATTGAAAAGCACTGAACACAATATCTGATACATAAGTATGAACCGAAATGTTGTGAGTAGATAATTAATACAAATAACTGAGAGTTGAGAATACCATGAATATTACTTTTTGGTTTCTAAATAAATATTTAATATTAGGCTTTAAACTAATTCAAAGCTAAGAAAGTAACTCAGGTCCTTCATACTAGATCTAATTTTTGGACCTAGATTTCCCTAGGACTTATAAAAAATAAAGAGCTAAAATCAGATGATCCTGGTTTAAGTCTTACCTTTAACAGTTATCAGATTAGCTTGGGCAGATCACTCATTTCTATGTTTGCCCACTTACTATGTGAAATAGAAAACATACCATCTGTCCATTCCAATAAGAATGAGTAATGGTAGAGTCAAATAAGATGTGACAATATTTAACATTCTTTGTGTACAGAAGGGGCTAACATTAACAAGGTACAGTAGATTAATTATAATTCAAGTTTTTCCCATCAAAACTACCAGCAAACATCAACCATCAAGAACAAGCAGTTAATAAGGTATTCAGAAACTACAGGATTTTTTTTTCATTAAGCTTATTTGTTGCATGAATGATGAACAAATATAACCATGAGTAATATAAAGCAAAGTCACAGTAATTCTATTAACTTGCCTAATTTATTAAGAAAAACAGAGTAAAAAAATTGTTTTATCAGATATTCAATAATGACACAGTCATTTTAACTGTCCTGAATTTCTGCAAGTGCTAGAACAGATTTATCTATTAAAATGATAAAACTCAACTTACTTGTATCTGACAGTTTGTACAGTTTCTGCTGAAACATTGTTAACAATACATTTGGCTGCACATTCCAATCCCTGCCACACAGTTGAAAATCCTGCAAATATATTTAAAAGTAAGTAAAACTACAGCTAAACAAATGGACCTTCCTAGTTAAATTTATGGGTCTTTGTTACCTTGAACACTACTTGCAGCTACAACCATAGCACCATCCAAGGGAGACTTCCCATTTTTGTCTTTTTTAAGAGATTCTGGAACAAGTTTGCTTCCATGCTTCTTGACATGTGGAGCTAGTTCCTTTCCAACACAATTTGCTACAGTGCAAACTCCATCAACTAATATAACCATAAAAAGGGGGAAACAGAAAAAATGTATTCTTCCCTTGATTTTACCACTCTTTAGCAAAATTCTTACATGAGCATCTAAAGTTGTTTCATTGCATCATTTAGCATTTCTATATAAGGATGAGAACCAAGGCTGGCTAGTTTTTAAACAAAGGCGATATATTATTTGGTTTAAAGATATGTTTGCAGAACCTAACGATTAAAACTTTGCCTTTTAAATATAATGTTCTTTTTGGCAATTTGCTTAAAAGAAAACCAAAATTGCTGCAATGCAAGACTTGTAGGTCCATCTTTCATGTTTTTCAGCTATGTGTATTTCTATATTTTCTCCACATTGACAAATATTTCACTGAAATAGTGATAAAGTATTTAAGTCTATATAAAAGTAAACAAACTAAAATCTGATTCAAAGAAAACTGAATACCAAAAAGATAATCTTACTAAATCTAATGATAATTCATTAAGGAGTGATCTGGCCATCTTAAAAGACCAAACTTTAGATCTATGATTCTTGAGAGAGAAGGAATTAGAGGCATATTACTTGGGAAGGCTGACACCAGAATCACTGAATCAGCTTAATTCAAACAATACATCCCTCCCACTTGACCCCAACTACTATGCAGTAAGCTGTTCTTAAAAGAACGTGTCATATTCAAGGACGGCAAATACATTCAGAGCCATTCCTTTTCAAAGGCACAGACACTCCCCTCTCTGACATATCAAAATAATCTTTTAACCAATGTTTCTCAAACTCATATGCAAATAACAATCACCTAGGGATCTTGTTTCTGAATCAGTAATGTGTACCAACTACCTGAAATATTTCTAAGGCTTTCAGATAGGTTGATGTTGTTGCTGTAGATCCCACTATGAGTAGCAAGATGATAACTGCTTTGTCCTAATCCTTTCCTCTTAAGGTTAAACCATCTAAATGAAAATTTAAATTAACCTGAATTAAGAGATCATTTTTAATTTAACTGAAAGAAGTAAAGTCCTCCAAAGTTACTTTACCCAGGAACTGACTGACTTTCGCTGCTCCTCCTGTAGCCTGCTTTGCTATATAAAGTCCCCTGGTCACAGCGGGACTAACTTCCACTGGTTTTTCTTCTGGTTGAATCCGTTCACGGAGTTTAGAAGCACCTTTCTGGATTGCTTTGCCAGTAAATTCAGCACCTTTGACTAAACCCCAGCTCACCCAGGAAGCACCTTTTTATAGGAAAATTAAAAAGTCCACAATATTAGAGCTGATTATACCTATCAACTTTAATAAATTAATAGGAAAAAACCCAAGGAATTCAATGTACAGATCCCAAACATACCAGAAACTTTCAAGCCAACTTTACAATTATAATTTTCTGCCTGGAATACACTTTTTCTAAGTAAATTCATCTTTCAGTACTTAGGTCAGTAAAACAGTTTTATAATACTCTATGCTGCTACTACAACTTGTAGGTATCTCTCTATATGTTACTTACCACACTATTACTATGGTTGGGACTAATTTTGGGTTTTGGTGCCAATAACACAGTATTTGGCTTGAGGACCAAGGTTTCCTTGTTCTTGCCTTAGTCCAGGTACCATTTTTCCTCTATGAAGTGCTGAGGGGTTTAGACACAAATAATTCAAGTTAGAAACCAATAAACCAACTAGATCTCAAAAACCAAGGCAGAACTCTTGCTTGCTTGCTTTAGACAAAAAGCATAAGGCAGGGGGTCCTATTCCTCCCTCAATCCCAAACCCAAATCCCATGATCTCCACACCTTTTAATTTGTAACATAAACCTAAGTGACAAAGACATAATACTCAAAGAATACATGAAGAGAAGAAGAAAACGGGAAGCCTAGATGGTTTAGCCCTTTCTCATGAGAGTAGTTCCCAGTCCTTGGTTTTGATCAATGCTTCTTACAGCACACATGAAAAATGAGACTGTCAAGACAGAAAGCAGGATAACCTAGACTTCTATAGTGAAAAGGCCCTGTGTACACATGAGGAAAGGAGAAGTGGGAAGGAGATAGAAAAAGCAAGAAAAAATACCAAGGAAAATAGTTTCCCCTAAGAGGAAGAAGAAGGTGTTACCCTGTCTTGGAGAGCTTACAATTTTAAATATTTCCTTTTTGGCTATACCCTGAAAACACAAGCTTTTAAAGTTAGACATATAAAATATTTAAATATACTCTCCAAAGGTCTGTGGCATGGTTTTTATGTAATTACTTTGGCCTGTGAGTAGGCATCCAGGGATCATGTGAAAATCCCATTTATTTAAAAATGTGAACAATGAAAAATAAAGTGCCAAGTGGTAACTGATTAGAAAAACTGTTGTGTTTCTCTTCCTGCTTTAGGCAACATGTCCACCTCTAGCTCAAACACTACCCCCACTGTCCGACCCCAGCAGGAGGACCAGGTCTCAAACCCAGACAAATATCTTCCAGCAAGGAGTTCCCATAACAATGAAGGGACTGAAGACCTCTGTTAAAAATAGACATATGGAGTTTAGAGTTAACTTACAGGTTGAAAATATTTAAAGAAATAAAAAACTGGCTGAACTTGAAGAAGGAAGACTGAGAAATCATAAATGACAATGAAACAAAGGAAAGCTTAAGTAGATATACTCCTGCAATGAAACAAACAAGAGGGACAGAGTCCATTGATGACTAAGAATAAATGGAAATTAGATAAGTGAAAAGCCATTAAGACTGAGAAAGAGAAATACTAGAAGTAAATTACAAAGAAGGTATCACCATGGAAGAGTATATAATAGAGATAATACTTTAAAACCCAAGATATATAAAAAAAACAAAAACAAAAAACCCAAGATATTACAACAGAAGATCAAGAAATGTAATAATTTACTGGTAGCTATTAAGATCTTTTAAATGGCATGTGTAGAGCCAGATATAGATTTATTCTATCCATATTTGTATTATATGCATCCATTAGTGCTGAGATAGAGCAGGCAATGAATGTTTGCTGAATAAATGAGAAGTTGCCAGACGACTTAAAATGATCTCACTCAAATCTAACCCAATGGGGGGGTGCTCTAATCATTGTTGATGATCTTCTATCTCTATCCAAATTAGCTTACTAAAAATCTCTATCTAAAATGTTTGGCAGTTGCCTTCTTAAAAGTGTAATTCTAGCCTTTCAAGCCAATATGTTATACAAGTAAATTTTAAGCAGTAACTTCATGTTTTTTCACCTTTTATATTCACAGAACACAATACTGTAACTTCTACTGATCTTTGGACACTGGACAGGAACGAATCACGGGCTAAAGCGAATAAGCTCAGTTTAGATCCCTGATTACTTATCTTTGTATAGAGCCTGCATGAGTCAGGTAGAAACAGTCTCTTGACAGATCAGATCATTTTCCCTGGAGTATATCTTGGATATTTTCTGCCACTTTCTTTGTTACTTGTACCTTAAGTATTTGATGAGCTAGTTGGTTTTCATTCTACCTATTAAAAAGCACATAAAGAGGTATGTACTCTGAGTGGCAGTTAAATAATTTTAATGTAACCAACTATTAGGACTATTGCTAGAACTGAGGAGGTAAGATGAAAAGAAAAGAGTTACAAAAGCCTGCTAAAGTCTCAAGTAGTAAAGCAGGCCCCTAAGTGTTATCATAGTGTGATTTCTGCTCATTTTCAAATGATGCACTGCTGAGAGTTTTTCTGAAATCTCTTGAGAGATCTGTCCCCAGGATTAGCTGATTCTAAGGGTGTTCTACTCTTTGAACAGAACCAGCACGTGAAACCTGTGTGGTACCTAGGAGGCCTAAGCCTTAGTGGCATACAGGGGCACCTGGGTGGTTCAGTCGTTAAATGTCTGCTTTTGGCTCAGGTCATGATCCCAGAGTCCTGGGATGGAGCCCTGTGTTGGGCTCCCTGCTCAGCAAGAAGCCTGCTTCTCCTTCTCTCACTCCCCCTGCTTGTGTTCCTTCTCTCACTGGCTCTCTGTCAAATAAATAAATAAAATCTTAAAACAAAACTTAGTGGCATACAATACTTTCCAAAGGGAGCCAAACAGTATCACCTGTTCATGTTCTTTCAACATGACCTTGACATTCCTCCCATTGAAATGTGAGGTAGGTCTATGTCACATCCCCTCAAATCTGAGGTCTGTTATTTTCTTGTAATAAGTGATACTGGAAATTGCCAAGAATACGTTAGAGAGGGTATGTGGCTTCTCCCTGTTTGCTGTATCATTCATGTTTGGAACCATGAGCTAACCATGTAGAAGCCCGACTAGCTTAAGGCTGCTAAGCTGTCAAATACGTGGAGACCATGTCTAGGTACTCCATTTGGCAGTCCTAGATTTTGAGCTCTTCCAACCCAGACTCCAGATTTGTGAATAAAGGAGACTTCAGATGATTCCAGCCCCCTGCTACTGAGCTACTAAGTCACTAGTCAGCCTTTGAGTCTTCCTAGCTGAGGTCCTGCCACCATGAAGCAGGTATGAGCCATCCCTATTGTGACCTTTTGGAATACCTAGCCCACAGTACTCCTAAGTATAAACAAACGTTTGTTGTTTCATGCCGTTAAGTTTGGGATGGTTTGTTACCTGGCAATAATAAATAGAACAATCTTGAGCAGTATGAATTAAAAAAACTTAACAACCTTTGAAATTAGTTATCTTTGTATATGTGAACATAGGCAAATTTTCTGAATGCTGACCTAATAGCTTAGCAATCTGTAAAGTTATGGGGCAGGGTGACAAAAGTGAAGGTTTTTCTTTAGAACTTTTTGAAAATCTTTTTTAAGGTTCAATTTTAATTTAAAATTATAACTGAAAATTTTGGCTTTGTCTTATGTCTAGGAGCTCTCTGACTTGGGCAAAACATTATGTTAGTTCCTTGTTAATTTTCACTTATTTTAGCTTGTTGGTTTTTCATGTTGAAGGTTTCCTCTGCTTTAGATATCTTTATTATTTTAATCAGTTTTTAGTATGGTGATAGAAATCTGTACTGACAGTCTTTTACATGACTGGTCAAGATCTCTTTACAGGGGCACAAATTTGGCTAACTAAAGAGTGAATGGCAATGTTTTTAAAAACAAAATAGAAGGCCTAAATCTGAGAGCTAAAACAGTTGAAAAGCTAAAATGTTAACCATTAAAGGTGGAAAGACATATGTCAGTAATGATCATTCTGGTTTTAAAATAACTGATCTGATATCCTTTCTAACCAGCATTAAATAGTAGCGCCTACATCCCAAACAGCTTAGCTACAATCCTCAGGTCTCTTATAGCTCCACTGCAGTGTGGTTAGGGAATGCTACTTTGCTTCCAAAGATGGGATGAGTATCTTACCATTTTTTTTAGAAGAAGAGGAAGGGGGAAAGGGGAAGAAAAGGATTAAAGGGGAATTTCAAAGAAGAAAGGAAAATAACAAATTTTATGCTCAGAATAGCTATCCTGAGAGTTTGGCGATCCCAGAGATTTTAACTATCAATTTTCCCAAAAGTGAAACAGAAATAGTCAAAAAGAACTTATACCTATATGATAATATGTAATGTTCTAAAAGTCTAGTTCTTTCTGTTTTTAAGTATTTATAAAATGACCATTTAGAACCAAAATACAAAATACTATCTTTCTAAATATTCTCTTATGGATTCCAAAGGTTTCACATTATAGGGGAAAAAATTAACATTACTGTAATACCTGACAAAATATTTTGAGCCACTTTCTCACTCCATTCAGGTAATTCCTTTGCTTTTTCTTCTGAAACTGGCTCATAAGGTACAATGTGACTCAGATTAACTTCTTCACTTGAAGTGTCTTTAGCCTAGTAAAAATGTTTCAAATGTGAAACAATAAAGAAAAATTGTAATGGGTAAAAATTATAAGCATTATGTACTAAAATATTAAGCCAACAAATATTAGATATAATTAATAAAAATATCTCCAGCCAACATAGTTACTAGTATATTTTATAACAGAAAGCAAAATTCCACAACTGCCATAAAGCTTAAAACTGTACTGGTAAGTATATAAGATCCCCCTGGTAAGTAAGGTTTAAATATCAACATACCTCCAATAAAGCATTTATCAAATCATATGTAAACTGTTAAGGCTATGAGTTCCTTCATAAACCCATCAACCCCTTGACAGTATGCACATGATACTCAGTAAGATTTAAAAGATTTGTTAAATGACTCAACCAGTAAGGAAGGATGTATGCAAATAAACTGGTTTCGATAGAAATCAAGTAAAAGCAAGTAAAAATATATAAACACTGAAGAATCTGCTATTGCATCTAAATGAAAATAGGGACACAGATATACCTGTATTTTGCTAATTTAACAGCTGTTATGAGAACTAGAGCCAAGACTTAAAATGTCAAAGCTAAATTTATTCATTCTAAGAACTTAACAGCAGGCTAACTCAGACCTCATAATACTATAAAATTATCTGAAAATCAAACTTGCTAATAGCAGTACGAAGAGTAATTCACTTAAAATATAAAACATCAAAACAAACAAAAATTTCTGTGGGGGGAGGGGAAGCCATTCATAATTAAAACCCAAAGACAAATTGAACATAATATTAGCAACTTCTATCTTAAATAATGAGCCAATGTCCTAATACATAGGGAGCCCCTGGAAATTGGGAAGAAAAACACTAGCAACCTAGTTATAAAAAATGGATAAAGGACAAGAATAGACATCACACAGGACACAAAATTCAAGGAACCCTTCAGCAGATACACAACAGCATTCACGATAAAATCAATGCAAATTAAGATATTCCAATACAACATTTCTCATCTATCAGACTGCCAAAATACAGAAAGGCTGATCACCCATTCTGTGGACTAAGCTATGAAGAAATAGGTCCCCTACACTGCTGGTGGGAGTGCTAAAAAGTATAGTCCTCAGGAAGGGCAACTTAGCAAAATCTATCAAAATTACATTTATTTACTGACTCAGTAACCCCACTTCTAAGAATTTATCTGATGAATTACCTGCAAATGTATGAATCAATGAATCTACAAAGCTACTCACTGAAGTGGTTTCTAATAGCAAAAGTCTACAATCATCCAAATACTCAATAATAGATTGGTTAAAGAAAACTATCATAAATCCATACAATGAAATACGAGGTAGCTATAAAAAAGATTGAGAGGGTTCTCCATTATCAAATAAAAAAAATAAAAATAAAAAAATACAGGACACTATGATGTTATCTTTCTATAAGAAAGTGAGAAATCTGTTTTTATTTGCTTTTACCTGCCTCGAGAAACTAGGGAAGAAACACAAGTGTTGTTTTTTTTTTTTTTTTGAAACACAAGATCTTGATAAAAAGTATTTACCTACAATGACAGGGAAAATGGTACAGCCAAAGGTGAGAGTAGAGTTTTTCGATGTATATACCTGTTTATATAATTTGATTTTTTTAATTAATTTTTTTTAAAAATGGAAGTTTTAAATGATGTGAAAAATTTCCAAACATATTAAGTAAAAAAGGAGCAAAACAGTATGTCTCCCATGCTTCCATTTGTATTCTTATGTGAATGTGTGCATATACCCGTATATTCACACACAAAATAAATGTGTATGTATATATGTTTGAATATATCTGCAAGGATAAGAACCTAGCAATAATGTATCTAGAGCAGGGAGCTCGGTGGCTGAGGGATAGATAGGAATGGGTGGCAGACTTATTTTTCACTAAGTATATCTTTCATATTTGCTTTTTGTGCATTAACTTGAAAATTTTTTTTATAAATTTCTTGGCACCATCTTGGACTCCTAATGTCCTCCATAAAGCTGGTCTAAGATGTTCAACATAATCCACAAATAAATGTAGAATATTCAAGGGGTACCTGGGTGGCTCAGTTGGTTAAGTGTCTGCCTTCAGCTCAGGTCATGATCCCAAGGTCCTGGCGTCTAGCCCCATGTTGGGCTCCCTGCTAGGCAAGAGTCTGCTTATCCTTCTCCCTCTGCCCTCATCCTGCTTGTGCTCTCTCTCTCTCTCTCAAATAAATACAACCTTCAAAAAAAAATTTTAAAGTGTAGACCATTCAAGTAGTATGAATTAATTCTTCTAAGATAATTATTGAGCACTTACAATATGGAATACAACAATGAACAATACCAAAACTTTATAATTCAATACTCACGCAATGCCATTTTCTTTCTTCATATATTTGCTTATATTACTACTGCCTAGAATCTCCTTCAATCTGCTGTATGACCAACTTTTGCTTCATCCTTCAGGAGTCATTTTAGCTACAATGCCCTCTCAGAAGCTTTCCTTACTGCTTCCCACACCAACATAGGCCCATACTTATTGATGAACCTAGATTGTACAAATTAGATAGGTACAATCTAGCCCACTATATAACCTATGTATCTTCATCTAATGATCACACTGGCTAGAAATGCTCTTTGCTAATCTGTCTTCCCCACTAGACAATACATTTTTTGGGATAAGAAATTTAACTTTTCCACTATGCTCAGCATTCTAGCACTAAATAAATACTTACTGAACTTACTACCACTTGGAGCATATCATATACTCAGGATCTGAGAAATGAAAAACTACTAAACATATATTTTTTAGACTTATTTATTTATGAGAGAGAGTGCTCAAGGGGGGGGAGGAAGGACTGATGGAGAGGGAGAGTCTCAAGCAGACTGTGCCGAGTGCAAAACTGGATGTGGAGCTCAATCCCAGGATCCCAAGATCTAGACCTGAGTCAAAACGAAAAGTCAGATTCAAATGACTGTGCCACCAAGGTGTTCCACTACTAAACATATTTTTTAAAAATTCATTTTCTTTCCTGATGACCATCCATAAAGAAACAAGGGAAATGAATAAAAATGGTAGTGTAAGGAAAAGCATACCTAGCCCCAAGATCCTGGTATATTAAGGAAGGTAGAAAACAACACAACACAAAAGATAAAAGAGAGGCATTAGTGTAAATACAAAAATCTTTCAAATACTTAAAAAAAAAAAATCTATCCCCCAAAACACAGAATATGTTTTAAAACAGTATAAGTAACAAACACTGGAAAGGAAAATATTAAAGCTAATTGTAATTATTTTTGTCAGTGATCACTTTGTGACTTTGAAAGTTGCTCTGCTTTAGTAAATAGGGATAAGATTTTATAAATAATTGAAGCTAGTGAAAGGTACCATTAGAATAGGACACACACACACACACCACCTTATTGTTTTTTTACTTACTTTACTTACTTTTTTCCCCTTTTTTCCTTTATGACGCACGTCTTTATTGTCTTGGTCCAATGAAGGACCCAGCTGTCTTACATCAGTGCCACTGGCTTCCTTCAGTTGGTCAGAGGAGCATCTAGCTCTTCCAGGGATTTGGAATTCATCTTCTCCTTCTGCCCGGTTCCAGTTGGCCTAGGGGGTAGACTAAACCTTAGATCAAATTCGAATTTTCTCTAAATTATGCTCTAATAACATGCTTGTTCAAACACCGTTGTGTTTGACAGTCTATAAAAGACTGTCACTTTTGCTTGTCTTTCCTCTATACTTTTGTTTTATCTCATCCCCAAACCTCAATCCTTTGAGTTCTTTAGTTCACAGCATATGGGCTAAACCAAATTTCTAAAGACAAAGCATATACATGAACAATGAATCTTGTAACACTGAAAAAATAAAAGTATTTGGGAAAAAAAAAGACAAAGCATAAAAGATAAACTTAGAGAAGTTGTTAGTATAAGTTATCATTAAGTCAGATGTAGCTACATTTGAATTTAATTAAATAACAAATGGTAAGTTTTAGGAAACATGTGTAAAACTAAATGCGTTCAAAGACAATGAACAAAACTCATGCCCAGTTTAACCACTCTGCATTGTTGGAAGACTAATTTTATTTTGTTTGTTTTTGCACTTAATATTGAAGGTATTCTGCTCGCATATACTTTGCTGAGTGAATATTTAAGAGTAAAGACAAGTCAAAATTATAGCTAGTAACTAACTTTCATTTACAGCTGGGACAATACAGCAAACTAAAAATGATGCACAACCAAAAAGTAAACATATAAAAGTTGGTTTAATTTCTTTCCTAAAGCCAAGTAAGATAGGTCCAGTGAATGCAGGGGTGAAGGGAGAAACTGCTCCATGATAGGTCTGAAATAATTAAGAAATGTCACTTCATTCAGCCAGTAAACAGCAAAGCTAAGACTTGAACTCTTATCCATTTGACCATGTTTTTGCCTTTGTAAACTACTCTCCATGAGCACATTGAGGCTATACACACTTCTATAAGGGTACCACATGTTTTGTTACCATCGCTTAAGTGTATAGCATTGGCTATGCTGAAGTATATGTTGATCACCAGGTCATTCTCATATATGGTTCATACACTTAATGCTAGAGAGGACTCTGATCTTTTGCTTAGTGAGTAGTCTGTTCTTGTCACCTGTGATCTTTTCAACATAGGTGTAGAATGAAAGTGTATTCTACTTCCTGAGAAAACAGGAACAGAGCTTTTAAGACTGAACTCAAAGGCAACTATTTTGTGAAATATTCCCTGATCTCCTCCCTGAACTTTTATTTCATTACCTATCATCATCCTGCACTGTGATTATTCAGGAGACTATAAATGCCTGAGAAGAGGAACTATTAAATGGTATCTTTAAAGTCAGTCCCTTGTTCTGTCTTCCCATCCATCATTTAACATAATACCTAAAGAATGGATTCTAAATATACATTGACTGAAGTGGAGAATAAAAGAGTATACTATCATGCTGTCAATCTCCTTCAACTTCAGAATCAAAAATGTTTTCCCCCTATTGTCCTACACCAGGATGGGGAAGAACACCTGAAGAACACCTCTCCTTAATACTCTATATTTTAACTCTTTATGACAGATAACACATGGGCAGAAAAAAAAAACCAGCTTAATAAGGCAAGTTTATAGGATGACAGACCATATTTTAAATTGCATTTTATTTTCTCTTTATTTAGCTTTATTTATCATGAGAACAAAGACAATTTCCTCATCTAAAACCTGTTTCTTCCTCAAAATACCATTCATATCCCTAAAATATCCAATATAACCCATCTGCTAATGCCAAAATTACCTTCACTTCACCATTCAGTCCCATTAGACTATTTTTCCAACTGAACAGGAAGACTGTGGTAATAACAAAAGCTAACATTCACAGAACATTACCACTTGCCAGCACTGATATAAGATAGTTAATGTATTAACCTTTAATCTTCACCACAGCCCAATAAAGTAGATATTATTCCACTTTATGATAAAGAAACTAAAAAGAATATCAATAACTTGAGTAAAACAGCTATTAATGCAGGAGTTCAAATTTAAATCCACGTAAACTGACCCTAAAGCCCAAGATCTTTATCACTATTTATGGCCAATTTCTAACTAGTATTTGTGAACACACAAGCAAATTATATATCCTCATTTTTCTAACTTTGATCATATAACATCCTATTACAATTTCTTTAAAAGCATAAATGCTTACATTCAAGTAGATTTCATCCTAAAGATGACCACACAAGTTACCTGAAGCCGAAGGTCAGACATCTGTCTTAATAAATCCTCAAAAAGTTCTCTATCATCTTCTGGTAATTCAGAAGACAAGACAACCCCCACAAAGCATCCTGACGCTTGTAACATGGTATCAGGAAACATGTAGGCTCCCACAGTACATTTAAGAACTGGAGATCTATCAGGAACTAGAGGATACAACCAGTCACAAACCTGAAAAGGATTAGTTAGGGAAAAAAAAAAAAAAAAATCAATGAATAAAACTAGGTTTTCACCGGTTTTAGAATTGTTATAGCATAAACATTTCAAAATTCTAAATGCATTTTAAAAGGCTTTACAGAATCATTAGCATCAACAAATCCTCACTAAAAATCAGCCATTTGCTAGTCTGATCTTTGTGTATATCACTCACAAGAACTGTCCTAAAAATGTTACTGCTTCACTATAGTCTTCAAATTAGTGGCCTTAAATAGCCCACGAATAACCAATAATGATTTTAGTTTTAAATAAATAACAAAGTAAATTAAGACTTTCTTTATAATTTAAATTAGACATGCTTTTGTGGAAATAAAATCAAACTGTTTTCAAGTACATGTATTTACTGATTTAATCCTTGTAATTCCAAGAAGTTAGATATTGTCATTTTATGTACAAGAAAACTGAGGCACAGAGAGGTTAACTAAGTTGCTCAAAGTCTGTGAAAAAAGTGGAGACAGATCTAGACAAGCAATTTGGCGCCAGAGAAAGCAAACAATTCCTTTAATTAGAAACCCAGCATTCATAGGGGCATTTGGCTCAGTTGTCTAAACATCTGATTTGAATTTGGCTCAGGTCATGATCTTGGGGTTGTGAGATAACATGGAGTCTGCTTTGAGATTTCTCTCTCTCCTCTCCCTCTGTCCCTCACCCCACAGTATGCTCTCTTAATAATAAAATCTAATACAAAAAAAAAAGAAACCCAGCATTCACAATGCTGCTTAATTTTTTTTTTTTTAACTAAATCTGAGAACCTGACATGACATAGCTAGAATAGAATATTATGTTTATGGATTCACCATCTATTATTAAGTTCAATCAAAACAACACAAAGTTGCCCTGCAATATCATCAGATTATCCATAAACTACGACTCGAGCTCACTTTTTGGATATAAATTCAGAAGAGACTAAATTCACATCATAATATCCAAATGTATTCATTTCCATTGAGATTACATTCTCTGAGCAGGGAGAATATTCTAATTGTGCTGCTCATCCAGGACACATTGTTTTCCTAATTAAGAAACTTGGGAGAACAATCTATTATCAAAATATTGTGTAAATGAGTCAAAGAGCATGGAAGATTTCATATAAAAATGGAAAATTCTGGTACACTGCCATCATCTCTGACCAATAGAACATAAACCTAAAAGGATCAGAGTATCCAAGTCCGATTCTTTCTTGGAAAATCCTTAATAAACCTTTCCAATTCTTCTTTTATAGATTCTCTTTTGCAGTAATCTCAAATGCCTCTCTCCATCTTTTATAAGATGGAGAACTTACAAAGTTCTCAAACTTTAGAGAAGTCATAATACAACTTAATACTGTGTCTTCCAAAGTATGATGTATTTCCATGAGTGGTATATGAAAAGACTTTAGATAATATACCAGATTATTTAAATCTGAATAGTAATGCATTTCAATATATTAAGAAAAAAAATACATCTAACCCTCAATTTCACACCTGTTATTAGTTGGGATGATAAAACTAATAAGATTTATTTATGTATTTATCTATGTATCTATTTATTTATTTAAGAGAAGCGAGGTAAGGCAGAGGGAGAGGGAGAATCTTAACCCTGAGACCATGATCTGAGCTGAAATCAAGAATTAGACACTTAATTGACTGAGCCACCCAAGGAACACGAACAAATGAGACATTTAAATTCAAATATTAAGAAAGTAATAATAGGGGTGCCTGGGTGGCTCAGTCATTAAGCATGTGCCTTCCGCCCAGGTCAGATCCCAGGGGCCTGGGATAGAGCCCCACATTGGGCTCTCTGCTCTGCAGGAAGCCTGCTTCTCCCGCTGCCATTCCCTCTGCTTGTGTTCCCTCTCTCGCTGTGTTTCTCTGTCAAATAAATAAAATCTTAAAAAAAAAAAAAGTAATAATAGCAGAGGTATGAAACTGACAAAAAAAGTTGCAAAGGTTGTACTTACTCTGCATTCTGGACACCTCGATTGAACTGGAGTATCCAAATCTGAACTGAAACTTTATAGACCTTTCTCAAGGTAGATCATTACAGATTGGAAGGCTTATCCACCACAGGTTAATCTCTCAGATTCACTTTCAGAGAGAACCTTATGTCTAAGTTCTAATGAACTGACTAAAAATTTAATAGGTTTAAAAAGTATATTAAACTAAAACCTAGAGAAATAGACAGTTTTTAGAAACCCTAGAATTCAATGCCTACATACTTAAGACCAAATTAATTTCTAATTTCACGAATAGACCTACAGTGATTTCTGCAGTACAAGAAGTTATATTTAAAAAATTATATTTAATTTCTCGGGGTGTCTGGGTAGCTCAGTGGGTTAAAGCCTCTGCCTTTGGCTCAGGTCATGATCTCAGGGTCCTGGAATCGAGCCCCACATTGGGCTCTCTGCTCACTGGGGAGCCTGCTTCCCCCCCTGCCTCTCTGCCTACTTGTGATCTCTCTCTGTTAAATAAATAAAATCTTTTAAAAAATTATATTTAACTTCTAATAATCAATTGATTTAGTGTTTGTTTTTTAGAACATTCAGCAAACATATGTTAACTGCCTTTTAGGTCACTGTTAGAAATATTGAGTACACACAAATAAGAGCCCCTTCAAGAGACTCAAATTAAACTTTGGATGAAATTTACTTATTATTTACAACCAAAAATAGGAGATACTAGAAAGATTGAAAACATTTTATTTAAAGCACTCAAACAGGACAAATTTTTACTAGAGAACAAGTCATTTTAATGGTTGAGTTCATGTAACCAAGTAGAGTGGTTCTGATATTCATTTTCCATTATTTCAAGCAGCCTGGGCCCCAAAGGTTTTTTATTTTTTATTGTAGTTTATTTTATGTACGTATGTATGTATGCTTGGGAGGGCAGAGGGAGAAGGAGATAATCTTTTTTTTTTTTAAGATTTTATTTATTCATTTGAGAGAGAGAGAAGTAGGAGGAGGGGAAGGGCAGAGAGAGAGAGGGAAGCAGACTCCCTACAGAGAAGGGAGCCAGACATGGGGCTCAACCCCAGGACCATGAGATCATGACTGGAGCCAAAGGCAGATGCTCAACCGACTGAGCCATTCAGATGCCCCAGGAGAGAGAGAATCTTAAGCAGGCTCCATGCCTGACTTGGAGCTCTGCTCCATATCATGATATCCATATGAGATCATGACCTGCATTGAAATCAAGAGTCTGACACTTAACTGACTGAGTCATCCAGGTACCCCCTGCCCCCGGCAAAGGTTTTAAATTCCACTGTTACAACAAAGCTCTATTACCAGGTCAGTAGAAAATATTATAGCTTTTATCAGCCTCCTCACAATCATAATCAATATGTCTACTCTTTCTACCTCAAGGATTCTTTCCTAAAATAACCTACTGGAATATAAAATATTCTTCCTATCCAATAACGAAGTCTTTTTTTTTTTTTTCCGCAATGCCCCCAATAACTCCTTCAAACACACCTAGTAAGTCTCCAACTATCTTTAAACAACTACCAAGTTGATTCCATGTAAAAGCTGCATAAGAACTGAAAGTGGAGTATAACAAAAGACAAAATCAATCTAAGTAACTACTGCTGTAACTAAACCAACTGCATCATCCGGACTCTGAAGAAAAAAAAGCTGCTTTGCTCAAATAGTCATCTTCTTTACATGCATGCAAACTTTGTTATACCCAGTGTAAAGGAGTCCTCATTCCTAGAACCCAACTCTGTACTGATGTCCAATTTAAAAACAGACTGTTATTACAACATCACCTTCAAAATATTGCCTTTAGAATATTTCATTTAATTCCACAGCAGTGCCCTAACAATACCAGTTGTTATTTAGCACCAGTTTTTACTCTTCAACCAAGGGCATGCCAATAAATTTATCTGCTTGGAATGTATCTTAAATTACAAGAAGAAATGCATCTTAAATTATCATCACAATCTCTACTTCTATACCAAAGTTTCTTCACCTCTGCATGATTAACATTTTGGGTTAGATAATTTTGATTGATGAAAATGATCCCGTTTAGATATTTAGCAGTGCCCCCTGGCCTCTATCTTCTATATTCCAGTAGGAGTAGCACAACCCACCCCCAGTTGTGACAACCAAAAGTGTCTTCAGACATTGTCAAAATGTCTCTGGGTTGAAGGGTGGGGGGGAATCATCCCTGGTTGAGAACCTCTGTTCTACATACTGGGCTGAGTCTAGCCCAGATCAACCCCTCAGATGGCACTTGACAACATTTGTGGCAATTTACAGTAACACATCCACGAGAGTTACATAAATCCCTTTTGAAATCGAAGTTATTAGGTTTCTTCTTCAAAAAAGAATTACAATTTTAAGGATGAATGCTCTGATGCCCCTCAGGTCTTGTCATCACAATTTTAATATTAAACCACAATTTTGAAAAAAAACAAACAAACAAAAAAAAAACAAAGAAACCCCACAACTTTGTATCTTTAAAAAAATAAATTATTAAACACATAAGACATTTAAGGCTCATAAATTTCATGGAATATATTAATAAGGAACTAGAATGATCTTTTTGCACTTATTGTCCTGGACACACAATAAATACTGACAAACAAAAATAATGTATTTATACGTATTTGAAATTATGTTTACATTTTTCTTTGGCTTACCTGAAGAAACCCAGGAGGACGGTTTAGAACAGTATCAAGAGAATTATCCAAGAACCTCACAATTCGGAGGTACCCTGGATATGAAGGTGCACTAACCTCCCCTGCAGGATTTACAAAAAAAATCTGTACTCCATTTGGTATCAAAATCAACTCATCTGCATCTAGCCCTAAGGTCTCAAGAGGAGGTGGCTGAGAATGATTCCTATAAAAGTCTTCTCCAACTGATGAAAATTCCCCAGATTCTGTTCCATAGGATACAGTGTAGTGACCCTCAGCAGCCTGAGGAGTATAAGCAGGAGGTGCTTCTGCTGGATGACTTTGAGATGGTAAGGATAAAGAACTAGGTGCAGGAACCAACCCTGTACTTGTTGTTGAAGTGTTTCCATTTACTTCAGTGTGCTGAGGAGGTGAACTAAAGGACTGAGGCTCTGGTGACTTTTCAGGTATGTCTTTAGGCGGAAATTCTGGATATAACTTGGGCACCTCCTGAAGATCATTCCGTAGAGAAGTGGCAAGACCCTTCTCCAAAATTTCCAACCTGGTACGTACATTCTGTAGTGTTTCTTTCATTTTCTGTTGCATCTGTCTAGCAGATTCCCACTCAGCACCTATCTGCTCAGGCTCTGTTGATGATATGCTGATTCCTCTGAGCAGGTGTCCTATTCCTTGCTTATAGTAGTTCTTTGCTTCTTCCTTCTGACCTAATTCATCTGTATTTAATCCCTTATTAACAAATAAAAAGGCCTTCTTGTATGCTTCCTTGATGATCTTAATTTCAGCAGGTTCTCCATTTTGTGGCTCTTGCTCCATTTCTGCCAAAAAGAAAATGTTATTTTAATTATCTAATTTAACTATTTGTTTACTGAATTACTATCAATTTCTCCTATCTAAATATCAAGAAGACAGGAGGCTTGTTGGTCTGACTTGTTCAATATTGTATTCCCTAACCCAATTATTATATCCAATACAGAGAATGCACTTGATATGTATTTGAATAGATAAATAATGCCCTTGTTCGAAATGTCATTTTAATTAAAAACAGGAGAGAATAAGTCAGAATATATCTACTGAATAATTTTCTTATTACAGTTTCTCATAATAAATGTTTCCTACCACATATCTGATGTTGGAACCAAAGAGCTTCATTTTAATGTTCATTATAATATAAATCCAGATTATATGCAGTTAATTAAAAATGAGGTTGAGGGGCGCCTGGGTGGCTCTCTCAGTTAATCATCCGAGTCTTGATTTCAGTTCAGATCATAATCTCAGGGTCATGAGCCTGAGCCTTGAGTCAGGCTCTGTGCTGAGCAAGGAGTCTCCTTTAGATTCTCTCTTCCTCTGCTCCTCCTGCTCGTGCCCACACTCTCTCTCAAATCAATCGATTGATCTTTAAAAAAAAAAATGAGGCTGGGGTGCCTGGGTGGCTCAGTCGTTAAGCGTCTGCCTTCGGCCTAGGTCAGATCCCAGGCCCCTGGGATCGAGCCCCGCATTGGGCTCTCTGCTCTGCAGGAAGCCTGCTTCTCCCGCTACCATTCCCTCTGCTTGTGTTCCCTCTCTCGCTGTGTTTCTGTCAAATAAATAAAAAATCTTTAAAAAAAAAAAAATGAGGCTGAATCACACACTGGAGAGGACAGAAATGAGAAAAAATTATCTGGATGAAGGTTTAAAGTTACTCACTTCCACTTAAAGGTGGCAGGTTACTCACATAGTCCTGTTCCCTCCCAAAACTTCATTAAAATAATTCTAACAAGATTAAAATGCATAACTTCCCATTTTTGTTAATGAGAAAAAAAACATGAACAGGTGCTTCACAAAAGAGAATCTTTTTTTTTTTTTTTTTTAAAGATTTTATTTATTTGACAGAGAGAAACACAGCGAGAGAGGGAACACAAGCAGAGGGAATGGTAGTGGGAGAAGCAGGCTTCCTGCTTGAGCAGGGAGCCGGATGCGGGGCTCCATCCCAGGACCCTGGGATCATGACCTGAGCCGAAGGCAGACGCTTAACGACTGAGCCACCCAGGCGCCCCCAAAAGAGGATCTTTAAATGGCATGTGAAAAGGGGTTCAACACTTGATCTTGTGTATACCTACATTTCAAAGCTTATGTTATGTAGTATGCTGAAAGATTTCCTGAAATAATGTCACTGGAGGAAATGGGCACCTACTGAAAAGGAAAGGGGGAGGCCTGAGGGAGTGGTGATGGTGGTGTAATTCTTTGGGTAAGTTGCTAAAATAGCATTTCTTGCTGGCATCTCCATCTTGGGAGAGAAAAAAGTTTAGCAGGGAAAAACAACCTGGAAATCTGTCAGGTGAAATGCGGTTGGGAATTTCGGCACAGAAAGTAGAAGTTTGTACTAAAATACTGTATTTTTAAATTGGGATTTATTCCAGGGTTTGATATATTCTCAGAAGTCTCTGAGAAAATGCATTTTACAAGGGTAAGAACTGCAGAATACTTTAAAGAATAAAAAAAAAAATTTTTTTTAAATACCTGTGATATCCCTAATCACAGTTAAGAGCTTATCAAGTGGCTTGAAAAAGACAAAAACCGTTATTTCATGATTCCATATAATTTAATTTATATTTTTAAAATTTCTTTTAAAGATTGAAGGGCACTTGAGTCTCTCAGTCAGTTAACTGTCTGCCTTCAGCTCAGGTCATGATCCTGGAGTCCTGGGATCCAGTCTCATCAGGATCTCTGCTTAGCAGGGAGCTGGAGCTTGCTTCTCTCTCACCTCTCTCCCAACTTGTCCTCTCTCTCTCTCTCAAATATCCAAATAAAATCTTTAAAAAAGAAAAAAAAAAAAGATTGATTTAAGGTAGGTGGGGCACAGGGAGAGGGAGAGTGAGTCTTAAGCCAACTCTGGTAAGCATGGAGTGGGAGGCGGGGCTCCATCTCACCACTGGGAGATCATGGCCTGAGCCAAAACCCAGTCAGTTAACCAACTGTACTACCCAGGAACCCCTCACATACTTTCAATTTTAAAGTTGAGAACAGAGTTTTGAAACATCAATCTGTAGTATTAAATAAAACAGTACCCACACCAGTATAATCATCTTAAATCCCAGCCCAAACCCTGGTTCCAGACACAAATAGCACATTTATTTCTTGAAACGTTCTAATAAAAGGAGTAAAATGTGTTTGTTTCAGACATTACTATGTGTGGGTGTGCATATGCGTAAGTTTTAAGAAAAAATCTCAGGAGAAAAGGCAAAATTCTGAACCAAACACCTGACAACTTAGTTCAGTCCCATAAACCCTAAAAGCAGTAACAATCAAGCTAAGGTCAACATCACAAGTAGCCTCTAATACAGAAAGTGCTCTAATTCCTGCTTACCTGGCCCTTTACAAAAAAAAAAAAGAAGATGGAACTTTTTCAAATACCTGTTATGCAACTCACTCCATACATCCATCCATTCTTGTCAGGGAACTATACAGATGACGTTTCAGAAAGTCCCACAGGTGAGAAAGAACCAACATAAAACCTTCCTGTTTCAAACAGGTTTCCTATAAAATGTCTTCAAATGGGATCTGTTATTGCAAACGAGAGCAATCGAAAAATAGCTCCGTTTGTAACTGGGGACATTCTTGCATTCCCTTTTTTCCGCTTTTACTTTTGGAAATTTCAAAAGCTTGTTGAATTCTTAAATATTTAAACCAGTATTCAGAACCAGCCAGAATTTGAACGCAAATCCATTAAATTACAATACAATACATTTCGAGGATCCTTAAGTGACAGAGTAAAACAATTCATTAGTGAGTGGAAAAATGGGCCAACCCTACGGTAACGCAATAATGCCTTGTCACGAAACAGTGCACATTCCAGGAGAAACTTTTTCCAGACACAAAAATTAGATCGGAGAGCGTCTCTGCGATGCTTGATCCCTAAACAACACGAACAAATGTATTCGAAAGAGCAAATCCATACGCTCTCCATTCCCAATACAATTGCTATTGGTTGCTGACACTGTAAAGAGTACCGAACTTTCACGAAGCTGTAAGGGCGCAAAACCACTGCCATTTTCGAAGCCAAGTAAACAGCGCGTATGAGGTAGCAAGAATGGTCGACAGAGATGTTCCAAGTGCACGACCAAAGGGGTGGGAGTGGAAGGCAGCGTTAGCCAGTAAACGGGAACGAAGGGCGTAGGGAGCGCGGAGCTCTAAGGTTCCATAAATACAAGATGGGAGCTAAGAGAACTTCACAAACTATTCTCTCGAAATTGCTTCCTTCAACGAAAGTTTCATGTCTGATGCTTGGACGAGGGCTCCAGGCCTTCTCTACCCTGCCCCTCCCCCAGCCCAGTCAGGCCGCGGGGACCCGGGCGCTCACGCAACCCGTCCGTCTCGGGGTGGGGGGCCCGCGCCAAGGGCGAATCCTTCCCCGCCGGCCGCCGCCCCACCTGCGCCTTCCAGACCTCGGGCGCTTCGGCGCCACCTGAAGAGTTCCTCGCCCGGCTGCCGCAGCCCAGCGACCTGCTCCCTCAGTCGCCGCGCGGCTACGAAGCACTGGGCCAGGACCGGTCCCGTGGTTCTTAGCGCCTCGCCCGCGCGCGCGACCCAACGCCGGGACTCACAAAGCACTCCAAGTCGCGCGCTCCAGAGCGCGCCACGTCACGCGGCCGCCCCGCCCGTCAGCCCTCGCTCCCGCGGCAGGAACCCGCGGGTCCGCTTTCGCGAGACGCCCACTGGGGCGGCTTGCTCAAGGCCCGCCCAGCCTAAGTCCTTCCCACGCTAACCTTCAAAATGGTGTGTGGGAGACGTCACTCAGCTTCGAATCGCGGAGTCAAGGTGAGACTCCGCGGGGAGAAAAGGACGAGGGCGCAAGGCCCCCCAGAGAATCACGTGAACCAGCCGCTCAGCGCGGACCCCCCAAGCCCAGGTCTTCGCGGCCACGTCGTCAGTCCCCGCGCTTGCGCAATATCTTCCTCCGCAGCGGAACCAAGGCCGCTGGAGGGGCTTGCAAAGAGTGGTGGGCAGTGAGAGCGGTCACAGCTAGAGGGAGCCCTGGACACGATGCACGTGGGAGAACAAAGGCCGATTCTCTCAACTCTTCTGGAACCTAATCTTTGTTACTAATGTGTTCTAAGATAGTTACCTCCAATGGTAAAAGTCTAGAAGTGTGTGTGTGTGTGTGTGTGTGTGTGTGTGTGTGTGTGCGCGCTAAAAGTCTATGTAACAGGTCAATGTTAAATTCCCGACTCTTCAGGATATATAGCAACTGTGCTAATACCATTTATGATTCTGAGAGGCTAAAAAGGGAAAAATCAAAGTGAACATACCTTACCTTTTCCCAAAACTTCTTTAAAATTACTAAAATGCTATAGATGACAGATTTTATATTCTTCAATAGACTTGCCTTAAAAAAATTATGTATATACATATGTATGTGTATATATATAGTGTCCTGAGCATTTACAACTAGCTAAGTGACTTGTTGAGGGATGGCAGTGACTTACTTCTAGATGAATTATTTACCTCAATCAAAATTAATTAATGATGAGCACTGTTGGATGATCACCGGGTGAGGATTTTAAGTTAGGGGCCATTTGGGAATTCCTCCAAATCAAAGAAAGGTAACAATCATCCCAAAGAGAAAAACCTGTTAGGAAGGTATGCGTTAATACAATGGTTTAAATGATTTTGCTCTTCTACTCCCTAAAAGAATTCTGGAAAAATGTGACTGTGCACCTTTTCCCTCATTTTTAGATTGACCATACATAAAAATTTTGATCTGATGTAAATAGTTGCAAAAGATGCAAATTGTTTTATGATAAACTGACATTTGAAAATAAAACTGTTATATAACCCTTCCTTTAAAAAAAAAAGATTTATTTGACAGAGATCACAAGTAGGCAGAGAAGGGGGGGGGGTATGTGGGTCTTGATCCTAGGACCCTGATCCTGACCTGAGCTGGAGGCAGAGGCTTTAACCCACTGAGCCACCCAGGCACCCCCATATAACCTTTCTAAATGTAGACAGTGGTACCATTCATCAATTTTTAAAACTCCACAATCAAAATTTTCCTTAATACGAAATTCTACATCATTTCTTTTCTTCCTGAATCTGAAACTATTCCTGAAACTATTTTCCTGAAATATTTTTTCCTGAAATATTCCTGAAAACTAAATTCCTGAAACTATTTCCATAGTTCTTCATTAAATTTTATCTCAATATAATATTTATTTGGGAAAGTCTTTTCTTGATTACCTATCATACTTCTCTGCGTCATTAGTACATAAATTTAAGTCTAATTTTAAAATTTTGTGATATCCATAAAAGTTAAAGTGTTTAAAAATGTGAAACTTCTAAATACAAGGTCATTATATATGAAAACCCTAAAATTTACTACAAAGCTACTAACTACATCAAAGTTGCAGGAGAAAAGATCAACATACAAAAATCTATAGTATTTCTAAACACTAGCAATGAATGTTCCAAAAATAAAATCAAGAATGTCATTGAGAATACTATCAAGAACAAAATACTTGGGAATAAATTTAACAAAAGTGCAAGACCTGTACACCAAAACTACAAAACTTTGCTGAGAGGGTTATAGAAGACCTGAATGAATGGAAAGACATGCCACATTCGCAAACAATTTAATATTATTATAATGGCAATGTTCCCCCAATTGATCTACAGATGGAATATAATCCCTAAAAAAATCCCAGACAACTGTTTTGAAGAAATTGGCAAGCTAATCCTAAATTCACATGGAAACACAAGGGAGCCAGAATAGCCAAAACAATCTTGAAAAAAAAAACAAAGGTGAAAGGACTGATATTACCTTTTTTTGTTTGTTTTGTTTTGCTTTTGTTTTTCAAGTTTTTATTTAAATTTCCATTAGTTAACATACAGTGTCATGTTAGTTTCAGGTGTAGAATTTAGTGATTGATCACTTACACACAACACCCCGGGCTCATCACTACACATGCCCTTCATAACCATTACCCATTTAACCCGTCCCCCTGCCTACCTCTCTGCTCCAGCAACCCTTGGTTTGTTCCCTATAGTTGAGTCTGTTTCCTGTTTCCTGGTTTGCCTCTCTTTTTTTTCATAGGTTCATCTGTTTTGTTTCTTAAATTCCACATATGTGATATTATATAGTATTTGTCTTTCTCTACCTAATTTATTTTGCCTAGCATAATGCTCTCTGACTCTATGTCATTGCAAATGACACGATTTCATTCTTTCTGATGGCTGTGTAATATTCCATTATATATATATCATAGAATATACATATATTTTATATATATAGTATCATATATATGTGCATATTTATATATATATATATATCGGTTGATGTATACTTGGGCTCTTTCCATAATTTGGCTATTGTTAATAATGCTGCTATAAACATCAGGGTGAATCTCTCCCTCTGAATCAGTACTTTTTTTTTATCTTTTGGGTAAATACCTAGTGAAATTTCTTACACACCATGCACAGAAATGAATTCAAAATGGATGAAAGACCTAAATGTGAGATAGGAAACCATCAAAATCCTAGAGGAGAACACAAGCGATAATCCCTTTTACCCTGGCCATAGCAAATTCTTACTAGATATGTCTCTCAAGGAAATAGTATAATAATATAATTAAATAATATAAGTAATATAAATAATAGCATAAATATTTAGTATATTTAGTGCAATTGCTGGATTGTAGGGTAATTCTATTTTTAACTTTTGGGGGAACCTCCACACTACTTTCCGGAGTGGCTGCACCCATTTGCATTCCTACCAACAGTCCAAGAGGGTTCCCCTTTTTCTGCATCCTCACCCATGTCTGTTGTTTCCTGAGTTGTTAATTTTAGCCATTCTGATTGGTGTGAGGTGGTATCTCATTGTGGTTTTGATTTGTATTTTCCTGATAAGTGATGTTGAGGATATTTTTATGTGTTTGTTAGTTATCTATATGTCTTTGGAAAAATGTCTATGTCATCTGCCCATTTTTTAACTGGATTATTTGTTTTTTGGGTGTTCAGTTTTATAAGTTCTTTATATATTTTGGATACTAACTCTTTACAGATATGTTACTTGCAAATATCTTCTGCCATTCTCTAGGTTGTCTTTTAGTTTTGTTGCTTGTTTCCTTCACTGTGCAGGAACTTTTTATTTTGATAAAGTCCCTATAGTTTATTTTTGCTTTTGTTTCCTTGGCCTTGGGAGACATATCTAGTAAGAATTTGCTACGGCCAGGGTAAAAGGGATTATCGCTTGTGTTCTCCTCTAGGATTTTGATGGTTTCCGATCTCACATTTAGGTCTTTCATCCATTTTAAATTCATTTCTGTGCATGGTGTGTAAGAAAGTAGTCGTTTCATTCTTTTGCATATTGCTGTCCAGTTTTCCCAACACCATTTGTTGAAGACACTCCTGTTGGATATTCTTTCCTGATTTGTTGAAGATTACTTGACCATATGATCGTGGGTCCATTTCTGGGTTTTTGTATTTTGTTCCATTGATCTGTTTTCGTGCCACTACCATAGTATCTTAATCTCAACAGCTTTTTATAGGACTCGAAGTCCAGAACTGTGATGCTTCCAGCTTTGCTTTTTCCAGTTTACTTTGACTATTCTGAGTCTTTTGTGGTTCCATACAAATTTTAGGATTGTTTGTTCTAGCTCTGTGAAAAATGCTGGTAGTATTTTGACAGGGATTACATTAAATGTGTAGATTGTTTTGGGTAGTATAGACATTTTTACAATATTGGTTCTTCCAATCCATGAGCATGGAATGTTTTTCCATTTCTTTGTGTCATCTTCAATTTCTTTCATCAGCATTCTATATTTTTCAGAGTACAGATCTTTTACATTTTTGGTTAGGTTTATTCCTAAGTATCTTATGGTTTTTGGTGCAATTGTAAATGTGATTGATTCCTTTCTCTTTCTGCTGCTTCATTATTGCTGTATAGAAATGCAATGGGTTTCTGTACATTGCTTTTGTATCCTGCAACCTTACTGAATTCATGTGTCAGTTCTAACAATTGTTTGGTGGAGTCTGAGTTTTCTATGTAGAGTTTCATGTCATCTGCAAATAGTGAAAGTTTGACTTTTTTCTTGCCAGTTCGGATGGATGCCTTTTGTTTCTTTCTGTTGTCTGATTGCTGAAGCTAGGACTTCAGTACTAGCTCAAATAACAGTGGTGAGAGTGGACCTCGTGTCTTGTTCCTGACTGTAGGGGAAAAGCTCAGTGTTTCCCCATTGAAGATGATATTAGCTATGGGTTTTTCGTATATGGCCTTTAGGATGTTGAAGTATCCTCCCTCTATCCCTACTTTGTTGAGGGTTTTTGTCATGAATGGATATTGTGTTTGTCAAATGCTTTTTCTACTACTATTGAAAGAATCATATAGCCCTTATCTGTTCTTTTATTAATGTGATATATCACAATGATTGATTTGTAAATATTGAACCACTCTTGCAGCCCAGGAATAAATCCCACTTGATCGTGGTAAATGATTCTTTTAACATCCTGTTGGATTTGATTTGCTAGTATTTTGTTGAGAATTTTTGCATCTATGTTCATCAGGGATATTGACCTGTAGTTCTCTTTTTTTAGAGGAGTTTTTGTCTGGTTTTGGAATCAGGATAATGCTGGTCCCATAGAACAAGTTTGGAAGTTTTCTTTCCATTTCTCTTTTTTGGAACAGTTTGAGAGGACTAGGTATTAACTCTTCTTTAACTGTTTGGTAGAATTCCCCTGTGAAACCATCTGAACTGGATTTTTATTTGTTCTGGGCTTTTTGATTATTGATTCAGTTTCTTTGCTGGCTATTTGTCTTTTCTAGTTTTCTATTAAGATTTTGGTAGTTACGTATTTTATGTATTTCTAGGAATTTGCCCATTTCTTTTAGATTGTCTGATTTGTTGGCATATCATTTTTCATAATATTCTCTTTGTACTTCTGTGGTGTTGTAATTTCTCCCCTCTCACTTGTGATTTTATTTACATCCTTTCTTTTTTTCTTTTTGAAAAGTCTGGCTAAGGGTTTATCAATTTTATTAATTTTTCCAAAGAACCCATCTCCTAGTTTCATTGATCTTTTCTGTTTTCTGTTTGTTTTAGTTTGTATATCATATATTTCTTCTCTAATCTGTATTAATTCTCTTCTGCTGGCTTTAAGCTTTGTTTGTTGTTCTTTTTCTAGCTCTTTTAGGTTTAAAGCTAGGTCATTTGACATTTTTCTTGCTTCTTGAGGTAGACCTGTATTGCAATATATTCCCTCTTATGATGTTTTTGATGCATCCCAAAGGTTTTGGACCATTGTGTTTTCATTTTCATTTGTTTCCGTGTATTTTTTTAATTTCTTCTTTAACTTCCTAATTGACCCATTCATTCTTTAGTTGCATGTTGTTTAGCCTCCATGTATTTGTCATCTTTCCAAATTTTTTCTTGTGGCTGATTTCAAGTTTCATAGCATCATGGTCAGAAAATATGCATGGTATGATTTTAGTCTTTTTGTACTTGTTGAGCACTGATTTGCGACCTAGTATGTAATCTGTTTTGGAGAATGTCCCAGGTGCACTTGAAAAGAATGCATATTCTCCTGCTTCAGGATGGAATGTTCTGAGTATATATGTTAAATCCATATGGTCCAGTGTGTCATTCAAAGCCATTATTTCCTTGTTGATTTTCTGTTTAAATGATCTGTCCCTTGTTGAAATGGGGTGTAAAAGCCCCCTACTATTATTGTATTATTATCAATAAATTCCTTTATGTTTCTTGTTGTTTCATATATACATTTGGGTGCTCCCAAGTTGGGGGCATAAATATTTACAATTCTTAGATCTTCTTGTTTGACAGTCCCCTTTATTATGACATAGTGCCCTTCTTCATCCTTTGTTACAGTTTTTGGTTTAAAATCTAGTTTGTCTGATACAAGTATTGCTACTCTGGCTCTCTTTTGATGTCCATTTGTGATAAGTATTTCTCCATCCCCTCACTTTCAATCTGCACATGTCTTTAAATCTAAAATGAGTCTTATTGGCAGCATATAGGTGGGTCTTAATTTTTTTATACATTCTGATGCCCTATGTCTTTTGATTGGAGCATTTAGTCCAATTACATTTACAGTAATTATTGATTGATATATATATTTAGTGCCATTTTATTGTTTATTTTGTCATTGTTTCTGGAGATTTTCTCTGTTCATTTCTAGTCTTTGTCACTTTTGGTCTTTCTTTTCCACTCAAAGCATCCCCTTTAATATTTTTTGCAGGGCTAGTTTAGTGGTCACAAACTCCTTTAGTTTTTGTTTGTCTGGGAAACTATCTCTTCTTCTGTTCTGAATGATAGTCTTCTGGATAGATTATTCTTGGCTGCAGATTTTTCCCATTCAGCAGGTTGACTATATCATGTCACTCCCTTCTGGCTTGCTAGTTTTCTGTGGAGAGATCTGTTGGTAGATTATGGGTCTTCCCTTGCAAGTTAGGGACTTCTTTTGTCTTGCTGCTTTTAGGATTTTTTTTTTCTTTATCACTATATTTTGCAAATTTAACTACAATAGGTCTTAAAATTGGCCTGTTTTTGTTGATTTTGATGGGAGTGCTCTGTGCCTTATGGATTTGTATGTCTATTTCCTTCCCCTGATTAGGTAAGTTTTCAGCTATTATTTCCTCAAACGAACCTTCAGCTCCTTTTTGTCTCTCTTATTCTTGGGACTCCTATGATACAAATGTTACTACATCTGATATGGTCACTGAATTTCCTAAATCTGCTCTCATGATCTGTAGTTTTTCTTTGTCTCTTTTGTTCAGCTTCACTATTTTCCATTCTATCTTCTATATCACATATTTGTTCCTCTGCTTCTTCCATCCTTGAGGTCATTATAACCAGTTGGTTTCAAATTTCAGTTATTGTATTTTTAATTCCTGTCTAATTGTTTTTCAGCTCTGTTATCTCTGTGGTAAGGGTCTTTCCAGCTTTTCTCAAGTCCAGCAAGTATCCTTATGATTGTTGCTTTATATTCTCCATCAGGCACATTATTTATATTTGTTTCAATTAGATCTCTGGCTGTGACCTTTTCTTGTTCTTTCTTCTGGGATGAATTCCTCTGTTTTGGCATTTTGTCTAGGTCTCTGTCTTATTCTGTGAGTTAGAAAAGCCTGTTATGTCTCATATTCCTGAGAGTAATGGCTTTAAAAAGAAGAGGCTATATAGTGTCCAAGGCCTGATGCTCCAGGGAGTGTCTCTGGTATATGCTGTTTGTACTCTGCTGCTGTGTTCTGGATGCTCTTTCCCTCAGGTCAGTCATCTGCAGAAGTTCTCCTTGCCTGCAGTGGGCAGTGTTTGGAACTTGGCCAGAGTGGTGAGTTTTAACTAGGTGTGCTCTTGTCTGCTTGTTAAATGAAACCTGATGTTACTTCTGCTAGAATTGAAGCCTTGTAGAACTCTGATCTCTAGACATGGTGCATTCAGGATTTTGTGTTGGTCACCTGGGGAAGGGGCCTACTGTGCTGGTCCATAGGCACACTTGCCCAAGAAAAGCAGTACCAGCACAGTGCAAGAAGGTGGGACTTGGTGTAAGCAGGTTAGGCAGCCAGGGTTGGCACTGTGCTGTTTAGTGAAGTTGGTTTATGCTGAGGGGTGGAGAAGGGAAATGGTGCCATCCAATTCCTTTGTCCCCTGAGAGGGTACCCAGTGCTTGCTGCTCTTAGGGAGCCACTCCCAGAAGATCAAATAATGTCTTCTAGTGCATCCCAGGCATTTTTCAGTTGGCTGTTTTCATGCTGTCTCTGGTTTGCTCTGCCTGCCTGGAGCAGTGCATTGCACTTTGAGTTCTATTCCAGGCAAATCTGCTGACTTTCAAAACTCCAAACTTTAGGGAGCTAGTGTGGTGGGGACCTGCACTGGTCCTCCAGGGGAATGTCTCACCATGCTGGGGCTGATGCAAGTTTGACTGAGAAGGGCAATCACGCTAGAGCTCAGGGGTGTGCAATTTGGAGCAAAGCAGGCTAAAGCTCCATTGACTGTGTTAGCCACCCTCAGTAGGTGTCCCTGTGCCTATGCTGAGGGATGGGGGAGGGAAATGGTTGTCTGCTGGCTCTTTTGTCACCTGAGAGGCAACTCTGCAAATGTCACCTCTCACAGATGCACTCTAGGAAGAGTGAACGGTCTCTCCCTATGTGCCTTTGATGATTTTCAGATTGTGCCAGTCACCCAGGGTTGCTTGAGTTCCTTCTCTCCTCGAGTAGGGGAGTGCCCTCAGGGCTCTATCCCAGCCAAGCCTGTGGACCTCTAAAACACCAGTTTTTGAGCCCCACTCATTGCAAAAACGAAAATCAGCCCCTCTTGTTTACCCAGCCAATGGCTTTGAGGAAATGTTTCCCTTGTGCACATCCTTGTGTGCTCTTGCCTGTTTCCACAACCAGGGGTCCTTCCCTTCTGCAGTAGCCATGATCCATTTCTCACCTAAAGCCTATCTCCATACTTCCTACCTTCCTCGATGTAGCCTCTTGTCTCCTTCTAGTTGTGCAGTTTGGCTGTCAGTCCACAGGTCAATTTCTTGGGTATTCAGAATGATTTGATAGTTATCTAGCTGTGTTTGAGGTATGAGGCAAGCCTACGGTCTTCCCACTATGCCACCATCTTAGCTTCCCCCTTTTCTGATACCAAAATTTACTATAGAGCCTCAGTAATCAATACAGATTGGTACTAGCATAAGCACAAATATATATAGGTTAGAATTGAACAGTGGAGTAGAATTAAGAACCCAAAAATAAGCCCATTTACAGTTAACTGATTTTCAACAAAAGTGCCAAGAAAATTTGATGGGAAAGAAATATTCTTTTCAACAAATGGAACAATTGGAAATTCATTCAAAAGGTGAATTTGGACCCCTAGTTCATACCATACTAAAAAATTAACACAAAATGGATCAAAGACTTGACTGTAAGGACTAAAACTATAAAACCCTTAGAAGAAAACATGAGTAAATCTTCATAAACTTGGGTGAAGCAATGATTTCTTAGTTACCACACCAAAATATAAGCAATAAAAGAAAAATTGGTAAATTGTACATCATCAAAATTAAAACCTTTTGCTCTTCAAAAGACACCATCAAGAAACTGAAAATACAACCCACAGACTATGAATTATTTGCAAATTATATCTGACTTGTATTTAGAACATATAAATAACTATTATAACTTAATAACTAAAAAGATATGTAATTCAATTAAAAATGGGCAAAGGATTTGAATAAACATTTCTCCAAAGATATACAAATGGCCAGACAGCATATGAAAATATGTTCAATGTGATTAGTCTTTAGAAAAATGGAAATAAAAAATACAATCTGTCATTATTTACCCACTAGAATATCTGTAATAAAAAAAGATAGATACTAACAAGTGTTGATTAGGATGTGGAGAAATTCAAACCCTCATGTATTACTGGTACCAATATAAAATGATGCAGCCATATTTTGGTAATCAATTTGACTATTTCTTAAAAAGTTATATGTAGATTCCTTTATGGTCTGCAATTCCTATCAGAAGTGAAATTTCATTTCTCTTGGTTCGAAAAAATCAAGTGATGCTGCTATTATAAAATTCCTTCCACTTCTCTTTATTTAGTTTAGATGGATAGAGTTCCTCAGCTTTCTCATTGATAAATGTTAAAGTTGAGATAGAACTGATGCTGAATCCTACCTTATTCTGGGAATAGAACACCTATAATACATATAATACAAACTATACAAATACTGGTATGCAAAGTGTACAGGTATACTTGACAGAAATGTTCATAGCATTTTAAAAATGGTCAAAATAAAAATTCATAGATATTTGAGAATGTGGTAAATTCATATCATAGGTTATTATTCAGTCCCAACAATATTGCAACATGGATGAACCTCAGTGAAAGAAGCCAGACATGGACATATATTGTATGATTCTATTTTTGTAGAATTTTTTAATGGCAAATATACAGAGACAGAAAGTAGAGCCATTAATTGCTTAGGGCTATGGTAGGTAATTGGAATGGACTATAAATAGGCGTGGAGTTTTCTTTTTAGGGTGATAGAAATATTCTAAAATTAGATTGTGATGGTGGTTGTATAATTCTGTAAATATAATAAAATTCATTGAATTGTACATTTAAAATGAGTAAAGTTTATGGTATATGTATATTTAAAAGTTTGAAAAATACCTCCTGGGTAGAGGGATTATTATAATTACTTGTATTTATATGTATTTTATGTTTGGATAAGTATTTGTTGAACAAAAAGTATATATTTATTGGAAATGTATCTTGAAGAGGTGACAGGGACTTTTTTCAATTAGTTCATCTATTTCTAGATGATTATCATTTATTTTTAGAATGGGACAGAATTCAGCTTTAATTCTATTCTAATTTTAATATTTATAAATGTAAAGGCTGAGAAATTCTGTCCACATAAAATGAACTGATTTAGGTTATCACTGGATGATATTACCTAATTGCTCCCAGCTCATGTTAAACTCAGTAAAATGACTTGGTATAAAATAAAACTCCTGGTAAGTACAATATGTTGAAGGCTAATATGATGATAATATTCTAAAAGTTCCAATGAGGCTAGGTCTTCAATGTGTGATGTCATTACACTTTTCTTCCTTAAACTTTTTACATATGGAAAGCACGAATTTGACCAAAGGTCAATAATTGTGACGTTCTTAGTACAATATAATTTTCCCCTCACTGAGCAAATAGTGGATGCTGGACAAATGAAGCATTTAAAAAATGGAGTAATAAAGTAACTTCTTACAGAGTTAGAGATACTTATGTAGGCTTTGTAAGTTTATATTTCCATTTTTATGTATATATATATATATATATATATACATTTTATGTATATATATATTTATGTATATATATTTCCATTTTAAGGTATATATATATATATATACCTTAAAAAAATATATATATATACCTTAAAAAAAAAAACAACCTATTGAAGTATGGAAAACAATTCCTTTAATATTTCTTACTAGCCTGATTTGGCTTTGTTCTAGCCAAGTTGATATTTTTTATATTATGTTATAAAAAGGCTAATGGCTAGTATAATAAAGTACCTCATTTTCTATATGCTTAAAATGCATAATGAAGTGGTGGAAGAGTTTAAAACCAAACACCAAAATTCTTCTTATAGCAACTGCACTGCTTTAAGGAAATCTTGGTAAGCCATTTAGAGACAGGTGAGTCCCCAAGGACACGGGTAAATAAGAGAAAATAAATGAAAGAACACTTACAGCATTTTGTAATACTACATTAGAAATGAGCAGACTGGCAGCAGGGAATCAGGGGCAGTGAAAACTGAGAAGGGAGGAAAAGCAAAGAGGTAGATTGACAAAGGACTCAGAAGAAAAAAGTTGCCAGATTTTGCATTTGAAGTTGTTTTTGCTATTGTGATGTAAGAAACCTAAATTTCCTGAATCCCTCAGTGTAGTTTTCAAAAAATTCTTTGTGTTCTGTTTTTGTTTTGTTTTGGTGAGAAATTTAGAAAAGAGGCTCGATACCCATCTTGTTTACATGGTCCAGAACAAGACAAATACATGAATAATGCTGGGAGAATCGAAGAACTCAATTAGGGAAAGTAAAGGCCCAGATCCAGAGGTGTCCTTGAAACTGTAAACCCCTTGGGAATTTTTGGGCATCTCGAAGACACCATCAGATTTTCTACAAGAGGTAAAGATGGAGCTCAAAGAAAATGTCAGTGCCCTTCAGTCAGAGACCACCAAGAATAGACCTGAAGTTTGAACTTCTGTTTAAATACTGCTTGTCTTTTTATAGAAGAAACCTGTAAGTGGAATGTGAAAGAACCCCTTGATAAAACCCCAAGCAGTTACACCTTCAACATTATTAAAATGGTGATTATATTTAAGTATCCCACGTATACTTAAAAAGGTTTTTCAAGTTCCATGTAATTAGGGATTATAAGAATAAAGACTCTTAAGAAGCTATCTTTAGTGCTGATTGGCTATGATACTAGTTAGACACTAGCTCCTTTTCCTCTGGAGTATGTCACTTATTAGGGAAGCTAAGAAGAAAAATGTGTGATGACTTGCTGGTAAAATCCATTGAACACTAGGAATTCATTATTGCATATCCTGATTGTCTTGGAGGGATTCCCATTGCAGAAGAGCTAATGTTTTTCTGGCAATATCCAGGCAATTTCAATGGAAAGATCTAGATCTGGAAATTCCTTCTTCAGCACTCTCAGTTCTTGGAGCTGGCCCATCCCAGCCTGACTGCTCAAATAAACTGATGTTATAGCAGATAACCAGGAACACAGTACTCAACAAAACACAGATTTGAATGCATCAGTTCATTGAGAGTTCATAAGCAAAGATGGTGTTCATGAAATAAAAAAAGAAAAACAAAAGCCTGCTAATTTTGTGACACTATAAAAATATACCAAGGGTTATATTTTTTATAAAGTTTTTAAGCAATTCTTTCCAGAAATTCTTTCTTCAACATTTAATCATACTTATTTTCTGAACAGTTTGTGTTTCTTAGTTTTCTTCTTTCTTTCTCTTTCTTTCTTTCTTTCTTTCTTTCTTTCTTTCTTTCTTTCTTTCTTTCTTTCTTTCTTTCTTTCTTTCGTCAGTTTGGATTTCTAATTGAAGCTGTTTCTTTAAAAAGAAAGTCTCTTTTCCTAAAGCAACACAAACTTTAAAAAATACTTGTCAAAAAAAAAAACCAAAAAAAACCACTTGTCAACCTGATAGCTGCAAAGACTTGGTGCCATATGAAAATGAGAAATCAAATAAATTTGAATTTATTTTTTTCTATAGGGTCAGTCTGTAACAATTGTTATTGTTATTACCAACAAAAAAAGTTATTGGCTATTAAAAAATCACATTCAGGACAGAGGTGGGACTTGAAAATACCCGTTTCTTTTTAAAAGAACCAGTTCTGTCATCCAGAGAAATTCTTTAATTTACATATAGACAAGTCCCTATGGTGTCAGATCACAGCATAGCTAAGGATCACTGAACTGTATTTATTCACAAGCCTTGCTTGTAACAGTGGTTGCTTCCCACTGAAATTAAAATGCTAACAATACCCAGTTTTAAACAGCGCACAGAAACTACATATGTATTAAGCCCTCTCTTAGAGTCTATAAATTACTTCATCAGGATATATTAAGTAAGGACTTTGGAATTTAACTCTTTCAGAAGAAAACAGTTGCCATTAAATTTTCTGAAAAGTCAAATTTGGGGCCATAGTAGTATCAATTTTTTGAAGCCCAACTGTGTGGAAGGTCCTTGGCTAGTCATTTCACCTCCCTCATTTTATTTCACCCCCAATAAACCAATAAGGAGGCTATCGTCAGATGAAGAAATGGAAGCTCGGGAAGTTTGATATATTCCAAATAACACAGCAAACACCTAACAAAGCCAAGATTCCCAAAGATTGTTTTCAGAATTGCTGAATTAATTAATGTTTTGTTGAATAACTATTACTCTATGCTCAGTATGAGTAGTTTCCATATATTATCTGTGAATTCCCCCTCTCTCCAAGCCACACAGAATGAAGTTTGTTAACACTAAGTAACGTGATCAAAACCTCACAACAGATAAGTGGCAGAACTATAATTTAAACTGGAGTTTTTTACTTTAAAACCTGAGCACTTTCTACTGTAACACAGTATGTTAGGATTGGTTATCCAGTTCCCAAAAGGTAATGTACTTTGGAAGACTCTGAAACATCACAGGACAGAGAAAATTTTGCCAAGACTACAAATTTTCTGGGTTCTTTGATTTGGCTCTAAAACTAAATATATACTAGAATCATGGACTATCAGATAAATTTGTGTTTGAATCCTAGCAGGCTTACCTACTACCTTCATAAATTTGGGCAATTTCCCCTCAGCACTTCAGTTTTCACCTTTGTATAATTCAGGTAACAAGAGCTACTTCATAAGACTACACTGGGGATTAAATAAGATAATGGATGCAGTGCTCTGTACCTCACAAAAGGCAGTCATCTGGAGTGGTTTAGCATAGACCTTAAAACCAGCTGCCTGAGTTCAAATTCTCAGTCTGCCACTGATCGCCTCTGTGATCTTGGGCAAGCAAATTTACTTTACCCATCTGTGTCACCATTTCCTCATGGTAAAACGAAGTAATGATAACAACTACTTCATGATTTAAGCGGTAGTTAAATTTCAAAAATACACTTTAAACATAGCAGATGCCGAACAAATTGTAGCTAGTTCACTCTGCAATCACTTGGGTGATTTTAAAATGATATATACGTATATATTTCTGCTGGTACTTAAATTTTTTATCTTTGGAGAAAATCGCTCCATTGCCAATAAAATAACACGTAAAACAGAATCTGCAGCCCAGAGTGATGAGTCCTAGAGCTACCCTAATAGGTTCCCGGAAGTTTGAGAGCAGGGAGGGGCGGTGGAGTGAGAGGAAGGTGTTAGGGTATCTTTCAGATTTGGGGTTAAGCAACTGGACATGCCTCTAGATGCATTTACTGAGATAGGAGACCTGGAGAAGACTGTGTATTTGGGAAAGGCAGGGAGAAAGAGAACTAACAATTGTTCAGTATCTCCCAGGTACCGACCATTATGCTGGGGTACTTTGTGTCCACATCACCTCATTTCACTCTAAGAAACACCCTATGGGTATTACTCTCTCCGTTTCACAGATCTGTGAAAATCTCTGAAGAAATGTGTTGTGCCAGAGAAAAAAGTGAGCTCAACTTCTCAAATAAGAGGTGTTTGCATAAGGTGAAAAGAATTTTTTTTAGCCCCCGCTCCCTCCCCCTCCCCTTAAGTGGTGAATGTTCACAACAATATTTACATCAGTGTGTTAATGTAGCCACCACTTTCAACCCAAAGTGACACTTTCCTATTCCCTATCGTCCTTTAATACCTCCACGGACAAAGAACCTTTTGAGATGCCAGGCAGACTCTGAAAGTTCAGTTATAACTTGGAAATCTGTAATAGATAGATTACTCTGCCCAGAAATGTCATGGGAGTTGCTGTCTTTCTCTAATACTTACATTAGGCACAGACATACTATCACAGAGCTAAAATTCAGTGTAACAATATTACCCATTAACCTAGTAATGTTGTCTATATCGATTTCACCATTGATACAACGTAATTGGTTCCAACTGGAAGCAAATCAAAGTATATCCATTTCTATTCCAATCTTCTGAATAATGCATGCCATCTGTATTACCTCAGACTTCGGGGAACAAAATGCATTAAGCAGAACCTCAAATGGTTAAAAGAATTTGTCTTTTTAAGGGTGGTATTTCTGAACTCTCTAGCAACAACAAAGTTCTGAATCATAGAATCCAGCACCACCAAAGCAAATTTCCCATCTGTTTTTCAAGTTTACCATAATGCAAATATTGGATGGATCCATACTAAAATGCGGATACAAGCACTTTCATGTGGTTCTACCTAATAGATCATAAAAAGCACAGTTCATAAATCTCAAGGAACATTAACTACCATAGTAATTTTTAAAATCCCTGCATTCTTTAAACGCCCTCTTTTTATTCTAATGGAAAGCCAAAACTGAAAACTTACTAAACTTTACTATTTATGGCTACCACTACTTTTCATGTTATAATGTTCTTATAATAAAGCTGTACTAATTGCAGCAGATATATTTACAATTGGTATTTTTGCTCTTTGGTTTTAAGACCAACTCTTGTCATCGTGAATATCAATGATAAAAATATCTTATGCTGGTGTGATGCTTCACCGTTGTCAGCAGGCCTGTACAGATACTACGTTGTGTGATCCCTATGGCCCTTCATTTGAGGCAGGCATTTATTATCACTCCAGCCCTCACAGTGGACATGGGCAAATATTACCCGTGTATTATGGAAGAAGAAAGAGAGGTTCAGTGAGGTGACCTGTTCAGGAGGGGCTTGGCCAGGGCTTGGCTAACCCCAGATCTCCTGGGTCATAACTGAGTACAATGGATTCACTACATCTCTGTTAAACAACCTGTCGGGGAGTGAGTTGTCATCGAACAAAACACACATTCCAATATCACACTCAGAAGGAAGCATGGGGGTCACATAGGGACATACCTCAGGATATAGAATCCCTACTGCCTCTCTCCTCTCTGGTTCTTTCTGAGCTCCAGCCCCTCCCAGGCAGCCTCCACACCATCGGGAAGAGAAAGCTCCCGGCTTTGGCCAGGTGGAAGCTGTAGGGGCACAAATGTGGGCCCTTCCCTCTACCAAGCTCTACCACCACAGGGGCAGCTTGCGGCCTGCGAAGGCCCCCCCAGCCCACTGCCTCTCAGCTGCTAACCCAAAACCAGCAGAAGAAAGAAAGAGGAAGAATAGGAAGATTTTTTTTTTTTAATGAGGTTTTGTGGGACACCTGGGTAGCTCAGTCAGTTAAGTGACTGCCTTGGGCTCAGGTCATGATCCCAGGGTCCTGGGATCGAGCCCCACATCAGGCTCCTGGCTCAATGGAGGCGTCTGCTTCTCTCTCTGCCCCTCACCCCTGCTTGTGCATTCTCTCTCTGACAAAAATTAAGATCTCTTAAAAAAAATGAGATTTTGTTCATAGAGAATTTGAAAATTAGTATCTTACTCCATGGATCTTTTTTGGTGATGGGAGGTTATTTTCCCAAATGCTGGCAGTAATTTTCCTCTTTATTATTTTCTGCTGGTGACAATGAATGTGGTGGAAATGCAGGATTGGCAAGACCAAGAGCATTCTTTAATGTGCTTACACATCCTCTAAATAACTTGAAAAATACAAATTCATCCTAAGCAGGTCTGGGTGGGGCCTGAGATTCTATATTTCTGGCAAGCCCTCACAGAATGCCAATGCCTAGGCATTTCTCCCTCTCTTCAATCCCCAGTGCCACACGGAAATGCTGAGCTGCTCCCTGTTGGTTCAGCTCCTTCTCAGAATTTTCCTGTCTAGTCTTCTCGCCTCTGCCTGATTTTTTTTTCTCTATAAAGATTTAGGGTTCTTATGGACTGGAGACAGATGATAACAGGAATGTCACAGCTGTTTTAGCTTGTGCAGTTGGTTGCATTCTTTTGAAACTAGCCTGAAATCAGATCACTGCCCAAGAGAGCCATAAAAATAATAGCTTACTCTGAACTATTCGGCTGCTTTGGGTTGGTTCAATATTTTTAATTTTTTATTTTGAAACAAAGACTCAGAAAAAGATGCAAGAAGAGTGGTCTCATGTACCCTTCAGCCAGCTTTCCCCAGGGATATCATCTTACAAAACAATTGTACAGTATTAAAAACAGGAAATTTATACGGGCGCAGTAAACTATAAGACTTATCAGATTCCACCAGTTTTTACACACATTTTTTACACGTTTTTGTGGGGGCAAGGGGAGTATACACGACCATGACATTATATAGATTCACGTAACCACCACCATGATCTGATAAAGTCTGGTGTCCCCCAGGATTCAGCCCTGAGTCCTATTCAGTTCTCATTCTTCATAATGGCCCCAAACCTTCTCATCCGTAATTGTGACGTTAACCGTCTTTTGTAGTTGGATAATTCCCAAATTGGCAACTCTAACCTCTCTCTTGAGCTCTGTTCCTAACCATTTTATGGCCTATTTCCGGGTACCCACTGAATATTTTATCCGCACTTCCCACTTCAACATATTCAGAATTGAGCCAGTATTCCTTCATTTTTAAACGAGTCTGCCTGTGGGGGAGACACCCCGTAGCCCCAGCCAGAATGCCCAGGGATCGTCCTAGATGTATCCATCAGCCATATCTCACCTCCACATAATACAAACAGCTGACACCCCTCTGGCAGGTACCGTGCACCACACACTCAATGTAAATTAGCTCATTCCATCCTGAGAACAGTCCTAAGCATTGTCAGAAATGGCTCCAAGTTCCCTGAAGCCTAAAACTTGTACCGTTTTAGGGTCCCTTCTAAAGAAAAAGAACAGAAAAACACAAATGTCAGGAAATCTTGCAGTATGCTACAACACGGATGAACCTTGAAGGAAGACATTGTGCTAAGTGAACGAAGCTGGTCACAAAAGGACAAATACTGCATGATTCCACATATATGAGACACTTGAAATAGTTAAACTCATAGCATCAGAGACTAAAATGGTGGTTACCAGGGGCTGGCAGCAGAGGGAGTTGGGGAGTTGCTAATCAATGGATATAAAGTTTCAATTACACACAAGATGAGTAAGTTTTAGAGATCTGCTGGGCAACATAGTGCCATGGTTAACAATGCTATATTGCACACTTACATTTTTTTTTAGAAGAGGATAGATCTCATTTTGTGTTCTTATCATAAGAAAATAAAATAAAAAATTACAAATATCAAAATTAGTACTTAAAAAAATAAACAAAATAAACACTCGGACAGGCACAAGGGATATGGGTCCTGAAAATTGACCTTCGTTAGTTTCAAGACACATCCACCCTCAAGGCAGGTGCTATTCCTACTTCTGTTTTACAAGGAGACAACTGAGGCACAGAAAGGTCACACACTTAACTTGATGAGGGTGCTCCTGCCATGGGAGGTCTCATCACCCATTGGTCTCCTACCGTGACCTCCCGACCGCTCAACAACTCCCCTTTGTCCATTCTCCACACTGACCCCAGAGGCATCTGTGCACAGACCATGTCTCTCTTGATCAGAAGCTGCACCTAGTTCCTTACTACTTTCAGGATAAGTGTTAAACTCTTGTGCATGACTTCTGGGCTGTCTGGGGCACGTGATGCTGAAGTGCCACGGGTCTCTAACACACTGCACTTCCAACTCCTGTCCACATGCCCTTCCCACTGCTGGGACGGCTCTCTTCCCATCCCCTCTACACACAATGCTCTTTACCATTTTTTTTCTGAATTAGATATAGCATTATTATTCACTTTTGGCTTATAGGAGTAATACATAGTTAAGAAGAAAAAAAGTTATACAATACAGAAAAAGCATGAAGAATGAAATGAAAACCACTAGGTCCATAACCTCATTGTCTTGGAAGAAGCACTATTGACAATTTAGTGTTCAAAATTTTCATTTTTCCTGCATGTCAGTGTGTGTGTGTGTGTGTGTGTGTGTGTGTGTGTGTGTATTCTAGTATATAAAATTGGGATATGTTACTATGGTTTTTTTTTTTCATTTTTATCAATCTACTGGACCCTCCCCCTAAATATTTTGTTGTTTTAATGTGTATCTCTGGTTATTGGGAAAGCCAAGCATCTCTTTATGTGTTTCTTCTAAGAACTGCCTATAGATATCTACCCTTCTCTACTGAGCTTCTACTGAGGATACTGGTTGTATATGTTACAATATATTTTCAACTTTATCCTTAGTGCTTTGACTTTGTAATGATGTAATTTGGAGTCATGTAATTTCATATACTGTTGGTGCCTTTAGAATAACAACCATATATTTTTTTAATCTCTGTAGCACCACAGTCAAGCACAATGCCTGCAATAGAATATGGTGGAAAAAAAAAAAAAAGAATCCATGGTGAACAAATATTTGGGGGAATGAATGAGAGGAGTAAAGACACATCGCTTCATTTTAGGGTGCCCAGCATATTGGGGATATGGTCTCATCCTCTGATTTCCTTATCCTTTCTCAAACGGAACCAAGAGCCAAATCCTGTGAATTCTACCTTCAAAATGTCATTAAACATCCCACTATTGCCACTCTAGTTCAGACTATTGTCATTCCTTACATGGGTTTCTGTAATAGGCTCCTCTTTCTGGTCTCTCTAACTTAATCTTATCTCCATCTGCGACCACAGTTTTCTAAAACATGACTTGTTCACTTCACACTTCTGCTTAAAATCCTTTAATGTTTACATATATATTGCCTGGAGAACAAATGTAAAGTTTTTATAAAGAGTCTAAGAGTCTCTGTAACAGCTGGTCGGATGTCCCTTCTCAACCTCATCCCTCCTCCTTCCCTCTCTTTCTACCTCCTATGCTCCAGCCGCACTGTGCTGTCAGCTGTTCCAGAACAGACTACGTTTCCTGTACTCTTTGCTTTCTGGATCTATTTCAAATGCCACAAATGCCCCGGAAACCTGTCCTTTTCCTCCACTGAGATGATCACACCCCTCTCCCCACCATCAACCCCACCAGCACCAGCACCACCACCCTTTCCTTGGGCACCTCCCTCTAAATCTCCGGACTCACTCATTATTTTGAAGCTAATCTTATATTTCTCTCCTCATTCCATCTTCTTGCCTGGATAGGAATTCTGGTTCAGTAATTTCAAAGAAATAGTCAAATATCTGATTACCTATCATGTACGAAGCTCTGACTCTATTTCTGATACTCAACTCAGTTTCCAGCTGAAATTTTGAGCACAGCTGAATTCTGAAAATATGTTAGTTATAAAAGGCTGGAAGCCTACGTGCACTTTTTAAAATAGTGTAATCCGAGCTTCTCTTAGAGCAGGGTATGTGAGAACAAATGGGTATATAGATGTCTGTGTTTTGTCAGCCTTCTTAGCTACACAGGCAAAGAAGCAGAACTTCTGCTTTCCTAGTGACACCTTCTCACTCACCAGTGCAATAGGATAGTCCTTAACCTAAAGCAGTTTTGGTTCAAATATAACCATAGACACATATATTAAAATTACTTTTATTATGCTTTAAAAAAATAATACATTCTCTGAATAAGTATGAATAATCATTTGCCTTGGCAAATTTACAGTCCATAATTTTTTGTGCATTCCCTGTTCTTGCTGCAACATGCCTGAAGTCTAAATATTACAAACAAACAAACAAAAAAAGGATTAAAAAAAAGGATTCAAGGCATGTATACGACTATTCATAAAATGATCATGGGTACAGAATTTTAGAGCTCATTGTTTTTCTTTCAAGGAAATGATCAGTTTAAGATATATTACACATGTCAACACCAATAACAGAAATACCGTTTCTCTGGTTGCTTCCTATCTCCCCTCTACTTTACGCATGAGTCAGGCACTTCATTAGCTTCTGGAGATACAGGAATAAACAACACAGGCACGTCCTCTCCCCTCATGGGGTTTACACGAGCTTCCAAATAAAGAAAAAGCAATGTGGAAAGCTTTGGAGGAAGAAGGGCTATCCAAAACAGAGAGAATTTCAGCATTCAGATCATGTTTATCAATCACTGGAATAGAACATGACTTCCCCACAATCTCCATGCTTCCCAGGCAAGATATTTTTATTCCTCCTAAATTTAAAAAAATTGTCAATAGAAGTTATTTCTAATATGTCATTTCTATGCCCTTCCTAATAGAGTTGCAACTAAGGTGTTAGAAACTAAAACATCTTGTCAACTTAATCAGTTGGTTACTGTGTGTGTCAAGTTCAATATTTACAGAAGTCAAGCTACCTATATATTTAGATGTTTGTTTTATATTTTCAATCAATTTTTACTAAAGTGAAAATTTAAAACCCTAATGTATCAAACAATAATCTTTTTGAGCATAAATATAATGTTTCAAAAAATAAATAGTATGCTCTTTCTTCAAATATTCCCATTTTTCTCGAAACTAAATCAGCTATTAATTTGCTACCAAGGTCACTGACCCATCTCCCATCTTTTTTTCTTCCACGTGTTAACAGTGTCCACGTCACTGTTTATTAAGCCTTTAAATAGCAAAAGGCCCAGACAGAATGAAAGAAAAAAACCCATATTGATTCATTTAGTCACTTAAAATCTATTACAGAAGCTGTAGTAGGAAAAAAATAGAATTATTAGGAGTATTGCAATGGAGAGTTTATCTGACATTCTACTTTTATACTCCTCAGGATAACTGGTATCAGAGTATTGGTAGATACCTTAGTTAAATGACATTTAACAATTTGTATCCAAATCTAGGTTTGATTTCACCATTGCTTTTTTTTTGTTAACTCTGAGTTTTCATTTTCACTTGAAACCTTAACTTATCCCAGTTGTGAAGACTGCCCGGACTCTGGTTTGGAATGTTTCCCAACCCAGGCATTACCCTCTTAGAAAATACTCTTTGCCCAGACTTGGAAATACCTAAGGGCCCGAGTTCCCATGCTTGACTTCAGAGTGACCCTGACACCACTCTGTGTACCCTTACTATCTTTACTCCTAAAAGTAAAGCAAAAACCAAAGGATTCAGTTCTCAGGAGTTATCCCCTCTCATCTGACAAATGGGAAATTCTCCCTTGCCACTTTCCCTCACTCCTCTCTCACACTCGCTCAGTAATTCACCAAATATCCACGGAGCCCTTAGTGTGTGCAAGGCAGCCAACCCAGCGCTGCAGGAAGCACAGAGACACGGATCCAGGGCTGACTCTCTATCCCCTTGCCTTCTGAGGGTGCTGAGGCCTGGTAGAGGATGGGACAGACATCCAGCCCCTTAAACAACAAAGTGCTTTCTTTAATGCCTTCTGAAAGGAGGGATATAGTGCATAAGTAAAATAATTGTGATTAATAATTATCATAAAGTTTATTCCTTTACTCACGAGCAATCTTCCCTGGGCAAGCCGCTTATGATTTCCTTCTAAAATTGAAGAACGCATTCGCAGAAGGAAGGTGGGGCTCCTGCTCCTGGTGCTGTGCCTGGCATGGGGGCGGGAAGAAGCAGGGAGTGAAAAGACTCTTTCATTCCTCTGGCAAAGGCAGCCTTGCAGCTGGGGCCATGGTCTGCTCCGAGGAGCCCCGGCCTCCTGAGAGAGAGCATGTGTTCCTCTCATGATCTGAGTCTCAGCCACCAGCGGTGAGCAGCAGCCAGGAGATGGGAAAGACAGTTAAATGACCCATTTAATTTTATAAAACATGTGTGGACATTTTATTTTCCCTCCAAATCAAGAGGAGCTACTGAATTTAAACTTTTACCTGTAATCCCTCTGCCTTAGAATTAGGACGACGAATTTCTGATTAACGTGGGCACATTAGTAGATCCTTACCCTGTTGGCTTCCTCATCTGTAAAATGAGAAGGTGGTAACAGATGTTCCTAAGGTTCCTTCCAAATGAAAACAAACACGATGTTTAAATCAAGAGAATTTCAAGTGACTCACACATGACTGTTAAGGAAAAGAATATAAAAACAAAAAAGTATTTGCCTATTTTCCTACTGTCATTTTTCTGTCATTTTAGATTACTTATCATAGGGGCACCTGGGTGGCTCAGTCAGTTAAGAGTCTGCCTTGGGTTCAGGTCATGATCTCAGGATCCTGGGATCAAGCCCCACATCAAGCTCCCTGCTCAGCGAGGAGTCTGCTTCTTTCTCTGCCTCTGCTGCTCCGCATGCTGGTGCTCTCTCACTCTGTCAAATAAATAAATAAAATCTTAAAAAAAAAAAAAAAGATTACTTATTATAACCTAGTGACTCTACTTTGTGTTAACTATTCCTCCACTAACATCCCTGGCTTAAAACAAGCAAAACTGTACAGGTTTCTATTCCAATCCAAAATTTTAAACGTAGACACACACACACAGCCCATGACTCGGCATGGAAATGAAAGCCCAGCTGAAACATAACTCCGTGGTTCCCAAACTTCATCAGGCATTAGAATCACCTAGCTAATTTGGTGAGCCCAAGAGTTAATGTTTTTAAGAAGTTCTAAGTGATACTGATGCTGCTGGTCCGGGACCATACCCTGAAAACCACTGCTTTTTAGCAGAATTCCCATAGAGACCAGTTCCCAGCTTCTGTTCTCTTCAAATCCCTTCAAGTCAGAACGTGCCTTAGGCAATAGTTTCTCCCTTCTACTGTTTGTCCACTGTCAGCAAGTCCTGATGATGGTGTTTTTCTTCATGTCAAAGCACTTTCCACCTCTTCCTAACTGATTGCCCACCAATTTCTCTGTTCCCTTGCCTATTTCCTTGACAGGATTTCAAGCCACTGTAAAACTTGCATTTTAATTCCTAGTATGATGTTTTCCTTTGGTTTTGTTTTATTTTTGCAGCAGATTAAGAATTATCACTAGCACATAGCCCTTTCCTCAGCCATTGTGGCCCAAAACTCTGCCACAAATTCTGTGACCCCCCTCGCCCCCCCCAGAATATAAAATAAACGGAAGAATTCGAGGCCAGTCAAGTCAGAGTAGCGAGGCTGAATGTTCTCAGTGCGTTTGGCTAACATGCACAGAGGGGCAGTATTGTGTCTGTTGTACCAAGTGTTCATCTTTGTCTGAAGCAGGATATGAGCCTAAGATCGTGGAAGGAAGGATTCAGTTTAAAATTTTTATTTTGTGGTATTTAGTAGATAGTCTTTAGTAACAGAAACAGTGTTATACCCCTAATCATAGGAGATGCTTTTCAATTAATGCTTCTTTATAATCAATGTGGTTATAATCAAGGAGGAGATAGGTCGCTATCTCCAAAGAGGGGTCTAGAGAATAAATTATGCTGGAAGTCTATCATATAGCAATAAAGAGGAGAAGGGGTGTTTATTTGTATGAAATAAAAACCATAATTTCTTAAGGTACTTATATGACTTAATTTCTTAACAGGCTGATCCATTATGCTAGAGATATAGTTACATATCCAATTCTCTTTTTATCTGCCAATATGAGGAATCAAGCCTGATATCTTGTTAGAGGGCCAGCATTTAAACACAACAATTCTAGAGGCTTATTTAGCAACCTTCTTTCTTTTTTTAAGTACACTCTACCCTCAAGGTGGGGCTTGAACTCACAACCCTGAGATCAAGGGTCGCATGCCTTATTAGCTGAGCCAGCCAATGGCCCTCTTTCAAGCTGATAAAGCAAGATCCACTCTTCTGTTACCTGTTCCTCCTTCCCACTTCCCTTCCTGCTCATAGAGTCTTGGTATTTGGCAGGAAGGGGAGTGAGTCAGGGGGAGTCCAGTGGGAACAGATGAAGCAGAGGGCTGCTGCTGGTGGTGATTGCACAGAGCGGGGGGATTTTACCCCAGTACTAAAAGGATCCAAGTTTCACTTGCAGACAAGCTTGCTGAAGCCAGCCACTCATCCCAGCCCTTCCAAGTTCTGCCCAATCAATGGCCCTCCCAGGTACTAAGGCATCTCTTTTCCATTCATCGCCATGATGACTAGTTTTAAAAATTACATGTATGTTTTTAGTATGCAGTGTGTGTGTGTGTGTGTGTGTGTGTGTGTGTGTGTGTGTAAGGGTGAGAGTAAGGGTTACATGCTTCGGGCTTCGCCATCCTAGCCATTATCCTCCATCTCAAGAATTCCAAACTTCTTTTCATTTCATGCTTCTGAAGTAGAACTTTCTGCTACATTTAATCTATTCAATAGAACTTCAAGCTTCCCTTTAAAATGGCTTAAATATATGAAATAATTTCTTTTTTGAAAGCTACTCACTCAATGACGTCTTTGACTACTTCACATTTCCAGAACCATCTATCATATTTTACTATAGAGATTCTAATGTCACATAAAACTTATCAACACAATGCTTTGGGGCGCCTGGGTGGCTTACTCAGTTAAGCATCTGCTTTCAGCTCAGGTCATGATTCCAGGGTCCTGGAATTGAGCACTCCCACTTCCTTTGCTTGTGGTCCTTCTCTTGCCGAGTTTCTCTCTATCAAATAAATAAATAAAATCTTAAAACAAACAAACACAGTGCCTTGACTGTCATGGTAGTGTTGTGAATTATTACTGTGGGCAGAAGCTATCATATTACTCCATGACTTTTACCAGCATAGACTGGTGGTGATCTAAACAGTACCTTTTTCCAGACGTCTTACATTTCTTTCATCTTTAATTAGACTGAGGTACTGAAGTGGCCACTGCTTTTGTAAGTGAATATTCTCGGTTCTACTGCTATTCACAATGCAAAGATAGATACTTGCTAACTATCTATTCTGGCCAGGGGCATTATTTATTTACAGAGCTGGTAACGTTTCACCACTCTTGTGAACTGGTCTACATCCATGGTTTTGCTCTTGTTCTAAATTTTGCTTTCCATTTAATTGTAACCTTGAGCTAATACAGATACTATTTGTTTTTAGTTTTTCATTAGGTATTCAGGTCAAGAAGATAATAGATCTGCTTGAATTCTGAAAACAGAAGTCCTCGAGGAGCCAAGAGTTGGATCCCTACAAGGCTGAAACTGCTGTTCTCATTAGCTTGGTATATTTTTTAGATTAGACTTTTTGTGATATATACTTAAGTATATACAGTTGTATACACTTACTGTGGAGTTGCTGAGATAATAAACATTAACGATTGTCCACCCTCACCCCCACCATGATATGCCTGCCAGAAGGGCCCAGGGAAGTGGCCTGGGGAGAGAACAGCTGTCAAGTCCTTGCCTTGCCTTTGCTTCTCATGAAGACAACAGCATTCTCCAGAAGTATCCGTCCCCCACCCCAAGATTAAGTGAGTCCTACCACCAGCAAGCTAGACATACTCAGGTTTCTAGAGAGAGGATACTTGATGACCGACCTACTTCAACCAGTGGGAGCCCCTGGTAGAGCAGATGACCAGGGGAAGAGCTTGGTACTTCCTTTTGAAAGGCAGTCAGATCAGTGTAAACCATGAAATGGTTAGTCATGAAAATGATTTCACTCCTCATACTGTAATCTCCAGTCTATGAATAAGTATGTGATATTATTAATAAAGATGATGATGATGGCTTCATTCTTAAACATCTAGGGGTCCACATTGTTTGCAAAGTCACATTCCAGAGGCAAAACTAGCAGCCCCAAATTTTATGAAGTGTTTACATTCTTTATTTTTATTCATTAAGGAATATTAGACAGATATGCTTCATAATTAAGGGCAACACCTTTTAAAAGCCCCTTCCTCCATTCTCTGATTTTCCTGTATGGTCCAGGGTCTCTCCTACATCAGTGCTCTGTCCCTCCAGGCTCTGTCTCTCTTACACTGAACTCTTCCTCTTCTTTCCTCCTCTTTTTTTTTTTTTTTAAGACTTTTAATTTAATTTTATTTGAGAGAGAGAGAAAGCAAGAGAGCACAAGTGGGAGGAAGGGGCAGAGAGACAGAGGGAGAAGCAGACTCCTCACTGAGCAAGGAGCCTGACTTGGCGCTTGGCTCCAAGACCCGGAGATCATGACCTGAATTGAAGGCAGACACTTAACTGACTGAGCCCCCCAGGCACCCCTTCTTCCCTGCTCTTCACTGTGCTAGATACCTTGACTTTTAGTCCAGTAATCAAAAACACATCCTCTTTAAGTGGACGAGAGATGGGGAGAACTGGATAAGCATTGTGTTTACTGTGTTACTGGACTGGGTTTTGGAAGTGGAGCATCAGGAAAGGCACCCTACTCAATTTTAAAGTTAATAATTTTTGCTGCAACACAATAGCGGCCCTTCATTATTACCACACTGCAACCACGTACTAGATGCAGTATTTGTGTTTTGTCATTGAAGTCTTACCAGCCCTGTTATAAAGGAGAGACATCTGAGCTTCAGAGAGAATTAATATCATTCCCACGGGCACGTTGCCTAAAAGTGGAAAAGTCCAGGTGTGAATTCAAATCTTTCTTCCTCTAGAGTCCACATCTGCCACATCTGTCAATATGCCTGTTATCCTAAAGAATTAATTCAGGGGAAACAAACAAGCCATTTGCACACATCATTTAGATTAGATATGGGCCAAAGCATCAAGGTACAAAAATATGAATATAATTAAGTTGTTATCCAGCAACTTAATATTAATAGACTTTAACTAATTAATATTAATAGACTTATTGAAGTATTATAAAATAGATCGATAAAAAATTAAATGAAGTTTGGTGGACATATAATTATAATCATTTAAAACTAACTTTCATATACAGATTTAAAAATCATAAAAGTCATAAAGATTGCAAGATACGTCTATTAAGGTGAAGGGAAAGAGGTCATGTGTTTCTCTAAGATCACACTTTAAATGCCTTCTGCTGTCTTTTTGAAATCAGATGTATTGATTCTGTGGACCACAAACCTGGCAAGCTCGGAGGCAAGCTGAGAAAGCTAAACTCCCATTAATCTGGTAGATCAAGCCATTTCATATTTTCAGCTTACCTATCCAGTTTCTACCCAAATAGTGAAACAACCTCAAACAAAGCCAGACAAACCTCTGCTCTCTTCCCTGCAGGGGGCACTGTTGGCCCGTTTAAGTGGCAGAATGACAGCAACGGGCCCAGGCCAAGCAGTCAGTTAGCAGTTTGACTTTCCTGCTCAGTCTACATTTGGGACTATTCCTCTGATACCGGGCATTGAAGATTTCCTTTTCTTTTTCAGCTTCCCCAGACTACTCTGCTGGTCGTCCAAAGGTAAAAGAGCTGCTCTATATGAAATGTGACTTGGGGAGATGTGCGTCAAATCTGGAAGCCTTGCTTCTTTTAATTTCATTTTCATTTTAATTTTTATTGTGTTATGTTAGTCACCATACAGTACATTACTGGTTTTTGATGTAGTGTTCCATGATTCATTGTTTGTATATAATACTCAGTGCTCCAGGCAATACGTGCCCTCCTTAATACCCATCATCACCAGGCTCACCCATAGCCCCACCCACCTCCCCTCTAAAACTGTCAGTTTGTTTCCTGGAGTCCAGTCTCTCATGGTTCATCTCACCCTCCGATTTCCTTCCCTTCATTATTCCCTTCCTTCTCCTAGTGTCCTCCATGCTACCTTATGTTCCACAAATAAGTGAAACCATATGATAATTGACTCTCTCTGTTTGGCTTATTTCACTCGGCATAAGTCCCCTCATGGACAAGTCCCGTCCATGTTGATACAAAAATTGGGTATTCATCCTTTCTGATGGATGATTAATATTCCATTGTGTATATGGACCACATCTTCTTTATCCATTCGTCTGTTGAAGGGCATCTCGGCTCTTACCACAGTTTGGCTATTGTGGACTTTGCTGCTATGAACATTGGGGCACATGTGACTCTTTTCACTACATCTGTATCTTTGGGGTAAATACCCAGTAGTGCAATTGTTGGGTCATAGGGTAGCTCTATTTTTAATTTTGTGAGGAACTTCCACACTGTTTTCCAAAGTGGCTGTACCAACATGCATCCCCACCAACGGTGTAAGAGGGTTCCCCTTTCTCCAAAACTTCTCCAACATTTGTTGTTTCTTGTCAATTTTTGCCATTGTAACTGGTGTAAGGTGGTATCTCAGTGTGGTTTTGATATGAATTTCCCTGATGGCTAAGGATGATGAACATTTTTTCATGTGTCTGTTAGCCATTTGCATGTCTTCTTTGGAGAAGTGTCTGTTCATGTCTTCTACCCATTTTTTGACTTGATTTTTTTTGGGTGTTGAGTTTGAGAAATTCTTTATAGATCTTGGTTATCAGCCCAAGACAGCAAGGCACTGGCACAAAAACAGAAACATAGATCAACAGAACAGAATAGAGAGCCCACATATGGACTCTCAACTCTATGATCAACAAATGTTCAACAAAGCAGGAAAAAACATCCAATGGAAAAAAGACAGTCTCTTCAATAAGTGGTGCTGGGAAAATTGAACAGGTATATACAGAAGAATGAAACTCGACCATTCTCTTATACCATACATGAAGATAAACTCAAAATGAATGAAAAACCTCAATGTGAGACAGGAATTTATCAAAATCCTAGAGGAGAACATAGGCAGGAACCTCTTCGACATGGGCCACAACAACTCTCCAAAGGCAAGGGAAACAAAAGAGAAAATGAACTTTTGGGACTTTATCAAGATAAAAGGTTTCTGCACAGCAAAGGAAACAATCAACAAAACAAAGAGGCAACCCATGGAATGGGAGAAAATATTTGCAACTGACACTATAGACAAGCCTTGCTCCTGAGGGAAATGGAGACCTTATGCTGAGGAGAATTTGGCAGGGAAGATACATTTGAAGCCAGGCTCTCAGCAGCTCAAAATTGCCTTTGTGCTGGTGGTAAGACTGTCTGAGAGCCTGGATTTCCCTCAGAGGGAAATATTTTTTTCTTTTTCCTTTAAATAATCATTCTGATGCTTATCACTTTCACGAAAGAGTGGATTTTGAAAAGGAGATAGACCACAGCGTATAAAATAGCTTGCTGGGGCGCCTGGGTGGCTCAGTTGTTAAGCGTCTGCCTTCGTTCGGCCCAGGTCATGATCCCTGGGTCCTGGGATGGAGCCCCGCATTGGGCTCCTTGCTCGGCAGGAAGCCTGCTTCTCTCTGCTTGTGTTTCCTCTCTCGCTGTGTTTCTCTCTGTCAAATAAATAAAATCTTTAAAAAAAAAAAGTAAAATAAAATAGCTTGTTGCGCTCACAGGTCGGTCCAGGCATTCTAAAGAAGTACTCTTGATTCTAGAGGTGCGTGTCCCTTACTAGACAACCAGTGTGAAAGTTCGGAATTTAACAACTCTTTCTCTTTGGCAGGTTTATTTTAAATTCAGTTGTTTTCTTTTATAGTTCAGCACAGGAGGCCTCATTTTGCTCCAAACGCTCATACTCTGAGCTCCCAGTAGGTAAGGCATTCTGTGTTTGGGCAAGAGCTTGTGGTTGCTGGCGTGTGAGTTATCCATCCATAGACACTTAGGCTGCTTCCATATCTTGACTATTGTAAAAAAAAAAAAAAAATGCTGTGAGGAACATAGGGGTGCGTATATCTTTTTGAATTAGTGTTTTTGTTTTCTTCAAAGATTCAGAAGTGGAATTGCTACATCACATAATAGTTCTATTTTTAATTCTTTGAGGAACCTCCATACTGTTTTCCACCAGTTTTCATTCTCACCAACAGGGCACAAGGGTTCCCTTTCCTCCACATCCTTGTCAAGACTTATTTCTTGTCTTTGTGACGATAGCCATTCTAACAGGTGTGAGGTCATCTCTCATTGTGGTTTTGATTAGCATTTTCCTGATGAAAAGGGATGCTGAACACCTTTTCACACACCTGTTGGCCATTTGTAGGTCTTCTTTGTAAAAATATCTATTCAGATCTTCTGATTTTTAAAAAGATTTTATCTGACAGAGAGAGAGCACAAGCGGGGAGAGCAGCAGAGAAAGAAGCAGGCAGAGGGAGAAGCAGGGTCCCGATGCAGGACTCATCCCAGGACTCTGAAATCATGAGCTGAGCTGAAAGCAGACGCTTAACATGATGAGCCATCCGGGCGCCCCTCTTCTGTTGATTTTTAATCAGATATATATATATATATATTTTGCTATTGAGTTGTAGGAGTTCTTTATATATTTTGGATATGAACTCCTCATATATGATTTGAAGGTATTTTCTCCCATTTGATAGGTTGCTTTTTCATTTTGTTGATGGTTTCCTTTGCTGTACAGAACTTTTTAGTTTGATGTAGTCCCACATGTTTATTTTTGCTTTTGTTGCCTTTGCTTCTGGTGTCAAATGATTGTGAATGCCCTTAATGTCCCTGAATTATACATTTAAAAATAATTCAAAGGGTAAACCTCATGGTTTTTCTGTTTTATCACAATTAAAAAAAAATCACAAAACAAAGATCAACTTTGTGTCTTCCTTTGGATCAGCTTGCCACTTCCAAATCTAAAATGCCCTTCCTGATATCTGTTCCTAGCCAACGTCCTTGCCTCTGTCGTGAACTCTACACAGTCACCCTGACCATCCTTGCACCAGAATCACACTTGAGCCCATTGCTGCCCGACTATTCAGGCTCCCTCCCTCTTCATCTGGCTTCACCCTGCCCCCTGGAATGTTACCTTGCCTGAGATTTGCACCTTCCATCTATGCTCTTCACCATCCTTCCGCCTGTGACTGGGAGATTGTATATCATGCTTTACCCTCGCCCTCTGGCTTGGGTTCTTAACTTTGCTGCCCTGTTTAATTTGAGGGCTGACAGAACAGATGCCTGTGCCACACTGTGCCACACACTTCCTCTGCCTTATTACTGTCCCTAGGTCCCAGTACACGTGTGTTATGTCTGTGAAGGCAGGCTGGAGACACTGCTTGAAATAGTGTTCTTTTTTTTTTTTTTTTTTTTTACTTGAGAGAGAGAGAGAGAGAGCAAGTATGCATGAGAGAGCACACAAGCAGGGCTGGAGAGGGGCAGAGGGAGGAGGAGAAGCAGGCTCCCCTCTGAGCAGGGAGCCTGACACACGGCTCAATTCCAGGACCCCGAGATCATGACCTGAGCTGAAGGCAGATGCTTAACCCACTGACCACCCAGGTGCCTCACATTCTCTTCTTTTTCATAGATTCAGACTTTTGTGGAAAAATCGATGCTTATGATTTGGGAGGAAGTTATTTACCATATTCATCTATATCAAATGCTAATCAAAAATCTCAGCTCACTTATGATGAACATGACATGATACATATTGGTTGGAGATAACTACATCCTCATCCTGGTGACATGTCTCTACTTCAGGGATAGAAACTGTTGGATCCAAGTGTCCTGCTCTCTCCCCTCTTAGACCACTGAATCTGTAAGACAGCCTCAGAAACAACTAGTTGTTATGAAACCTATCAAACCACAAGGGGATTCTTCATTACTTGAGAACAATAAATTGTTATATGCTCAGTTGGAGAAGGCATTGCTTTCAGAGGAAGATCTTTTGATAATTAAAGTGTGCTTGAGGGGCACCTGGGTGGCTCAGTCGTTAAGCGTCTGCCTTCGGCCCGGGTCAGATCCCAGGGGCCTGGGATCGAGCCCCGCATCGGGCTCCCTGCTCTGCGGGAAGCCTGCTTCTCCCGCTACCATTCCCTCTGCTTGTGTTCCCTCTCTCGCTGTGTTTCTCTCTGTCAAATAAATTAAAAAATAAAAAAAAATAAATAAATAAAGTGTGCTTGACTTGATAAAATACCCAATACACTCAGCCATCTCAAATATTTGTTGAGAGTGATGGTGATTCTACTAGCACTAAATAAGCTTAGTGCAGTTTAGACATGTCATTAGTTACTAAAAAAGTATTCAGGGAAGCAACTGCTTTTATATTTATTCATTCATGCACTCACGCATGGATTTCACGAATACTATCGTCTGTCGTATGTCAAGTACTGTTCTAGGAACTATGATTATAGTGGCATGAGGGTGAGTCCAAGGTTCTCTTTCTTTACTTTCTATTCTTGGAGTTTACATGTGAAATATTCTTGGTCCCAGGCACTCCTAAACTCGAATGTTCTAGAAGTTAAGTTTGAGGCTGGCCAAGAAGGGAATGGGAACCCTCCTTTTATTCTCAGCCCAAACAGTCCTATTTCTCTTTCTTAGATTGTTTCTCTGACTCCTGATATAATTTCCCACATTCATCTGAAACAATGCCCATGGGTGAAGTCTTGTGAAAAAAAATCACCTTCATTAAACTATAATATCACTTGTCTGCCCTGAAACAGGATTGACTGCTCTTTTTTTTTCTTTCTGAAACTCTTTTAGGAAATCCAAGTAACCACTAGAATTTGAAATTTGAATATGTATAATCTTTTAACTTTGGCTTATGTGAATCATAAAACATTAGAGAAATTAGCTTTACAATCTTTCTTGTGAAAAAAATTCAATTTTCTTTTAGTCTCAGGAAATTGGCTGAAGGGATTTTGGTAAAAGGCAAACCTATCATTATCACATTAGGATTTACTGGAGACAAAAATGGGACCATTAGTTAGAAACTATAATACAGACTATATTTTGATGTTTATGCTTTCAGTGAAACTGTAAAACAAGACAATCTCTGATGGAAATAAGATTTTAGAGTAGCAGGATAATTTTAAGATCTACTGAGTTCATCCCATTTGAGAACTTTTTTTTAAAAAATGGTTTTTATGATATTCTAGTTATCCTTAATATTAAGGATTTTAATTACTCAAAGAGTAATTAAAACTTTGTCCAAACCCAAAGAGATTGCTTATATGGGCAACTGAAAATAGTAGAAATTTCCCTTTGCAGCTATAATTTATAAAGAAAATTTCTAAACCATACAATTTAGAAAGATGTCTTGCTTCCTCCTTGGAAAAGGCTTGGACTCAATATAACACCCCCCTGATGATATGGAATCTTGAAAAATTTCAGCAAGATATGGACAGTACAGGCACTATGAATGCTGAGTAATGAACATATCAGTTCTACCTAGCACTGCAAACACCAGTATTTCCTAGTGTCATTGGTAATCCTGTTGCTGCTATAACACAATACAACAAATTTTGTGTCTTAAAACACACATTTATTCTCTCACAATTCTGCAACTCAAAAGCCCAAAATGAGCCTTATGGGGCTACAATGAGGGTCTCCCTTTTGGTCCCCCCAGGGGACAATCCACTCCTTGCCCCTTCCAGATTCTAGAGGTTCCCACATTCCTTGGCTCATAACCATTTCCCCTCATCACTCCAATCTTCTCCTTGCCTCTTGGCATCTTCTACTGCTCCCTCTCATAACGACCCTGGTGATTCCTTTGGACCCACCCAGATAATCGAGGATCATCTCCCCATCTCAAGATCTTTACTTTTACCTGTATGAAATCCCTTTTACCATGTAAAGTAACATTCACAGGTGCCAGGGATTCAGGTGTGGATATATTTAGGGCACCTTTATTCAGCCCATTACACTGAGCAACCAGAGTCAGTTATTTAACTTCTGCAAGCGTCTCAAATGGAGAAAAAATATATTTTGTAAACCCTACAAGGATGATACCCATGTTAATATGTGTGTCATCTCTAGCTCTGTGCAACAATGAAAATCTCACCCCAATCAGAAGAGTCTCCATCACTGATTTTTGAGCTTTATGTAGGCAGAATTGACAAATATTACATCTGTAAAGTGTACAATATCATGGGAATATCTGACATATACTTTGTGAAATGATTACCACAATTAGGTTAACACATCTATCAATTTATACAAAGCTACTTTGTGTGTATGTGTGACAATGCTTAAGGTCTACTTTCTTAGCAAATTTCAAGCAGGCAACACAGCATTATAAACTAGTCACCATGCTATACATTAGATCCCCAGAACTTACTCATCTTCTAACTGAATGCGTGTACCTTTGGACAGCATTTCCCCATCTCCCCCCTCTTTCACCATTCTGTTTCTATGAGTTCAACCTTTCTTAAAGATTCAACATTTAAGTGAAGTCATACAGCATTTTTCTTTCTCTGTCTGGCTAATTTCACCTAGCATAATGTCCTCTAGATTCACTCATGTTGTTGTAAAAGCAGGCATTACTTGTACAGCAATTCCTTCTCAGTTGGAGACTCTCTTAAAACTCTTATGAGTCTTAACGAAAGAAAGGGGTTGAGTCTATGCTTGATCTTGAAAGAGAACCTAGGATCTCATTGTCCATAATGCTGAGACAAGCTACAAAGAGGGTAGGGCTCAATAAACACTTCTAGCTGAATGAAATGGCACATCATTGTACTCATATCATCTGATTCTTTTTGACCAAGCCCTGTCCCACTGGCAAGTCAAGTGAGAAATCACTGAGATTATAAGATGCAGTTGGAGGGAGGTATCCTTTGGTTTCTTGGCTTCTTGGCCTACTTAACCTACATGTTCAGATATCCCAGAACAAATTTTTATCCTCACCATCACAATATGTCAACAGTTCTAAAATCAGCAGTCGTTGATCCAGTTCAGAAATATGAGGGTAGATATAACAGAATGGAACAAAGAGACATGGAGGTAAGGCAGTGAATGTTGAGAATGGTATGTGGGTTGGAGAAGGAATTAAAGGACAGCGAGATACAGATTGACTATGCAGTTGGTATTTGCCAATTAATATTATAGCTGTGAAATAAGAAAAAAAAAAATGAAAGGATGTGATAGCAAGTTAGTGATTACTTCAGGATGAACAACTTACCAGTACAATAATTATTTGTTTTAAGCATTGGTTTTAACTCTCATTAACAACTTTAAAAAGTGACAAGATTTAGGTACAATCTGAAGCTGATAATTTGTACCATATATATCTTGTGGTGTAACCAAAAAGAAATGTAAATTTAGTTACAAAAATGTAATCATATACAAAGGTTACAACTTCTTTTGGGAGGTTGATTGATAGTGTTTGAAATGCTTCCAATCATTTTTAAAATCTGATTTTTGTTATAATATGAACAAACTGGAGGATGTTTAAAAGTAGGCATTAGGGGCAGCTGGGTGGCTCAGTTGGCTGAGTGACCGACTCTTAATTTTGGCTCACGTTATGATCTTGGGGTCCTGGGATTGAGCCCTGCCCCATGTGGGGGCTCCACTCTCAGTTTGAGACTCTCTCCCTCTGCCTCTCCCCTTACTCACACTCTCCCTCCCCTCTAAAATAAATAAAATCTTTAAAAAAAGGAAGCATTAAAATTTTTGAAAGTATGAGTCAATGGAAATTTTAAAACTGCTTTATAAATATTTTATTAAAATCTGTGGAATGCTAGGAGGGAGGCAAGGTGGCAGGAAAGTAGGGGACCTTGTTTCATCCTGGTTCCTTGAATTTAGCTAGATAGCTATCAAATCATTCTGAACACCAGTGAATTCAACCTGAGTTGTAAGAAGAGAATTGCTGGAATCCTACAAATAGAAATCTGACCACTTTTTGCAAGGTAGGAGATGTGGAAAAGTGAATCTAAGGGGATATATCCAAATGATAAATGGCATGGGGGAGGGAGCCTCTGTAAACTGGCCAGCAGAAAGTGATTTAGCCCTTGAGCACAAAATCGGGACTCTCAGAAGTCTGCTTCAGTAAGAGACATCCTTGCCTGAAAGGTGCTCAGGTGGCAAAGTGGGGCAGAATCCTGGGTGGGACAGTATGGTGTCAGGATCCCCGGGGTCACAGAAAGAATGGGGGTGCCTGAGCTGGCAGAATTCCCAAGCATCAGAGTGGGGAAACTGGCCACAAATAGCAAGCCCAGGAGTAGGCTCTCAGCTCTGTTTGACATAAACCGCAAACTGTGGTATGATAGGGTGACCATTCTCCATACATGGACCCTGCAAAGGGCAGAAACTCAGGGACCCTCCTCCTTCCTCTGGGAGGAGCAGCGCGTGAGTGCACACCACAGGAGTCTGCAGAGTTTGGTGCACACAAAAGTGAAGACTGCTTTTCCCTCTGGGTTTACTGAAGAGAGGGGGCCATGATCTTCCAGCTCCAGGGCTGGAGATGAGGGCTGGACCATTTTATTTTCATTCTCACTAGTGGCATGGAAAGCTTTCAGGGAACAAAATCCATGTAGAGCAAACCAAAGAAGCTTACACTGAGCCTGGCCCCTGGCAAGGGGTGGTACAACTCACCCAGGCAAAGATGCGTGAGAATCAGAGCAGCAGGCCTCTCTCCCAGAAGACCAGCAGAAACATCAGGCAAATACCAAGTTTATGGAGCACACAGAATGGCAAAAGACCAGCACTAGGGGAAAACAGTATATAGAATTCAAGTTTTTTTCTCGTGATTCTTTTATCTTTCAGTTTAAAATTTTCCTTTACTTTTTTCCTTTTCAACTAGTTTCTTATTTTATCAACTTTGTTTTTATATCTTTTTTAACTTTTACTTTTACATTCATATTTTTTAGATATAGTCTTCATTTTTGGCTTCCTTTCACTGTATTCAATTTTATTTTTTTTGTGTGTGTATATATATATATATACACGTGTGTGTGTGTGTGTGTGTGTGTGTGTGTGTGTATTTTTTTTCTATCTTTACAATTGTGGGATCAAGTGTCTTCTAGCAAACAGACCAAAATCTACCCAGAACCAAGTGTATCACCCTGTTCTGTCGACCTGTTTGATTACATTCTTTCCCTCTCTTTTTTTTTCTTTTTTGGTTTCTGATTTCTTCTGTTTTGTCTGGTGTATGTTTCACTACAGTTATGGTTGATCTATTTTTAAAAATTTTTAATTCTTTATTTTTCCTTCTCTTGTTTATCTATTCTTCTCTGGACTAGCTGGAAGAATGACTAGAAGAGAAATGACTAGAAGGAGGAATTCACTGCAAGACAAAGAATAAGAAGTAATACTCTCCATCATAGATTTATATAGATATATGGATATAAATAAAATGTCAGATCTGGAATTCAGAATAATGATTATAAAGATACTAGCTGGGCTTGAAAAACGCATAAAAGACACTAGAGAATCCCTTAGTACAGAAATAAATGAACTGAAATCTAATCAGCTGAAATTAAAAATGCTTTAACTGAGATGCACTCTAAAATGGATGCTCTAGTGTCGAGGGTAAATGAGGCAGAAGAGAAAGTCAGTGACATAGAAGACAAAATGTTGGAATGTAAGGAAGCTGAGGAAAAGAGAAAAAAAAAAACTAAGGGATCATGAGAGGAGGTTTTGAGAAATCAGCAATACCATAAAGCAAAATAATATTAGATTGATTGGGGTCCCAGAGGAAAAGGAAAGAGAGAGAGAGACATAAAGACAGTATATTTGAGCAAATCATAGTGGAGAACTTCCCTAATCTGTGGAAGGAAACAGGCATTCAAGTACAAGAAGAATAGAGAATCCTCCTCAAAATCAATAAAAATAGATCAATACCCCAACATATAATAGTGGAGCTTGCAAATTTTGGAGATAAAGAGAAAATCTTGAACATAGCTCAAAACAAGAGCTCCTTAACTTAGGAACATTAGACTGGCAGCAGACCTATCCACAGAAACCTGGAAGGCCAGAAAGGGCTGGCATGATATATATTTTCTATCTATCTATCTATCTATCTATCTATCTATCTATCTATCTTCAGGGTACTAAAGGAGAAACACATATAGCCAAGAATCCTTTACCCAGCAAGGTTGTCATTCAAAATGGAAGGAGAGATAAAGAGCTTCCAGGCAAACAGAAACTTAAGGAATTTGTGGTCACTAAACAAGCCCTGCAAGAAATATTAAAGGGGATCCTATAAGCAAAGAGAAACTCCTAGAGTAGACCAGAAAGGAACAGAGACAATATATAGAAACAATATATAGGAACTGATTTTACAGGTAATACAATGGCATTAAACTCCTATCTTTCAATCATTATTCTGAATGTAAATGGGCCAAATGCTCCAGTCAAAAGACACAGGACATCAGATTGGATTAAAAAAAGCAAGATCCATCCATATGCGGTCTATAAGAGACTCATTTTAGACCCAAAGACACCTCCAGATTGAACGTGGGGAGATGGAAAACAATGTATCATGCTAATGGACATCCAAAGAAAGGTGGGGTAGCAATCCTTATATCAAACAAATTAGATTTTAAACCAAAGACGGTTTAAAGAGAAAAGATGGTAAGAGATGAAGAGGGGCACTATATCATACTTAAAGGGTCTATCCAACAAGAAGATCTAACAATTGTAAATATTTACATTCCTAACTTGGGAGCAGCCAATTCTATAAACCAATTAACAATAAAATTAAAAGAACACATTGATAATAACACAATAATAATAGAGGACTTTAACACCCTACTCCCTACAATGGACAGATCATCTAAGCAGAAGATCAACAAGGAAACAAAGGCTTTGAATGAAACACTAGACCAGATGGATTTCACAGATATATTCAGAACTTTCCATCCTAAAGCAACAGAATACACATTCTTCTCAAGTACACATGGAACATTCTACAGAATAGAAAACATACTGGGTCACAAATCAGGTCTCAACTGGTACCAAAAGAATGGGATTATTCCCTGCATATTTTCAGACCACTATGCTTTGAAACTGGAACTCAATCACAAGAGGAAATTTGGAAGGAACTCACATACTTGGAGTTTAAAGAGCATCCTACTAAGAAATGAATGAGTCAACCAGGAAATCAAAGAAGAATTTTAAAAATTAAAGGGAACAAATGAAAATGAACACATAACTGCTCAAAACCTTAGGATGCAGGAAAGGCCATCCTAAGATGGAAGTACACAGAAATACAAGACTTTCTCAAGAAACTAGAAAAGCCTCGAATAGATAAGCTAACTTTACACCTAAAGGAGTTGGAGAAAGAACAGCAAATAGAGGCTAAACCAGGCAGGAGACAAGAAATAATAAAGATTAGAGCAGAAATTAATGAAATAGAAACCAAAAGAACAGTAGATCAGATCAACAAAATTAGAAGCTGGTTCTTTGAAAGAATTAATAAGATTGATAAACGCCTAGCCAGACTTATCAAAAAGAAAAGAGAATGGATCCAAATTAATAAAATCAAGAAGGAAAGAAGAGAGATTAAGATCAACACCGGAAATAGAAACAATTTTAAGAACATGTTATGAGCAACTATATGCCAACAAATGAAGCAATCTGGAAGAAATGGATGCATTCCTAGAAACTTATAAACACTAAAACTGAAACAGGAAGAAATAGAAAACCGGAATAGACCCATAACCAGCAAGGAAATTGAGCAGTAATAAAAAATCTGCCAACAAACAAGAGTCCAGGGCCAGGTGGCTTCCCAGGGGAATTCTACCAAACATTTAAAGAAGAACTACTACCTATTCTTCTGAAGCTGTTTCAAAAAATAGAAATGGAAGGAAAACTTTTGAACTCGTTCTATGAGGCCAGCATTACCTTGATCCCAAAACCAGATAAAGACACCACCAAAAAGGAGAATTACAGACCAATATCCCTGATGAACACGGAAGTCAAAATTCTTACCAAAATACTAGTCAATGGGATCCAACAGTATATTAAAAGGATTATTCACCACGACCAAGTGGGATTTATTCCTAGGCTGCAAGGGTGGTTCAACATCTGCGTATCAATCAAAGTGATACATCATATTAACAAAATGACCATATATTACCAAAATGACAAAATATCCATATGATCCTCTCAATTGATGAGAAAAAGCATTTGACAAAATACAGCATTCCTTTTTGATTAAAACTCTCCACAGTGCAGGAATAGAGGAAATATACCTCAACAACACAAAAGCCATCTATGAAAAGCCCACAGTGAATATCATTCTCAATGGGGAAAAACTGACAGTCTTTCTCCTCAGATCGGGAACACGACAGGGATGCCCACTCTCACTACTGTTATTCAACATAGTACTAGAAGTCCTAGCCTTAGCAATTAGACAACAAAAAGAAAGACAAGGCATCTGAATTTGCAAAGAAGTCAAACTCTCACTCTTTGCAGACGACATGATACTCTGTGGAAAACCCAAAAGACTCCACTCCAAAATTGCTAGAACTCATACCAGAATTGCATTTCTGTACATTAACAATAAGACAGAAGAAAGAGAAATTAAGGAATTGGTCCCATTTACAATTGCACCAAAAACCATAAGATATCTAGGAATAAAAGAAACCAAAGAGGTAAAGGATCTGTATCCTAAGAACTATAGAACACTTATGAAAGAAATTGAGGAAGACACAAAGAAATGGAAAAACATTCCATGCTCATTGATTGGAAGAATAAATATTGTTAAAATATCTTTGCTATCCAGAGCAATCTACACATTCAATGCAATCCTTATTAAAGCACCCTCAACATTTTTCACAGAGCTGGAACAAATAACCCTAAAATTTGTATGGAACCAGAAAAGACCCTGAATAGCCAGAGGAATGTTGAAAAAGAAAACCAAAGCTGGGGCATCACAATTCTGGACTTTAAGTTGTATTACAAAGCTGTGATCATCAAGACAATATGGTATTGACACAAAAACAGACACACAGATCAATGAAACAGAGAACCCAGAAATGGACCCTCAACTCAGTGGTCAACCAATCTTTGACAAAGCAGCAAAGAAGATCCAGTGGAAAAAAGACAGTCTCTTCAACAAATGGTGCTGGATAAATTGGAAAGCCAAACATAGAAGAATGAAACTGGACCATTTTCTGACACCATACACAAAAATAAAATGGATGAAATACCTAAATGTGACACAAGAATCCATCAAAATCCTAGAAGAGAACACAGGCAGCAATCTCTTTGACGGCTGCAGTAACTTCTTGCTAAACACATCTCCAACGGCAAGGGAAACAAAAGCAAAAATGAACTGATGGGACTTCATCAAGATAAAAAGCTTCTGCACAGCAAAGCAAACAGTTAACAAAACTAAAAGACAACCTATGGAATGGGAGAATATATTTGCAAATGACATATATGATAAAAGGCTAGTATCCAAGATCTATAAGGAATATATCAAACTTGATACCCAAAAAACAAATAATCTAGTCAAGAAATGGGCAGAAGACATGAACAGACATTTCTCCAAAGACGACATACAAATGGCCAACAGACACATGAAAAAATGCTCAACATCATCTGGCATCAGGGAAATACAAACCAAAACCACAATGAGATACCACCTTACAGCAGTCAGAATGGCTAAAATTAACAAGTCAGGAAACAACAAAGGTTGGCAAGGATGTGAAGAAAGGGGGACACTCTCACACTGTTGGTGGGAATGCAAGCTGGTACAGCCACTCTAGAAAACAGTATGGAGGTTCCCCAAGATGTTAAAAATAGAGCTACCCTATGACCCAGCAATTGCACTACTGGGTATTTGCCCCAAAGATACAAATGTAGTGATACAAAGGGGCACATGCAACCCTATGTATATAGCAGCAATGTCCACAATAGCCAAACTATGGAAAGAGCCAGGATGTCCATCAACAGATGAATGGATAAAGATCCATATATATGGATGACTACTGGGGCCATCAGAAAGGATGACTACTGGGGCACCTGGGTGGCTCAGTTGTTAAGCATCTGCCTTCAGTTCAGGTCATGATCCCAGGGTCCTGGGATTGAGCCCCGCATCAGGCTTCCTGCTCAGTGGAAAGCCTGCTTCTCTTTCTTCCACTCCCTCTGCTTGTATTCCCTCTCTTGCTGTCTGTCAAATTAAAAAAAAAAAAAAAGATGAATACTTACCATTTACATTGACATGGATGGAACTGCAGAGTATAATGCTGAGTGAAATAAATAATCAGAGAAGACAATTATCATGTGGTTTCACTCATTTGTGGAATATAAGAAATAGGGCAGAGGAACATAGGGGAAGGGAAGGAAAACTGAATGGGAAGAAATCAAAAAGGGAGACAGATCATGATTAACAATGGGAAACAAACTGAGTGTTGCTGGAGGAGAGGTGGGTGGGGATAGGGTAATTGGGTGATGGGCATTGAGGAGGGCATGTGATGTGATGAGCACTAGGTGGTATATGCAACTAACGAATTAATGATTTCTATCGGAAACTAAGAATGTATGATATGTTGGCTAATTGAATTTAAAGGCAAGAAAATAATTTTTAAAAATCTGTGGAATGCTAATGTACAGAATTCCAGGCCATTGCCAGCGAACAGAAATTATTAAGACGAAACTGGTCCTAATTTATTTTAAAGTCCTTAGATCCAAAACTCATAAATTTAAAATATGTATCTGTTAAAATTCTCCCAGTGAGTTATAAAATGTTACCATTGGTTTACAGGGTAAAAAGGGAACTAGCTGTTCAACCAATCAAAACTTGAAGACAGTACTCCAGGAATAAAATTCAGAGATCTCCCACTTCATCCTGCATAGTTGGATATAGCCTGGAGCAGCTAAGAGGAGGATAGGTATTTTTTTAGGACACTTAGTAATCATATATATTATTGCAATAGAGATATTGCCAAGGAGAAACTTTCTGGCAGGTGAGCATTATCTTGGATAAATTCATTGTCCTCAGCTTTGTTAGGCACAGAAAAAGAAATATTACTGGTTTGTTTGAAATTGATGAAATTCTGGGGGTTGATTTATTCAAAGCAAAATAAAAAGACTAATAGACTTGAAAAATGTTATTTATTTATAATGGGAGTGATAGCTGCCAGAATAATTTTGTACCTGCATTTACTCAGCACACTCTGTCCTGGTATCTGCTCTGAAGAGTGACTCAAAGGCTAAGCATAGCGATGGAAGAGGGTTAGTTAAAAAAAAAAAAAGGGCACCTGGGTGGCTCAGTGGGTTGAGGCCTCTGCCTTCGGCTCAGGTCATGGTCTCAGGGTCCTGGGGCTCTCTGCTTGGTGGGGAGCCTGCCTCCCCCTCTCTCTCTGCCTGCTTCTCTGCTTGCTTGTGATCTCTCTGTCAAATAAATAAATAAAATCTTAAGAAAAAAAAAGTAAGAGGATTAGTTATTGACCAAAGATGAATGCTCTTTGCAACTCTGGAGACTTATTCATCCAAATATTGGATCCTCCTCAGTAACCCTCTAGTGTCTCAGGTAGTTGAGGGCCTGTTGGGTCTTCCTGATATATGTATGTTACACCTCTACAAAGCTTATCTGGCTGATGCATATATATATATATGTATGTATGTATATATGTATACACGTACATGTATATATATATGTATGTATGTATATATATAAAGTATTTTGAGGTTGCTTAACTTCATCAGCATTTTGTTAATTCTCTGGTTTTTATGTTAGATGATCATATTTTCTGACCATACCCTTAAATTTTCAGATGTTTTCTTGCATTGCTCTATAGATTGGCTATATATCTTAGTATTCAAATGGAAGTTGTCTTACAGTTTGTTTATCTATCACACCAATGGCACATGATATATCTTAAAGGCAACTATGTAACTTCCCAGCTTAAAAACCCTTTAGTGATTTCCTGCCCATCCATGCAGTAAGGCCTAAACCTCTTAAAATGGTAGACAAGTGCTTCATGGGCTGACCCTCTGATTTTCTCTCCAGTCTTATCTTTTGCTATGGACTCAACCCTTCCTTTTTCATGCTAAGACCATGTGAAACTTTTTTTGAGGTTCCTCTAACATGTCATAAGATTTCATATCAATCCTCTCTGCACACACATGCATACTTCTGCCTGGGACGTCCTTGATTTCTCCTGCTGACTTGGAAGTACTTTTTCTATGAAGTCTTCAATCTCCTCAAGTTTCAGAATCAGTCACTCCTTTCTTTGATCTGATTATTTCTATCACAGCGTCTTTAGCATCATAGTCCATGTACTCATTCATATATGTGTCTAGACAGCAAGATGTTTTGTATATTCATTGTCTGAAACAATCTCTTGTATATAGCAAGCATTCAATGAATATTTGTTGAAAACATGAATAAAAGTCCTAAATCTATAAATTTTCCATCGATAGCACTGAAAGGAGAGAGGAGAAAAAAAGGAGAAAGAAGGAGGCTACATGTGAAAATCTTTGAAAAACGAAGCCAAGGCTGCTCAGATATTCGAAAATTCCCATGACTGGAGAAAGGAATATGATAGAGAAGAAATTTCTGAAGCAGATTAAATGCTGATGACCCTGCCATATTTTATCTCCCAAATTTTGATAATTGTGTCTTTTAACCCATATTTGGAAACTTCTTTACCATTCTTTCAGCTCTCCTTCTAGAACTTTACTTCTTTCTGAAATATATCCTTATATCCTTAGGAAAATGTCTTTCTTTTAATTTTTTTTTAATGTACATTCTCTTTTCCTTTTTTTTTTTTTTTTTTTTGGTCAAAAATTGAGTATAGTTGACCTACAATGTTACACTAGCTTCAGGGATACAGCACAGTGATTCAACAAGTTCATGTGTTCCCCACAAGTGTAGCTACCATTGGTCCCCACACATCACTACTACAAAGTTCCTGACTTTGTAGTACTTAATGCTGTGCCTTTTGTTCCCACGACTTACTCATTCCATAACTGGAAGCCTGTATCTCCCTCTCTCCTTCAACTATTTTCATAACTCCCCACTTCTCTCCCCTCTGGCAACCATTAGTTTGTTCTCTGTATTTATGTGTCTGAATCTGCCTTTTGTTTGTTTATTTATTTACTTATTTAGATTCTGCATATGAATGAAATAATGGTATTTGTCTCTCTCAATCCGACTTATTTCACTTAGCATTATACCTTGTAGGTCCATCCATGCTGCTTCAAATGGCATGAACTCATCCCCTTCTATGACTGCGTAATATTCCACTGTCTATATATACACATCTTCTTTATCATCTATTGATGGATAGATACATTAGTTGCTTCCATATCTTGGCTATTGTAAATAATGCTACAAAAACCATAGGGGGGCATATATCTTTTCAAACTAATGTTTTTGTTTTCTTTGGGTAAATACCCACTAGTGGAATTATATCATATGGCAGTTCTATTTTTTGTTTTTTGAGGAACTATTTTTAGTTCTTTTAGTTCTTCGTTTTCCACAGTGGTTGCACCAATTTACAATCCCACCAACAGTGTACAAGGGTTCCTTTTTTTCCACATCCTTGCCAACACTTGTTCTTTCCCAAAATTGCCTAGTCATTTATAATACTGTTATTCTTTATTCATATTTTGGTATCTTTAAAGGAACCACAATGAAACTGACACTTGGCCTCTGTAAATATTTATTTTATATTATCCATCTAATAATTTCAGTATCTGAAATCCTTTCATGTCTTATTCAGACATTTTAGTTTCTGATGACTTTTGCCCATCATGGTTTATTTGCTCATGTGTTTTGCCATTTCATATTGGAAGCTCTATTAGGCTGATTTGGGGCATCCTGAGTTCTGAGTTGAGGGCATACTTCTCCACAGAGGACTTGTATTTCATTCTGCCATGTACTCCCATTCACTATCAGCTTGAGACTCCTTTAAATGTTTAGTGTTTCCTGGATGCTGTAGGTAGTGTAATTTGAACCACAAATCCAAGTAAAAGGGTCATGTAGCTCTGACACATGAGTACATAAATGTAAATTGAGAGTAGTTTACAGAAAAACTATAGTTTAAACCATGTGAAGTCAACACAGATCTTTGAAAATAATTCCACTAAAAAGGAGCTCATTGTCCCTTAAAGGTCATTTTATACAAAATCCATCTACTGTGGTGTTTCATACAATTTCTATCTCTTTTAATAGACTGGTGAAGGGTATGCCTCTTTTTAGATGCTAACATTTTTTTTTTCTGGAATCCTACTAAATGAGAATAAGCCAGGTTTTCACGTAAATATACTGGTAGAGATTATAGATCTCTATAGGAGTTTGTTGTTTTCCATGATAGAGACCAGCAGTAGATTAACCAAGACTCTCCTAAGGATATCTAGTTTAGATTTACTTTGGGGAACCACTACCTTGTACATATTGGGCCAAAGAGAAGCTAGGGTCCCTTGAGGTAGCTTCTCTATTTCAGTATTTGAAGAACTTGCCAGAGAGTTGGGAATCCTAACACATCATGGTAAAAAGCTCCTTCTCTGTAAACCCGAAAGTTGCAACATATGTAGATCTTCAGGGTGCTTATTAATAAACTGACTCTACAGAAGAGGGGGTGGAGGTGGCAGTGGAGGAGGAGCCAGGGGAGGGGGAGGGGAAGGGGGAGAAAGAGGAAGAAGAAACAAGGCTCTAGTTCCCTGCCATTCTGATACCTTGAGATCAGCTGAGACCTCATTAACTAGGTTAGCACTCAGATATTAGTCTTTTCTTTATGTAAGATCCCTAGGCATTCTCTTACTTTTGGTATGATCTCAGCTACACATTTTTTTGTGAAATATATCTGGCATCTAGATGTTCTGTTGCAGGAGGATTAAAGAACAAAACAAACAAACAAACAAACTCCCACATGTCTCCCCTACTGCTAGAAGCAGACTATCTTATTCTTGATTCCTAGTAGGTAAATGTTAAATTCAAAAATACGCACATTCATCCAATCATTATTAAAAACAAAAGTTTGAGAGATACTATCATCTTTATTTCTGAGCAGTGGTTTGTCCCAGATATAAGAATTTTATCAGCTGATCTTTTTGTTCCTTCTATGGCTTCAGAATTTCAAGAAAACCATGCAAGAGAAATAGCATCAAAGAGTTCCACAAGCCCTTTTAATTTTTTTTCCAAAGCAAATTTAGATAATATACTGCTGTTTGTAACTTGGTACTTTTGCTAGAATGCTTTTCTTTGTCTTAGCAAGCCAAAAAAAAAAAGAAAAGAAAAAAAATCTCTGAAGCCTTTAAAACTCTGAAATACTTTTTCCTGGAGCTTCAATGTTATCTCCTTAGTGTAAGCAAATCTGAAAAGCTTTACATAAAAATGTTTGAAAATGAATTTTAGATCATTTCTACAATCTCACAAGGGAAATTATCTCTAAAGAAATCAATCTCATTGACTTGGCAGCTTTATTAAATTTTAATCAGCTTTTTCAATATTTTCATTGTTGAGGAATACATATTCCCATAAGATAAAGCTTCAGCCACCTAGAACTTGAAAGATAAACATATAATATTCATAAAGGTCATGTAATCCTTATACAGTGGTTGAGTAATAACAGAATTAAATACTACTGTCAGCACTGAATCTATCAGTGAGACCAAGAGTCATAGCAGGTAACTCTTTTCAACAAACTGTACCTGTACAATTTCATAAGAAAACTGATTCAGAATAGTTGGGAAGACAAAGCTTCAAATCTAGTTAATCCAGAAATACTATCTAATTACTCAAATCAACTGTCATGCTAATTCACATTTCTTCTCTCACAGGGAAAGAAGATCAATAAAAAATACTTCATTGAGGTTATAATTAACATACAAAAAACTTTACATTATTTAATGTATACAACTTGATTAATTTGGGAATAAGTATACAACAGTGAAACCATCACCACAATCAATGCCAAAACATATCTATCACTTCCAAAAGTTTCCTCCTGTCCTTTTTTCTTTGTTTCTTTTTTTTTTTTGGTGGTAACAACACTTAACCTAAGATATACCCTTGTAGCAAATGTTTAAGAATACAATACAGTATTTTTAGCTATAGAAACTATGGTACACAGTAGATGTCTAGGACTTACTCATCTTGCATAACTGAAACTTTGTACCCTTTGACCAAAACCTCCCCATTTTGAAGAATCTTAATGTGACCTGATTTTAAAATCATCCTCATTCAGAACAGGTATTCAATTGTCATTTAATTCTTCATCTCAAAGAGAAACAATGATGTCTACTTATTTTAAATAATAAATTATTGTATATAATTTCTAAGTGAAAACCAATTAGTGAGTCAACAGTCATATTTAACCACAATAGAAACCAGACATCTTTCTGTTTTTAGAAATAAGTAACTGCTTTGGGGTGCCTGGGTGGCCCAGTCAGTTAAACGTCTGGTTCTTGATTTCAGCTCAGGGCATGGTCTCGGAATCATTATATCGAGCCCCACATTGGGCTCCACTCTCAGCACCAAGTCAGCTTGGGATTCTCTCTCTCTAGTTCCCTCTGTCACTACCCCCGCAAGGTCTAAATAAAATCTTTAGAAACAATTAACTGCTTTTATCAGTCTGCAGAGGGTTGTTGAGTTTCTGCTCTTCCTAACATTCTGGGCTTGTGAAGAACAACCAAACAGAAAATGGCGCATCAGCCTCTCAAGAATCCAAGTGCTGGACAAATGAAACATTAGACATATCTAATATGAGCCAAACTATGAGCCAAAGGTATACTTTTAAAAAAAATTAGGGGCGCCTGGGTGGCTCAGTCATTAAGCGTCTGCCTTTGGCTCAGGTCATGATCCCAGGGTCCTGGGATCGAGCCCTGCATCAGGCTCCTTGCTCTACAGGAAGCCTGCTTCTCCCGCTACCATTCCCTCTGCTTGTGTTCCCTCTCTTGCTGTGTTTCTCTCTGTGAAATAAATAAAATCTTTAAAAAAAAATTAACATGATGAAAAAGAAAAAGAATATTTTTCCTTGATTTCATTATAATAGATACAGAACAATATATATTCTTAAAATGCATAAAAAGTATAACAACCCTATTTAATTTAGTGTAGGAAAATGTCAGTCTACACAGAGGAGCTTAGAGTGTTACCTGACTTTGTAGATGTGTGAGCTCTAGCTCTTTTCCAACAGAAGACATTATGCACTGGATCCAGGTCTTTCTAGCTCTGAACATGGCCCGGAGCATCCATTCTCAGGCTCCCATCACCTCACAGACTGAGAAGAGAGCTTTCTCTAACGAGGGTCCTATCACTTCTTGGTGCTGCTCATTGGGACAATCTAAATTAGACCTTCTGAATTACTTCAGTGAACTGTATGTTGAATGGGTCTTTATGTATATGGTACGTACTGCATTGGGGCACTTGTGTTTAAAGATTAATTGTACTGATAATGAATTTATTCTGTAAAAATATGTATTAGTGTTCACACAATGATACAAAGTAAAATGAAATCCATTTAGTGAAAACACAGACTATGTCATATACAGATTTGAAAATAATAAATTAATAAATTAGTGAGTGCTAATATTTAAAAATTTTATATATGTTGATTAAAAATATCACCCTAAATGAGAGCTAATCTCTGTCTTCACAATGAAAAGGTACAAAAAAGCTTTTTGGTCAACATGAATATACAAGCATAATGGATGTTAATAAGATAGTCAATATTTACTTGAACTATGTAATAATGAATTCAGTCATACAGTCATATTTAAAATCATCATTTAAAATACATCCATTTAGAAACATTCTTATTTCAGAAATAATTTTTCTTAAAATTTTTACTTACATTTTGGGGCACCTGGGTGGCTCAGTTGTTAAGTGTCTGCCTTCGGCTCAGGTCATGATCCCAGAGTCCTGGGATCGAGCCCCACATTGGGCTCTCTGCTCTGCGGGAAGCCTGCTTCTCCCACTACCATTCCCTCTGCTTGTGTTCCCTCTCTCGCTGTGTTTCTGTCAAATAAATAAAATCTTTAAAAAAAAAAAAAATTTTTACTTACATTTTGACACATGAGTCTTCACCTTCAGAAGAGTCACCTTCTGAGCCATCAGTTTCTCAGCTTTAAGTCCTTTGAAATAAAACAGTTTTTAAGTTGAGATAAAAAATGAATTGGCATCTGATGCTATAATAGGGAATTTTATCCATGGGAGAAAACAGCCAACTGTGAAGCAATAAGACAGTTGTTTTCATCATTTTATAAGACATATGTTTATTTCCACAAGATAAACAACCTATTAAATGGTTTTAAAAAAACCATGATTTGGGGGGTACCTGGGTAGCTCAGCTGGTTAAGCATCTGCCTTTGGCTCAGGTCAAGATTCTGGAGTCCTGAGAAGAAGCCCTGAACTGGGCTTCCTGTTCAGTGGGGTGTTTGTTTCTCCCTCTGCCCCTTACCCAGACAAGCTCTCTCTCTCTCAAATAAATAAAAACAAAAACAAAAAAACACCCCTCCCCAAACGTGATTTTGATCACCTTGTTTACATTTGCATGCCAACATTTACAATAGGAAGGTCCTGACTGAATTAATGACCAAGTCTGTACTAAAAGCCTTCAGCTCCCCATTTACTGGTTCCATTAAAAGACCTGAGAAAATTCCCAATATAACATGGATTGGGACCTTTCCAGGTTAATATATCTTTTTAAATAGCTTTTTGTAATTTAAAGAGAGTAATTGAAAGAATACCACCCCATCATATGAGAATTTTTAAAAGGACTTTGAATATTCAGTAACTCCCTTTTCTCTGAGGACTGATTTTGCAAAACACAAACAAAACATGCTTCGCAAATAACTTGCCTTATATTCTGATTCAGATAATATTTATTCACCTTCTGCACCAGCCTTGGCTTTGATATTCCTTATCATTCCTTAGGGGAGGGCTTTTCAGTCCTCAAAGTCACAGAAACCCTTTGTGCTATTTAACTGTACACGGGGTGGTCGTTTTAAAACCTGGTCATACTTTCTCTAATGCTTTTCCCATAGAAAGATAAACTCTAATTCCCCTTCTTCTGAATACGGGCCAACCTAAGTGACTCACTTTTCACAATGTTGTGAAAGTGACACTGTGGGACTTCTGAGGTTAGGTTAGAAGGGTGACATGGCCTCTGCCTGGTTCTGTCTCTAGCTCTCACCTCTCTTTGAACCGGTCACCATGTTGTGAGGAAGCTCAAGCCACACCAAGAGGCCATGCATATATGCTCTCCTGGCCAGCAGCCCAGCTAAGGGCCCAACCAACATCCAGCACCGCCTGCCAGGTACGTGAGTGAACGAGCCATCAGAGGAGTCCAGCCTTTGAGCTGTTCCAGCCAACACCAAGTAGAGCCCTGCCCAAGTTGTAGATTTGAGAGCAAAATACATCCTGTTGTTGTTTTAAGTCACTAAGTTCTAGGGTGGCTGGTTATACAATAGTGGATAACCAAAATGGGTTATAGAATAGTACACATCTTGCTCCAAAGAGATTGCTAATAATAAAATAAGTATCAAAGAGATAACATTTCTGGTAAGGGCTTTCGGGACCAAAGTAAAATGTCTTTCTTTTGAAAGTTGTTCCTTATGAGGAAAAATAAAACTGTTCCCATTCTTCGATGGGTATAACTAAAGAATAATTCAGTGAAAAAGAGCGATATAAGAAAGAAAGCAAGATAAAGGCAAGTTTAAGGGCATCAAATTAAAAACTGCCACAGTCTCTTGCAAGTCACATTCATCTGATGTGTCTTATCATGCTCAGTGCGTTGGTACCACATCTCCTACTTCCCAGGATATTCTTCATGTTCAAGACTGTATCTCCTAGGTGCACCTGGGTGACTCCGTCAGTTGCATCTGCCTTTGGCTCAGGTCATGATCCCAGGGTCCTGGGATCGAGCCCTGCATTGGGCTCCCTGATAACAGGAAGCCTGCTTCTCCCTCTCCCACCATCCCCACCCCGTTTGCGCCCCCTCTCTCGCTATCTCAGTCAAATAAATAAATAAAATCTTTAAAAAAAAAAAAAAAAGACTATATATCCCCATCCTAAACATAGTATCTCACAGAGTGAATGCTTAATAAAAATTCCTGAATAAACACATGAATATGAGTTGTAATAAATCAAATGTCCTTTTTTTTTGGATGGCAATGCTGATAAATGTTTTTTCTGACCTCATTCTTTCTCAAATGCTCTGTATGAACTGAATTATGTCCCACTAAAATTCGTATGTTGAAGCCCTAACCCACACTGTGACTATGTTTGGAAAGAGGGCCTATAAAAAGGTAATTAAAGTTCAATGTGGTTATAAAGATGAAGACCTAATCCAACTGGATAGCCCTATAAAGAAGAGAATGAGATAACAGGAGTGCACGCACAGAGAAAGGCTACGTGAGGACACAGGGAGAATATGGCCATCTGCAAGACAAGGACAGAGGCCTCAGGAGAAATCAAACCTGCCAGGACCTTGATCTCAGACTTCCAGCCTCTAGACTGTGAGAAAAATGAATTTCTATTGTTTGAGCCACCCAGCCTGTGGTATTTTGTTATGGTGGCCCTAGCCAACTAACACACATGCCAAACAAGTTCCCTTTCAGGGTCTTTGCCCTTGCTGGTTCCTCTGCCTAGAGCTGTTTCCAGAGAGCCACAGGGTCTGTTATCTCTTTATTCAGATCTCTGCTCAAATGTCACCTCATCAGAGATCTTCACAGACCACCTAATAAAGGGTAGGTTCTCCTCTGACTCTTCAACTTCTTACCCTGCTTTAAATCTTCTTCCTAGCACTTATCACTCGTTCTCATTATATATTTAACTGTTTTTGTTTCCCTCAATGGGAAGTAAAGTCCTGGACTACAAGAACTTTGCCTTTTCTATCTTACTATGCTATCCTGTGACAGCTTCTGGCACAATGTAGCCATTCAATAATGTTGAATGAATTTTTAAAAATGCATAATTTCAGACTGATGAGGAAAAAAGGATCTGGCTTCAGAAGTAACATCCTCATAAAGTTAAAAAATACATATTTTGGGGCGCCTGGGTGGCTCAGTCGTTAAGCGTCTGCCTTCGGCTCAGGTCATGATCCCAGGGTCCTAGGATCAAGCCCCGCATCGGGCTCTCTGCGCAGCAGGGAGCCTGCTTCTCCTGCTACCATTCCCTCTGCTTGTGTTCCCTCTCTCGCTGTGTTTCTCTCTGTCAAATAAATAAAATCTTTAAAAAAAAATACATATTTTGTGATGTTGCAAAGGCATTTTAAGTTTACCAAAAACATTCTAAGCACAACAGGAAGACTGGGCATCAGGCAGCAGAGAGCTACAGGCTGCAGCTGCTGGAGGAGGAAGGATGATGAGAGGTGAGGAGCCCAAAAGGTGATGAACCTTAGAGAGTCCCGTTCTCAAAGAGGACACAGTTGCAAAAAAATTCTGGTTACAGCACTGGCATCAGCGCCTCTATCATCTCTCTAAATATCCATGGCTAATTCTGGCCAGAGAGTCCAGGAGCAGGGGAGAGAGAGAAAGAATCTTCAAGCAGACTCCATGCTGAGCGTGGAGCCTGACCAGGAGGACTCAACTTAGGACTCGATCCCAAGACCCTGAGATCGTGACCTGAGCCGAAATCAAGAGTCCAACACCTAATGACTGAGCCACCTAGGTGCCCCTCATTCAAAATTTTAAAAAGTTCTACGTATAAATTAAACAAATCAAAGATAGTACTAGAAGCTAGATTTAAGGGTTTTTTAGAAGCACCATGGAAATCAGAATTTTGGGGGGTTTATCCCTATTTTAGTTCTGAGAAACAGTATTTAGTAAGAGAAAAATAGTTCCTATTTAATATATATGTAGAATATGATAGACTTCAATTATTAAATTATAAGTTTCCCAAAGATAATGTGCAGTATACATTTTTCCCCTAAAGGAGCTTAACAGTGTTCAGAACAAAACAAAAACAAAAACAACTGATGTTTAATTTTGCTTCTACATAGCTCAGATTCTCTCCCCAAAAGTGCAGCTTCAAAGTGGAAAATTAAGAAAGAGGTGAAATATAACTTATAGAAAAAAAGGATTCAACTAAATCTTTTTAATGACTTAAATCAAAATTTAAAGATATATTTAAATCAGTTCTACACTGAGACATTCTTCGAATACTTTGCTACAGATTATTTAGTCATTTCTATGTGTTAAAATTTCACAAATAACTTGCCTTATATTCTGATTCAGATAATATTTATTCACCTTCTGCACTAGCCTTGGCTTTGATATTCCTTAATCACTCCGTAGGGGAGGGCTTTTCAGTCCTCAACTGAAAAGCATCGCTATTGTTGAACTGACAGATGGTTGGTTAACCCTTAGCAGGTTAGCAATAAGACAGAGCACTACATCCCAATGTATGTGGGGAACATGGCCTGCCTATTCCTCCTGGCTTCAGAAGCCTCCCTCCTTTATTTCTCCCTATGAGATTCGATTCTCACGGAATGTTTCTCCCTTTATGTTGCTTTGGTCTTTGCTTGAAATCAACAGAAACCTTAATCAGGATTTGAGAAGTTTCCATACTGGCTATTCCTCTTGATTTACCAACAAAACAAATTTGTTTTTTTCCCCTCTGTATTCTTTTAGTAAAAGGATCAAGAGCTAACTTTTTACAAAACAAATACAACTTAAAATTGGCTCAATTCCAGTGGGATAAAATATTGTGGATTCAAAGCAAGCAAACAGAAACAAAGAAGTATCTACTATTTTCACCACCTCAGATATTGCACAGAGTCTTCTCTTATTTCCAAATCCCACTTATAAAGTATACATGACTTCATCATTGCTTATTTGAACTTGTTTTCATTAACTGGGTAAATAAGTTTCCGGATTATTTTCCCAAAGAACTGGCACAGCAACATGCTTTTAGACTGATATCTCTAGCATATTAGCTTGCTTTCCCTCCCTCTAGCCCAAATTACAAACTCTCCATTTCTCTTCTTTTTAGCAACTGTTTCTGTCATCTTCAGTAAAAAATTTGTAATCTGTTCTAAATGAATTCTCTTGGATTTGAAATTCAAAGAAACTTACAATTATAGCTATATATCTTCTATGTTCATTATAAGTATAAAGATTTCTCCCAGAAAATTTCTACCCGAAAAATTTATCTTTTTTTTTTAAAGATTTTATTTATTTATTTGACAGAGAGAGAGAGAGAGAGAGAGAGATCACAAGCAGGCAGAGAGGCAGACAGAGAGAGAGGGGGAAGCAGGCTCCCCGCTGAGCAGAGAGCCTAATGCAGGGCTCAATCCCAGGACCCTGAGATCATGACCTGAGCGGAAGGCAGAGGCTTTAACCCACTGAGCCACCCAGGTGCCCCTGAAAAATTTATCTTAATAATGTTTCTAATGTATTCTCAGCACATGTCTAGAATTTTTAATCACTACAGTGTCCTTGCTTTATCAGGTAGATTAATGGATGAGGGGAACCACTATGGAATCTATTAAAAAATCAACCCCTCAAACAAGGAAACTCAGGATAAAAATTGTTTCAAGTAACATCAAGAAGCAGAATTCAAGAGCACAATAGTATATAAATTAACCACTTTTCTGGAAAGCAAAAGTGTGTTCCTATAGAAAAAGTGTTTCCTCACTCAGGAAGCAAGGAACAAAACAATAGATCCCGAATAAGGGCAGATCCTGGGTGCTGATGAGGTATTGGAGCAGAGATGAAGATTTCATACACTGATATCACTCAGAAAGGTTCTTTTCTTATTTATTTATTTATTTATTTATTTATTTATTTATTTATTTATTTATTTGAGAGAGAGAGAGAGAGCGAGCGTGAGAGAGGAGAAGGTCAGAGGGAGAAGCAGAGGAGCTGGGAGCCCCATGTGGGACTTGATCCCAGGACTCTAGGATCATGACCTGAGCCGGACCTGAGCCAGAGGCAGTCGCTTAACCAAATGAGCCATCCAGGCGCCCCAGAAAGGTTAATTCTTAAATTAAGGAAGGAGAGTACAAATTTGGTCACAAAATTCAACATACAATTTGAGTACCCAAAATGAAGCTTAAGCTTCAACTTACATTAACTGTTAACACGAGCATTCAGCAAATCTAATAATTATAACTATAAAATTAAATGGTGAAAGTTTGATTCGTTCACCAGATTAACAGAATCCAACTTGATCTTTCTATTGTTCTTGTTTTCTAGACAATTGCCTGACCAGGGAAAAGGATAAGCATTTCATTTTAACAAGGAACATGTAATTTCTGGATAAAGTCTCCTTGTTCGTTTATAAATGGATCTTCTTCATGAACTGCATGAACTCAATGTTTCTCAAAGAACCTATACTGAAAACATGGTTTCATCTCATTATTTGTTGGTGCACTTTATCCCAAATTATGAAATACAAGAATAATTTAGGAGGAAGCTAGTCAAGAAAAACATTCACATTTGCATACACTGTAGAATGAGACAGTCCACGATGTGTATGAATGCACTGTGACTGATCCCAATCACCAAATATTTTATCCTGCCTTGGTCAATACAGTAACTGCCAGCTACATGTGACTACATAAATTAAATTAGAAATTTAGTTCTTCAGTTGCATTGGTGTATCAAATGCTCAATAGCTACAACTGGCCACTCATCATATTGGACAGTGTAGATAAAAAACATTTCCATCACGGCAGAGTTTTATTGGACAGTACTGTTGGTCTAAGCCTATAACTTGCCATGATAATTTACATCTTTAATAATGGCTTTTTTTTCTTATTGAGTAACTAACATTGTTTATGAGGAAACTTAGAAACTATAGAGAAGCCAAACAAATTAAACTATAATCAGCTAATCCCATGATGCACAGATAACTACTTAATATTTGGTATTTATTGTTGGTGCTTTTCTAAACACATAAAAATTTTAAACAAAACACAACATACTAAACTAAACTTACTGGTTTTTTTGCTTTATGTCTTAAAATGTATTATGAACATTTCTGTATGTTATTTTAAAATCTGCATTATTTTACATGGCTGCATAATAGTTATTCCGATTATTGCTATTTTTGAAGCTATTTATGATCACTTTCTCAGTATAAGCCCTGGATTTAGAATTTTTGACTGTTAATTTATGTAATTGCACTTTCAGGAGCTGAATTTTGAAAGAGAGAGAAGTCCAAACCCAAGTGTCCTCACCTACATAGGGCAGGGATTAGTGAAATGACCTCCAAGTATCCTTTTAGCTTACCAGGCCGAAGAATTTTTTCAGTGAGTGCCAAAATCTAAGCTACTAAAAGGAAAAAAAAAAAAACCCCATATAGTTTTGAGAAAGCAATTTAAACAAGTTAGTGTTTCCCCTCTTGTACATTTACAGTATTGTGTGGGTTCACGGATTTGGGAGTCGATCAGGGAAAGATGACCACAAGGTGGCAGGAGCACACAATGAGCTTCATTTGGGTGGTGCTTTGAGTGGTTTGCCTGGGGAATGGGTGCAGAGGTGTAGATGGGAAACCCTCCAGAGACAGTGGCAGGGGACCACCACCCAAAAGAGGATGAAAGCAAGGCAACTCCGGGAGGAGAGAGGAATCAGAGAGGGGAGATTACAAGTCTAGGTGATGTCACTCAGCAGCATAATGGGGAGTCCCGGTCAGACAGTTTTAAGGGCAGCAGTGACGTGGGGGCTTTTATAAACCCAGGGTTTGTTTCTCTAAGGCTAACAGATGTTTGGTGCAGTTTTGTGGGATATGCAAAGCAGGCAGGCTCCAAATAGCTAGAAAACATGCTTATTTGGGCATATTTAAAACAATTCCATGTGCCAGAATTTGAGTTCAGAGCTCAGTAGGCTTTTGAGCTAATGGTCCTGGCCTGCTGTGGAGCAGACAACACAGGGCCACTATACAGGGGCCATTATTGGCTCACTTATGCAACAAGTGTAAAGTACACCTTACGATTCAGTCACTCAATCAACAAAAATTTATCAAGTGTCTACCATGCTACTACGTTCTGGGCACTGTGCGAAGAAATGATCTTACAAAGTTGAAGAAGATTCAGTCCCTGACTTCAAGGGGCTTATGGTCCTGGAAGAGGATCTCTTGAATAGAAGAGTGGGATCCTGAAACAGGAGACAGGAATCTGTTGATCTTTATTTCTTTGTGGTTTTTCCTGGAATTAGCATCTAAATACTAAAAGTTATTTTTTGGTAGGAATACTAGATCAACACTTGAAAACTGTGTTACAATCTACCTCTACTTCCAATTCCATCATCAATCCCTGAAAACAAGTATAATATTCAATATCGTCATAACTCACACATATACAGGGTTGGAGGTGGAGGGAAACAGTGGTGGTCCTGGACAGTTATTAGAAAAAACTTCTATCATTATTTTTTTTTTTTTGGATCTTCTATCATTATGATGTCCAAAATCAAACTCATTCTTCACGTCCTTTTTCCTCTGAATTCCCTGAATCTGGCATTGCAATTTATTCTGTCCATCCTACTGTTCCTCCATCAACCTGACCTAGAAATTGCAAAATTGTTTGCCCACATCTTCTCCTTCAAGCCCAATATACAATCAGTGGCTAAGTCATGTAGATTCCAGGGTCATGAGCCTTTTTTCTTTTCTGTGCCCACAGCATGGTCCTGGCTCAGGTCCTCATTTCCGTCAGCAATTGTTTCCCAAAGCATCTCCTAGCCAAATTTTGGGCTATTCATTGGTCTCATATTGTTTTCCTATAAACATAGTTCTAACACCATCATTTCTCTGTTCCAAAGTCCCACAGCAAACTCCTGACTCTAGAATTCAGGACCCTACAAGATGTTATCTCAATGTTCTGGACTGCCCACTATCACCAACCTATGTTTATTATAAACCTATTGTTTATTATAACATCAGGTGACAGAGAACCATCATCATCCCCCAGAATATATTTTGCAATTTCCTCATGCCTTTACTTATACAGCTCGTTCCTCCTTCCTAAAATAGACTCTTCAAATGGGGCCAATCCAAATATTCAAATTTCAAGGCTAAATACAAAAAGGCCATCTTCAAGCAACCTTTCCTGATTCCCTTAATCAACTGAAAACATACCTGGATTTTAGACAGAACTGTCTCCGGACTTCTTAGACAACAGCCTTACTCTACCTTGTGGCAAATCACTTATGTACATTTCTTCCTCTATAACCCTGAACTCTGAAGACTCTTTCTTACTCATTGATGTAACCCTTATGTCAATCACAATTAAAATGTGATGTGCTCTTCATATACAAAACACAATGCAATTCAGAGGGATACAGTGGTTTTGGCTGACCAGACAAATGGCTCATTAACGGTAATAAACAATTTTGGTAATATGAACCACCAAGCTATCTTAGTCAGAAAATATATCAAATGCCCAAAAAAGAACACATACACATGCAGACAACTTTATGACTCATTGTTGCTATAGGAAAAGTTATATGTGTCTGAGATTTCTTCTATCCAGATAGAATTTTCACAAGTGAGGACTATATAGGCTAGATAGTTCTGATAGTAATCAAAATGGTTTAACAGTTCTGCAATGAGGTTTGGATTTTTTTTTTTTTTTTTTTGTCTTTAGCATGGAAAGCTTTGTTCTAACAATCGAAGTTTAGAATAGAAACTAATGTCATTTGCTGTGACCGCTGTTCCACTGCTGATACTATTGTAGATGAGCAGACTGAGGTAATGCAAAACAAATTTTACAAATATTCTGTGATTTACTGGCAGGAGGATTTAATAAAAAAACATTAATGTGGCAGACAATATTAATAAATGGCTGACGGAGTTAATAGGGCATGAACCTGTACTCAGATACAGTATTTATCTAGACAATAAAAGACACAGGCAGGGGTGCCTGGGTGGCTCAGTCGTTAAGCAACTGCCTTCAGCTCAGTCATGATCCCAGGCTCCCTGCTTGGTGGGGAGCCTGCTTTTCCCTCACCCACCCCCCTTGCTTGTGTTCCCTCTCTTGCTGTGTCTCTGTCAAGTAAATAAATAAAATCTTAAAAAAAAGACAGAGGCAGCTGACATGGAAATTCTATAACATTTTTAAATTAGAGATTGAGTTAGAGATAAATATGAAACACAGGAAATCTATTTTATAGAATCTACTCTCGCAGAACAGATGCTACAATAACTGATTTGCACAGAAAAACTGGTATAAACAAGACTATATTAATTAAAAGGATACAACCAGGGATGCCCAGGTGGCTCAGTCAATTAAGCCTATGGCTTTGACTCGGGTCATGATCCCAGGGTCCTGGGATCGAGTGCTACACCAGGCTTCTTGTTCAGGGGGGAGCCTGCCACTCCTTTTGCCTGCTGCTCCCCCCTGCTTGTGCTCACACTTTCTCCCTCTCTCTGACAAATAAATAAAATCTTAAGAAAAAACAACATAAAAGGATATAACCAGTAAATGATAGGTAACTTTAAGGATATAATGACCTCATATTAACATGAGTTATCAGATGAATTTTAGACCTATGAAAGACTCTGTAAAATCCAGATTCTCGACTTCCTCTACAATAGATTGATTTTTCACTAAGATCTGGCAAGCAAAAACTTTTTAAATCATTTAAACCACAATGGCTTCATCCCACTGAGATCATCCCACTGAGACTTATTTTTCTCTTGGCCCAGAGTCTTGGAGAGGATACTCCCTGAAAACTTAACTCTGCGCTCTGCACTCACAGGTATCTGATTTCAATTGTGCACCTCTGGTTGAGCACATTATTAGGGACTGTGTCTTGGTAACTAAAGTCACCGGAATCTTCTTCCTTTTACCCAAGTTCCTGGGAGGTTGACTTCGTGAGATAGTTGCTGTGGAATCTGTCCCAGAGCCAAGAGAGACATACTTGAGGGATATTTTTGGACATCACAGTTTATTGCTCTATCTTGGAAGGTACTGGATAAACACAGCTGAAAATTCTTGTTCTTTGGGCTCCCCCTTTCTAGGATATATGTAGACTATACCATCTGCCCTGCCAATTTTTTTTACACTAATCATCTTTATTGTCAGATCTAGATACTGCTTCCAAATCTCCACAGCATGTATTATTCCTTTTCTCTAAGCTCCAAATGCTCCCTGTTTATATATCTATGTTCCCCATGGTGAAATAAACACTAATTATGCTGCAACATATCTGTTTATTGTCTCATTGCCTGGAACAAAAAGCTCCTTGAGGGCAGGAATCATTTTTAATTGTTCTATACCCAGCTACTGCCTGGTATAAAGTGGATGCTCAAAAAATATTTGTAAAATGAGGGAATGAATGAAGGGATCCACTTTGCACCATAGGAGGATATAGGCTTCCCAAGGTTATACATTTTGGGATGCTTCTCAAACTAGACTTAATTGATCCTTTGGTCACCTTCCCTAGAATTATGTCACAAATTGCCCATCAGCCCCAATATCTGTCCCTCACCGCACTATATAGCTATTTTCTGAAATTAAATGTATACAATGGCAGTGATATGCCCATGAAAAGACAAAATATGTCTCTAAGGGGGACTTCTGTTCTTAAAAAAGGGGGGGGGGCTCTTCTATTTTTTCATCTCTTTTTCAGCCCTATGCTGAAAAGCAACTTGATTTCATAGATATTAATGAAAACTGAAATGTTTGAACAGGAGGTTAATTACTAGCTACCATGAGCAAATGTAATAGAAGTAATAACAGCTTCTGAAATGCCAGGTAATTGCTGGCAAACAGAAAAGATTGTCTTTGAATTGTAATTTGGAGGGGAGAGGAAATGATTTTTACAGGACCATTGGGTTTTCAGAATTCCTAGTAAAGAATTCAGTTACCATCCTTATGGAAATTAATTCCAGTGTCAAAACTAGCTGAGTACTGAATATCAGGTAGAAGTGCTGATCACAATTTTTAAGCTGAGAAAGTGTTTTATCAGTATGTATGTTTCCCAAAATATTTTAGATATTAAAGATGTATTTATAATTAAATGTTCACATCTCAAGATATTAACATGCAGACATTTGAAATTGACTCAACTTTGAGTTCTAATCCTGATTTTGCTATAAAAGCAAAAGTAAAACTGTGTATCACACTTAAACTGCACAGTTTGTGAGAAAGTCTGTTCTATTCTTTTCGCTCCTCTTTTTCTAAATTATAAGGCTGTTTTTTGTTTAAATTCTTAATGAAAATTGTGCACCTATTTATCAGTTGGGTTTGCTTTTTATAAAACATAAATCACTGTGATGAAGCATTGTTGGAAGGCAGGCAGGTGGGGACAAGGATGCCCCCTCCCCTCCAACACCCTGGAAGAAGCCCTCCACCCTCTCCCTTGATAGGCAGATGACAAAAACCTGATTGGATGACAGGCAAAGAAGAGTTAATCAGATTAAAAAAGCCCACTAACAAGTCCATAAAGCCCCCTAACTTAGAAACTCCAGTGGCAACCCTCTCAGGTTCCCTCCCTCCACTGGAGCTTTGTGCTATCACTTAGCTCTCACTCAATAAACTTTGCTTTGCTGCCCACCACTCTGTGGTCTACCTCTTCATTCTTCGAAGCTGCTTGACCAAGAACCAGGGGCACCAAGGGAAAAGATCCTACAACAATTACTTGTTCAAATACTTAGTGAAGATTTAAGTCAAGAAAGCCATAATATTGTACAAGTTATACAAATACTTGGATTTATATGCATACACCTAAAAACATATATAAATATCAGTTCATCCGAATTACTCTCTAATTTAAGATCTGACCAGAAGACTACAATTAATACTTAATTCTAAGGCAGCACAATAAAAGCATAAACCACTATCACTTCCCTTTGTATAAGGGAAAAGGACTATGAAATAATCCGAGGATCTCACCTTGTTAAAAAAGTTTTCTTTTTTAAAGGCAGTTTTCAGACTCAAGACAGTTGAGAAACACTAGACAATTTAGTAGTCTGGTCTTCTCTGCCGGACTAGCTTAAGGTCGGGAACACTCAACTTCTAACAAGCTGCATCTGCTGCCTTGCAAGGAGCCCAGCACTGTCCCCTACCCCTGCTCCCCAGCTTCAGTCTCAGAAAAAAAGGATCAGTAACACAGGCTATAAGGAACAAACACTGTATTGGCTCCTTTGTTTTGGAAGAAAGGCACAGTGAAGTCTTCGGTCATTTTTTTGTCCAGGAAATCAGATAATAAGAGAGATCATTAGCTTCCTAAACAAGTACTGGCATCTGTGACATAACGGAAGGTCGGGTTCCGTGAGTTCAGAGAATTCTTGAACCCGCCGAAGCTGCCAAGACTCTAGGCAAGACTCGATCACTGCTTGAGGCCTTCAGTGTCCCCAGAAATCACAACATTGTCACCAGGTTGGGAAGGGCTCTCGGGAAGACTTCCAAGAACCCCCGCGCTAGGCGAAGGCAGAAAGGCCCTTTTTCTCTAGTAGGTAGAGGAACCTCGCGAAAGCCAAGCATTTGGTTCCCGCCTGCATGAGACTCATCCGTGGCCGCAATCTAGATGTTATTAGGGATCCTGTGTTGTCTTCATTTTCAAAGGTACAGAATTCCAGGGTGCATGGGGATCCCTGCCTCCCAATGAAGTAAAGTCGGTGATAAACGTGATAAAAATTAGTTTCATAATAAGCAAGATCAGTTTCTGTGCTCCTCCTGCACTCTGCACTGATTTCCAAGATGTTCCCAACTTCCTCAACAGCTGACTGGATCAAAGGCTTTCGTCCAAACTTTCTGTAGAATACTTCATTTTTCCCATTAAAATAATGCATACCTAGCTCGCTAATGAAGAACACTCAAAAGATTTTTTTTTTGTAAGACTACAAATCATTTCCATTCAAAATAAGGAAGAAGGCGATAACTATTTCTTAAAGTGGCTATTTAAATGGCCTTTGGGGACAGGGGTCTGCTTTAGAAATTTAGGGACGCGTGTTGAAAAAAATTTAGAAACAAAACGAAAGCAGTAACACTATATATGCAGTGTTTGTGTATAAACACATATTTGTAAAATAATAAAGATTATTTTTACCTGTTTTGCCAGTTACTTCCGTAGGGTGCCAAAGCTCCCTGGTTTCAAGGACCCTTTCCTCCCTTCCTGTGTTGAGGGCCCCTTTCCCTTATTCCCACCTCGCCCCTTACATGCGGCCCTCTCCTGCCCCTTACATGCGGCCCTCTCCTTTCTCGGTACTTCGCCTTGGGCCTCCGGTTCCAGGGATTTCCCTTCCCACGTGGCCAGGCCACCTGCCCAACCCCCACTTCCGAGTTCCCGCAACGTCCCAGGCCTCAGTGCTGCCGCCTGTGTTCCTTCCTCTTCCTGGGCCACTATCTCGCTGTTCCTAGACCCGCTTCACGCCGTGCCTGCTGGAACCCGTCCGAGAATACCTCTTGTGGGGACTGCGAGCACCACGTGCGACCCTAAAACTCCCAAACTCGCCCGTCCGGGCCACATGCACTGGAACCGGGCCGGCCAGGTGCGGCCTCGGGTGCACAAGGATCCAAAATGACCGAAGGCAAGCCGCCACCATGGATTAGGAGGCCCCGGCTCAAACCTTGGGCCAACCCGCTCGCTGCTTCTCGGCCTCTCTCTGGGAGGAAGTGTAGGTGTGTGAGCCGGGGACCCGGAGCGAGCCGCGCCCTCGGGCGGGCGCGGTCAGGACGCCGCGGCCTGCGCAGCCCCGAGGGCCCCGCGTCGCTCTCCCGAGCCAAGGTTCTCAGGAGCGGGCCGGGGAAAAGACGTTAGCGGGAGGAGTTAGCGGCTGTTGGGAGAACGGGTTTACGGAAACAGTCCCCTCCAAAACCCGGCCATCGCGGGGTGGGCCGCCTTTTTCCCTCTCGGGCCGGGGACGCCAGCCCAAAGGGGCGCGTGTGCCGAAGGCGACCGCCTGCCCCGGCACGCCCGCGGTGGGCAGTGCTGGGGGATCCGGGGGCCGCCGCCCGTTGGCCCCGCCCCACCCTGAACCCCCAGGGATCGCGGCGCGTCGGCCTAGAGCGTGTCAGGTGAGGAGGTCGTCATGGCAATGTGGCCCCGGGGTGCGCACGCCCGCTGCGGTTGGCATGGAAGCGGCCCCCGCGAGGCCCGGGAGCGCCGCTGATTGGCTGATTCAACAGACGCGGGGGGGGGGGGGTTTGAAAATAATTAGCGCTGAGCGCCGTGGCCACCGCGGCTAGGAGCCCGGCGCCCCCGCTGGAATCTATTAACACCTCGGTCCCCTCCCGCCCCGCCCCCGCCCCGCCCCCTCCGGCGGCCCCTCAGTCCCAATCCCCGAGTGCACTTGCTAATTGTTCGAGACTTATATAAAGATATAAGGCTGAGAAGAGCGAGGCCCGCTGTGGGGTTCCAAGCAGGTTTTGGGGCCTTGTGTCTGGTGGAAGGAGGGCCGCGGAGGAGAACCCTGCGTGTCATTTGGGACCGGGACTTACTTTCCCGAAGTGATGTATCTTGGATCTTTTGTTTGCTGGGAGGTGGGAAGAGCGGTGGGGGTAGGACGGATGAGATAAGCCTCGCCGTCGGGAAAGACTCGGGCTTGCAGTTTTAGATTCCCAGTTAACGTGGGGTTTAATATCCTTGCTTGGAGGTTTGTCAGGATTAATCACTCCCTTGGAAGAAAGCCCTGAGAGATTCAAATCACTGTTTTGGTTCAAAGGGGCTTTGATCGCTTGCACCGAGGCTCATGCCCTTCTTTGCAGCCCTAATAATTGCAGAGGTCCTATGTGTTCGTGCTCTCTTTCCTAGAGATTGACTGCATGCTTGGAGCCCATGGTGGAAGATGTTGACTAATGGTTGGCTTGTCTGTTTCTCCTTCCTGATTAGCTGCATTGTGTGGAGACTGAGGGTATGCATCGCAGCAGCTCCAAGAGCGGAGTAGCCCTAGCTCCAGTCCCTCGAGGTCCTGATGCCTGTCAGATGATAACCAGAGCCCAGCTCGGCCAGGATCCCCCACAAAGAACAGTGCTAGGGGTGCTAACTGAGAATGGACAGTACAGGAGGACCTGTGGCCAGGTAATGACTGAGAACTGCTGTGGAAGCTGATTGTTGAGGGCTATCATGCCATGGTGGGAGATGGGTTTCTCTTGGAGTTTTACCTATAAATACCCTTGAATATTCCAGCCTTGGAATCTGGACTATAGGGACACTGGTTTTGTTAAAGATCACTTTGGTCCCTTTTCCCACTAGAAATAGCAAATAATTTTCCTTATTATTTTTTGCAATAGCAAGGAAATAGGTCTAGGAACTGTTTGAATTAAGTATATGTAAAGCTCTTTAAGTGCTAGGCTAAGAGGAAGTATTAATATACCAAAATAAACTATGGAACTGGGGTTCCTCCAGATCAGAGTGGTGTTCAGACTGATTTAGACTGTGCCTGAGGCAATCCTGAATAATCTTTGCTATGTTCATTGGAGATGATGTTAGAATCCAGATTGGAAAAGGCTAGGCCTAGATTACTTCCAAAAGTGTGCTTTGAAAGTAGACATCTCCCCAGGATTAAACAAAGGCAGCTAGGCAAATTGATCGTTGGCCATTAGATATTAGTTTCTTATGCTTAACATATCATAGGTACCTCCCTTTGCAAATTAGAAACAAAATCAGACACTTAAAAATGCAAACAAGGGGTTTGGATCCTTAAGAATGAATTTTGGGATAGAAAAAAGTTTCTCTGAGTCTGTTATTAGATAAGCCTCTCATAACTATGCCTTAAGCTTATATTTCACATCTGTAGTGGAATGATGCTGGCAATAGTATAGTAAAGTAGGTAGGCCAGGAATTCTTCCAATTTAACAGGTGAGAAAATTTCAGAGGTTTAGGAAATGTTAAAAAAAAAATGTATGGTAGAGGCCAGATTAGAACCCCTTCATCCACTGACCATCCATGCCTCTTGATGGCATCTGATTAGTGGGGGAGAAATACCCAAAGTGATCTGTTCAAAGCTTTGGGAAAAAAATTAAAGTGGTTTTAACAGTGTGCTTAGCAATATTTACTTTTTTAAGCTGAAAGACTGAAACCTGGTTCTTACAAATCATCAGTTCTGCCTATGCTGCCCAGGCTCTCTTCATAACGATTAGTTAACCTCTTATGTTGCCTCATACTACTTCTACATTTCCCTGATTTGTTCCTCTACAATCTACTCAAAAATACATCTTCTAGATTTCTTTTTAATCCTCCTAAACCTCTACCTCCACCCTTAAACTCTCAGCTCATGATTTTGTTAGCCTATTTTCCTAAAAATATAGAAGCAACCAGAAGAGAATTTCCACATGTTCCCATGTGTTATATACTCTGCCACCCCCATCCTGCTACAGGACTTCTGTGTTCCTGCTCTCGTGCAAGGTGATCCCCCTGACATGTGCAGTACACCTTATGCCTTCTTGCTTCTTCAAGGATGTCGTTTCTGGCAACTCTCCTTTCTCTCCTCAGTCTTGTCTACTAAGTCAAACTCCTGCATACAAATACATTGTATTTTTGTTTCCATCTTAAAAACCTTTTAACTACAAAACTCTTTGCAGTGACTGTCCATTTTATAGCAATAATTTGAGAGTGTGTCTATCCTGCTCAACTATAAGCTCCATCAGGATGAAGATTGGGATGTCAAGTTCACTGCTGTAGTCTCAGTACTTAGAACAGTGTCTGGCCAGGGTAGCATGCAAGTATTTGTTGAACGAATACTCTCTGTCTCTAATTCTTCTCTTGTTCTTTTCTCACTTGACTGATCCAGCAGCATTTGACACAGTTGATTATTCCTTATTCCTTGAAACAATTTCTTCACTCAGCCTAGAAAACACTACTCTTTCCTGGCTTTCCACCTACCTCATTGGCCATTCCTCCTCATTATTTAAGAGAGTGCTCTAGGGCTTGGTATTTGATCTGAATCTGCACTCACACCCTTAGCAACCTCTCAAGCCTCTTAGCATTAAATGCCATCAATCTGTTGATGACTCATACTTTAATCTCTGGTCTGGACCTCTTAGCTAGATTATAGGCGCCCTTAACATCTCCCGTTGGATCATACAATAGGCATCTCAAATTTGTGCAAAACCAAACACTAACCCTAGACCCAAAAAGCTGTTCCTAAAGTCTTCCTTATCTCAGTAAATGGAATGCTCATCCTATTGTTCAGCCCAGAAATCTTTGTCATCTTTGACTCTTTTTCTCCCACCTCACATCTAATTTGCTGAGAAAATACTATTGGCTCTACTTTTTAAAATGTCTAGAATCTCTTTACTTCTCAGACTATTACTACTACACTAGTTCAGATCCCTTATTGTGTCTCATTGAGAATTTGCATGTTTCCTAACTGGTCACCTTACTTGCTCTCTATACAAATACACAGCCAGGGTGATCATATTAAGACATAAATCAGATCATACCACACTTCCTCCGTGGCTGCTCCAGTGGCTTCCGACCTCTGAGCAGTAGACAGTCTTAAATAGTCTATGGTAAGACCTTCCTGATCTGGCTTCTCTTTTCTTTCCGACTTTGTGACCTATACCCCTCTCTTTCACATTCTGTCCTCTCTGCTCCTTGCTCAGTCTCTAAGACACACTTGAATGTCAGAGCATTTGCCCATGCCATTTCCTCTGTTCAGAATGCTCTTACCCCCTAACTGTGTGACTTACTCCCTTACCTCATTATGTATCTTTGCTCACATCTATCCTCTTCATTAAGGCCCTCCCTGGCCATAGTGTTTAAAATGTCAAGGACTCTCTTTTCCCTGTGTTACTCTCTTCTAAAGCACTGAACACACTATCTGACGTAATGTATCTTATTTGTCTTCCCCTAATCTAGAATGTGAACTCCATGAAGGCAGTCCTTCTTGAATGTTTAGTTGACGTCTAAATTCTGAGCACCTAGAACAGTGTCTGGTACATAATAGATGCTCAGTAATGAATGTATGTCTCAACCCCATACATATGTCGTTGGAGCAAAAGTCAAACTTGGTAGTGATTTGGAATCATGGTTCTAGTAACTTGTGATTTTGGTCCTTTATATATTCTCTGTTATTATTTTTTTGTATTACCATAAAGAATTTTTTCTTGGGGTGCCTGGATGGCTCAATCAGTTAAGCATTTGCCTTTAGCCCAAGTCATGATCCCAGGATCCTGGGAATGAACTCCAAGTTGGGCTCCCTCTCAGCAGGGAGACTGATTCTCCCCCTCTTAGGCTCTCACTCTCTCTCAAATAAATAAAATCTTAAATTTTTTTTCCTTACAAGACAGTTAAATATCTGGCTAGATAGAAGGGAAAACATACCAACTTGAAAGTAGCCTTAAAAGTAAACAAGAGTAATTATTAACAGTAAAATATAAATACAGTAGCTAGACCTAACATTTGCATAAATATAACTCAGATTCATAAAACTCGCCCACCTGCCCTGGTTCAGCTGACCTTCAGGCTTCTACCATGAGTCACCTTAATGTGCTTATTCACCGAGGGGGTGCACATAGTTGTTCCCACTGCTAATGGTATAGGAATAAATAGAAGGGAGAAGTGATTGAGAGGTAGATTTTCCCAAGGGTAATGAGATTTTGTCATATAAGAGATTCTAAGGCATTGTAAGAGCAGTTAGTAGTATGAGTTTCTAAAATGATCATATTTCTAAATATCTGGGTATAAAATGGGAACTTTATAAAGGTGCTTACTGACTAAAAGCTATTTAAGGAAGAAGACTACAGGAACTCAGTGACTATATGTCAAGAGCTTTCCTGGGTACTTATAAAATCCTATAAGGCTAGAAGTATGAAAGCCAATTAACAATCTTCCCCCTGCCCCGCCTTACCTATTTCATTTTGGAGGAAAGCTATGGTTTCTCTTTTCTTCTATAATCTTGAGTTCCCTTTGATAAATACGTGAGGAAGATGACAAATTAGAGGTAGCTCTTTTCCCAAATGTCAGATGTAGACAAAGATAAGGAAGAAGTCATACTTTAGAAGCTTCATTTTCTGAAATTAAATTATAGACCTAGATGTTTCCATTTAAGCCTGTTCGCCTCTTCCCAGCCTGCTGGTTTGAGTCACACAGGCTTACATCACCTATATGGTCTTTGGGGTGGCCTCTAACAAAAAACTTAACCCTATTCTAGGGGATCACCACAATCAGGTGTTTCTCTGGACCAGAAAATATCTTCCCTCCAGCTGGAAAGAATGTGCTCTCTGACTGCACGGTCCAGGTGCCAGCCAAGCAAGGATTTGATATCTACATGGATGAGCCTGAGCAGGGGGAAAGAGATAACTGCACAGGGAAAGACGGGATGGCATTTGAGAATATGTATGAGGTAGACACCAGCGCACTCAAGTCAGACCTTCACTTCCTGCTGGATTTCAACACAGGTAATCTGACTCACCTAGGGCCGACAGTACCCTATACCCATAATCGCCTGCAGCATTCAGTAGCATGTAACTAGCAGGAGAAAACCATGAAGTAATGACTTATTTTCACAACTGCCTGTGGAGGGCTAGTGGATGGAATGAATTTTTAAATTGAATATCTTACCTGATCATGTTGAACCCCTGCAGTTTCCCCAATGGTGGTAGATTCATCTCTCCATTCCCAGTCTGAAGATGCATCAGATTTTGGTACAGATGTGATAAACGTGACTGAATATGCTGAAGAAATTCATCAGTATCTTAGAGAAGCTGAAGTGAGTTTTCCCAAATTCGATTTCAATTTCCAGCACTCAAAACACTTAATAATAAGATAGTTATAAACTCTTGGCCCAAACCACCAGTGAATAGCATTCTTATGACAACTAAACATAGGAACATCTATGAAAAATAATAGTTATGGGGCACCTGGGTGGCTCAGTTGGTTGGGCGTCCGTCAGAATCTCAGGGTCCTCGATTGAGCCCTGCCTCAGGCTCCTTGCTCAGTGGGGGAGTCTCTTGGGAATTCTCTCTCTTTATTTATCCAATAAATAAGTAAATCTTAAAAAAATAGTAATAGTTGTGAAGTAGCAATTACTTGGACTATTTCTCCATGACTCAAGGGTTACTACATTAAGTATTTCACCCTTAGGAATAACCCATATTGCTATTCCCCCCGCTTTATTTGTTATTTGTTACCTAATTGTATTACAGAACCAGAATTTCATACTTTCTTCCGGATAGTAAAGATGTATTCGGCTCTTGATCAGTTTCTTCCTAACCTTTGCTCACAAGATTCTTTTTTAAATAGCAACTGGATTGTGGAGTGCTCTTTCTGAAATAGCAACTATTTAAGTATAAGAACTCTTTCCCCAAACAGATAAGACACAGGCCCAAAGCACACTACATGAGGAAGCAACCAGACATCACAGAAAGCATGCGAACGATTTTGGTGGACTGGCTTGTTGAGGTTGGCGAAGAGTATAAGCTTCGAGCAGAGACTCTCTACCTGGCTGTCAACTTCCTGGACAGGTTTCTTTCATGCATGTCTGTTCTGAGAGGGAAATTGCAGCTTGTAGGAACAGCAGCTATTCTTCTGGCTTCGTAAGTGTTCTTTCAGCTTAAATAACGTCAAACTGCGACCTGTCAAAACACTTGATTTTCTTTCCCATTTATTGAAGAAATGCAGTGCTCGATAATTAAAGCTTATTCATGCCTCCTTTGATAAAATATCATCATTTTTGCAGCATTTATTGAGAAACTGAATCTTAACACATGTTCACTCTTCAATTCACTTGTTTAAGATTTAGAGCAACAAGTTCCGTATCATGACTAAGACGGCCATCAGCTCAAATTCAAGATCCAATTTAACTATTTTGCAGTGTGGTCTTTTGACTGCATTCTAATGCAAAAATATTTTGGTTTTATAAAAGATTTTGGTTATACAAAAGCCAGCTTTATGATCGAGCAAATGACCTATAAAAACACAGTTTATTTGGTTACAGTGAACAAACTATCATTGTGTACAAAAAAGAGCTGGCTTAGGCCTGAACTGCCTTAAAAACAGTGACCTGTTGGTGGATGGCGGTTTCTTCAATTCTTCTAGTCTTGGACGTTAATGCCTAGAAACTTGCCAACTACAGAAAACAGAAGCAAAAGCAAGAGCAAAAAAGTTGGTAACAATGAAATTATATCCTTATCTTACTCTTGTATCCATAACATCATTTGCTAATTCAGTAGAGATTTCTGAACATGATCTTTTTATTTTTATTATTTATTTCTTGTGAACATGATTTTTCTAAAGATCTAAGATCTAAGGAGTTGTTTTATGATTGTGTTCAATATAACATTCTTTTCCACAAGATGAGTGGGGTCGATAGAATTAAGATGAATTTATCTGTGTGTCTGTCATTAGAATCTTTCAGCATATCAGAGGTCAAAACCTAAAATCTTAGTTGGAAATTGTTTCTGTTACTCCTGGTAGCAGTAAGTACAACATATCCTTGTAATACTCATGCTCTTGTTCTGGCATCATTAGGTATGAAATCCCTAGTATTTTCAAGGCCAATACCATTTAATGATATTTAAGTGGATATGAAGTAAACAAGTCTGCAAGGGCCATGCAAAAGGCTGGTCGCGATGACATAGGAAGGAACGCTATAGGTTCCAAGCTTTACTTTCAAACACTCTTTACCCTTCATAGGAAATATGAAGAAATATATCCACCTGAAGTAGACGAGTTCGTCTACATAACTGATGATACTTACACAAAACGCCAACTGCTAAGAATGGAACACTTGCTCCTAAAAGTCCTGGCTTTTGATCTCACAGTGCCAACCACCAACCAGTTTCTCCTTCAGTACTTAAGGAGACAAGGAGTGTGCGTCAGAACTGAGAATCTGGCCAAGGTATGCCACGTGACTTCTGGGAACTTAAGAGGCAAGGAGATAAAAACCAGCCTTTCCCGATCATCCTTCGGTTCTTCCTTCCTTTTCAGTGCTTTGTCTTGGGTCCAGAAGAACTTTTTAGCAATGAAAGAGAGCTAATTTCAGGATCATGATTTCTGGTTACGAGACAATACTATTGATCATGTTTGGTAGGCACAGGTTGTCTGATCACCCAACTCTTAAAAGAAATTTAAGTTTGGAAATTGTTCCCTTGTCAAATACAGACCATGTGCAGGCAACACTTCTTCTTAATTTATAGAATGGGAACAAAGTAAATGCAGTTTGATTTGGCACCAATCTTCTAACATGATAAGTAATAAATCCTTATTTGGTTATCAGGTGCCTTTAGTTGAAGGCACTGAAGTATTGGTTTGGAAAACCTGGGTGTCCAGCCACTGTGATCTAGTATATCTGGTATGTAAGTGCTACTCAAAGAGTAATAAGAATGTATGTAGAAATTACCCAGTGTGTTTCTTCAATTCTCACAGGTTTTGTTCTAGCTTCTGAACTATATGCATTTGCCTGATAAATTAATAGCTTCAATGTGATCATAGTTTTGCCACTGGCCAAAGACTCTAGTCCCATTCCAGTGGCCAAACAATACTACTTTACGTGACTAGCATACACTTGTACTACTAGTATAAGACAAGAAAAGTAACTTCTCACATATACTGTGCAGGTGGACCAAATCCTTATATATTGACATTTACTACAGCATACGTGTTATTCTGGTTATGGACAGGCTTAGCAATTATTAACCCAGTGAATAATTTTGAGTATCTGTTTCTGTCTGCTCATCACTAGCTACAAGATGAACAAAGATAAGACCCTTTTTTCCCTTGACGTTTTTAGGTTGACCTGTAACCTTAGTCAAATTTCTAATTCCCCTGGGATTTTCTCTCTTGTGCTCAGTATGTAGCAGAACTGAGTCTACTTGAAGCTGATCCATTCTTGAAATATCTTCCTTCATTGATAGCTGCAGCAGCTTATTGCCTGGCAAACTATACTGTGAACAGGCACTTCTGGGTAAGATTCTAACTACTTCTTTCTAGATGAAATTTATGGCCTATCTAAGAATCTGTTCAGTAACTCTCAGGGCTCAGAATGGACTGGCCTCTTAAGAGGGGAAGTTAGTTTGATAAGGAACTGGTTGTCTTGCCAGCAGATGACAACATGCCACAGAGTCTTGCAGGTCAGCGTTTATAGTTTTCACTCAATGGCTTTGGGTAGAGATTGCAGGAAGTCAAGGAGATGGTGTTGGCATGCTTATTCAGAAGAAGCAGGCCTGGAAACCTCAATGCCCACCTCACGTGAGGATGCCTTTGCGGTGCAAGCATTGAGCACTTCAAGCAAACATTGTTGACTTTTGTCCTCTGAGGGTTAAACAACCTGGATCCAATAGGATGGTCAGAAGGTTGCATCAAGTTTTCGGGGAACAGGGCAATTAGTGCTGCCTCTTAGTCCAAGAAGAGGCAAGACTAGAAATGGGCCCCTTGATTTGGTTCTAAAGGCTCACCTTTGTGCTAAAAGAAGTGGGGTATCTACTTTTATTTTCTAGAATACTAATTTATTATTCTGCATTCCCTAAGAATCTTTCATATATAAGGTGTAAATAGAGGCTCTTTAGGGATCTATAGAAATCTTGCTCATGAGGGAATCAGTATAAGTAACCTGCCCTCAAACCAAGCATTATAAATCCACAATATGAGCAAATGGAGAACTTTGGCTGTCCTTCCTAATATTTTATTTCTAAAGTCACTGACGGAGGATTATAGTTTCTTTTGAGATGACTGTGGATACTTCCTAAGTAATTAATTTCCTTTATTTCCTTTATCCTCAGCTTTCTGATATAAAGTTATATGACGCAGTTTTTTTCTTTTGTCTTGATTAGCCAGAAACCCTTGCTGCATTTACAGGCTACTCATTAAATGAAATCGTGCCTTGCCTGAGTGAGCTACATAAAGCGTGCCTTGATATACCTCATCGACCTCAGCAAGCAATTAGGGAGAAGTATAAGGCTTCAAAGTAAGTTTCTGAAATTTTCTTCTCTAGGCTTACTAATTTAAAGCTTTAATAGGTTATAGTCATGTCAGAACCTAAAATAGAACAAATCAGAAATCCCTCGTGCTAGGCTTGCATGTTAAATCAGGGAAATCAGTGTAGAGAGGCCTAGATTTATAATTTGTCAGCTTGGAGTACATACAGTCAGAAAGCTTTCTCCCTTTCTGTTGAAATTCCTGGAAAGTTCTGTGGCCTGAGATTTTACAAAACTGAAGTCCTTTGGGTCTCATTTCAGGTACATGCACGTGTCTCTGATGGAACCACCTGCTGTTCTCCCTCTGCAATGAGTTTCCTTCAGAAGCGCTTTCAGAACCTTACCTCCAGATCCACCAAATTCGTCTTAACTTTTATAGGTTTCTGCAGGTTGGGTCAACTAGCGTTGCTACAAGATAGATGCCATATTTTTTAAAATGTAAATGTAGTTAGGTCCTCTTAGACGTTAGTAGCTTGTAATATCATCTAACATTTTTTAAAGAATAAACAAACAACTTGCCTTGTGACCATGTGTTAGACTTATTTAATAATTAGGGTGGCCCATGTGCTTGCCTGGAATTTTAGTGGGGAGCATGATAAATGTAATCTCTATTTCAAGAATTCTCCTAAGTTGGTTTCATAAATCTGGCATGCTATTAGGATTAAGTGTTTTGAAGAATTCAGAGATTTTTCATGTGTGGTGAGTGGCCCGCCTGAGATTTTTTTCTTTCCTATCATTTTACTCTTCACACAGCTCTCCATAAATTGGCAAAGGAAGGAACTCCAAGCTTAGGCTCATTGGTACAGGATATAAACAGGCCCTCTCTATTCTAGCTTTCCTTGAGGACCCTACAGAGTAAATAAAGACAGTGAACTGAGACTAAATGCGGTCAGGTACCTCTGAGGGGTGACTTACATTTAATTCTAATCCAGGGATGCAACACTCATTTTACAGATATCATTATGTCAGTGTTCCATTTTCGTTTAGTCACCCATCAGGCTTATATTTCAGCCCTAGAAGATGCTCCGAGAGGTAGAAAAAGCAAATTTCAACACAGGATGGGACTTCAGAGTAATGAAGTTAACCCCTTATATTTGACCCTTGGGAGATACCCATGCTAAACTCTTCTCTAGCTCAACTCATTCATGATCCTACAGTTCACTACCCATTCATATATGGCCCCTGGCAACAGCACTTACACAGTATGCAAGTTGAGGAGAACCGAAAAACCACCAAGCAACCAAACACGTGTTTTAACTTTCTTTTAAAGACTGGGAGGAAAATTCAGAGTATACTTGACCTGATGCAGGGTGGTACTTATTGGGAATTGAATGTAAATTTTGTAAATTTCAAACCAGTAGGCCCTGGAGGCATATAAGCTGACTGTGCTGTGTGTCCTGGCTCCAGGCCTGCCCTGGGCTCAGCCCAGATGGCTCCTGGAGGCAGGAACAATAGAAATTGTGTTTCTAGATCCCCTAACGTAGAAAAGATTAGACCCAGATAGGTTTTGGTAAAATGGTAGTAGGTGAAGTTAACTCCAAATTTTATGTTTGTTTTAAGCTCTAATGAAATTATTAATATAAAAATACAACTGTGTTTTACATATTTTGTGAAGACTTTTTTGTTTTAAGTACCCACAAACTCTTAAAAGGTTTTAGCATTGCCTTTTCTTTCCCTCTGCAGATAAACATTCTCAAGGTGCCTCCATTTCTGGTTCCACTGAAGAGATCAACATTTCCTTAAGTATTCTGTGATTTATTTTGCATTAAGTTTCACAAAGGCGATACAAGGCCTATGTCATTACTGAATTCTCTGTGTTTATATAATCAGCAATTTGTAATCTCCCATTCTTCCTTAGGACTGGGTGTATTTCTGTTCATCGCACGTATACGCTTAGCTCTGTAGGTATTCTTAGCTCTGTAAGTATTCTTTTGCACTTGGCAGCATAGGAGACATGCTGTGTGTTTGCCACAAAATTGCCCCCTCCTCCGGAGGCAGCGGGAGAGGCCAATTCTGGCTAAGACTTTCGAGTAGAAGTGCTGTGTTTGTCCCTTTTGGGCCTTTGATTTGAGGCCCAAAGATTTGAGGGACCAGGCCAGGGAAGTTCCCTCTCATTCACCACCAGTTGACATGGGCCAACCGCTTCCCTGAGAAACTAGCCTGTCTCAAACTGCAGGTTGGATCCTGACAAAATAACATTTTCTTTTACCAGCAATAATCTCGTTTTTGAATGTTTTGCTTCAGCTAGAAGGGACCTGAGAAATAGTCCTTCCTTATGAATTTCTTTGCAAAGGAGGATTTTGCTGTTAACCGGGTTCCAAAATGTAACCTTGATTTTAGGTCACAAAACCACGCTACAGAACATAGAAGTCTGAACCCATAATCCTTATGTTCTTTGCTGCCAGCGATTTGCACGTGCTTATTCCCAACCCCCAACACACACACACACACACACACACACACACACACACACACACACCAGCTGCAAAGAACTGGTCCTCAAATTTGACTTGTCTTACTTTGTGTCCCTGAAATACTTTATTTAGAATTAGAATATAACCGTCACCTGTGGACCTCCCAGCCAGCTTGAGACAGAATAGCAGCCTTCATTCAGTGCGTCCCTCCTTTCATCCATTCTTTTTCTTCCCTGAATCTGGTGTTGAATCACACATGGTTTCTATACTTCATAAGAATGTATCCATAAACATTAATGCTCACCTTTAAAATTTAATGGTTGTTGACTATCTTGCATATCTGTTGGTGTTATGTATTTTAAGCAGCACTGCATTTTGAGATTATCTGTGTTGAGTAAAGTAGAATCCCAGTTATTTATATTGTGAAATATTAAATGAATATACCATGATTTATCTGTTCTGTTGATTTTCTCACATCTTTCTCCCTCCCACACAGTACTTGCCAGCCAGTGTGGGAAGTTGGTTGGGATGGGGCAGTGGATGTGGGAGTGCCCCACCTGTCTGCCTCTGTGGTCTTTGGCCTGTGAATTCGGGCAGATTCAGGCCTTCCCAAGGAACTCCTACCTGGCCACAAATTGAGGGGCCCTTGATGAAGTGGGCCATCAGAAAAGGCTATGGGAGGAATATTTGCCCACCCATTATCAGGAGCCCAAGTTGTTTCCATTGTCGCAGGAAGCTTTCGCCACCAGAGAGTTAAAACATCTAGACCTGATTTACCACTAAAACCTTGAAGCCCATACTCTTTGGCCAAGAATGCCCTTACTGAGCCTTCCATCAGGCTTTCTGTTTCATCTACTCTGTGGGGCTCATGGTTATGACCCCAGTTAGCCTCCTGCCTACTGGGGAAGGCCCAGCATGGAAAACCCAAGGTGTCCCGTTACAGTTTTTACTTCAGGGAGGATGTTCCCTTAGAAATCATAACTTTTATTAGTGATTGTTGGACTTGATGGTATTCTTAAACAACTCAATGGCCAGTCTAAATTTACAAGCCTACAATGGAAGAGGTACAAGTAGAAAAGCATGAGAGAAAGGGGCAATGGGAAGGAGAGTGTACGTGACACACACAAGTTAAAACAAGTCAAACCAGGATCTGTGGATGGAGTCTGTCATGAGGAGGAGGGTTTACCGGGGCAGGCTGTTGACTGACTGAGCCCATGGTCCCATTCACCTTGTAGGGTAGGTGTTCACTCAGGCTACATGTTTGCTTCTCCTTAGTTGTCTCCTTCCCTTCACTCTGACTATATTTCCTGCTTACATCAGTCAAGATATTATTTGCATCAAGTTATTTGCTACCTTTAAACTTGATCAACTAGGTAACTGGCATGTCTATTCACACACTACAGTGAACACAGTGGAATGTTGGCTGGTCACTATGTAGTTTTAGTATCTAATAAGTAGATTCTCTCAACTGAGTCATAATCATGCTAACTTTTTATCCTAAATGTCCTCCCACCTTCTCCATGGTTGGTCATCACATTGGCTGCTCCTTCCCTGCATCATCAAGAGTTACCTGTAGAAGCATCCTCCATGTAACACCCAGGCTGGTCTCCCATCTTTATGCCCAGTACATGCGCTATCGCATTCAATGAAAAAAACAACTTCTCCTCCCCTGGTTGGTAGGCAAAGGGAAAAAGAGAGTACCAGAGCCACAATCCCAGCAGGGCATCTGCTGTTGGGATGCAGTTGTTATATACCTACCCATGCCCCTGTCCCAGATGGAATTCCTCTTAACTGCATGAGCAGTGCATATAGTACACAAAACTGAGAAGAGAGCTGAGCTCATTCTTTACCAAGCCTGGACTCAGCTCATGGATGCAGTGGGTCAGGACATGTTTGTCATCACATTCAAATCCCACAGTGGAATCCTGGATTCTGGAACTACCAGCTGCAGGAGCTGTGCTATCTTCTGGACCCCTTTGTTTCTCCAGGCAGCTAATGCTGGAGTTACAAACTCAAGAATAAAAGGAAAGTGCTATCAGGGTGTCTGCTTTGCTGCCCCAGGCCCACACTGAACTGGAGATAGGCAGTCAGGATAATGTCAGGATCAGGTGCTGGAGGGAGGGAATGGGGCTGGCTTGGGCTCATCTGACTAAGCTCAACCTATTGGGAAGCCTCAGTTTAATCAACGATGAGCAAGAACTACATCGAGATTATTAATTTGTGGAGTTGAATGTGTCAATCCTCAGGGAACTCATTTCAAAGGTGTGTCATCTAAAATGTCTTTCTACTATTCTGGTGACTATCAGCAGCTCATTCTTTTATGGGAATTGCAACTTAGAGACAAATACATGGGGTTGAAGGCCAGTACTGCCTTTCTCTTTTCACCTAGGGATTTATCTTTAACAAAGACCCTTAGGAGACCAGGGCTCTAATTCCAACTTGGCTATTAATTGAGTGACATTGCTGGTACTGGGTAAGTTGATTGCTTTAACTACCCACAAATCTGTGTGGCTCATCACATTTAAGGTTTATCTTGTGTCACTCTCCAGTATGTATTAGGAAAAAGAGGACTTTTGTTTTCACATGACCATCCTTCCCTAGGCATCCCCCACTGGATTCTTGTTTTCAGCAGGTGAAGGAAGGTAAGAAACATGGAGAAAACACCCTCATTCTTACTGTGAGGGTTTGGGGAAAGTAATTGAGCTGTAAGCTCTGGGACAAGAAGGGCATTTGGTGTGGATAAATAATCAGTCTTTGCCAGTGGGCATCTCACTTAGTGCCCTGACTTTAATCCCATCATGAAAGATGAGTTTGATTGGATCAGTCTTTGTCAATTTTGAGTTACTTATCCATTTTCACTATTACTCTTATATCTAAATATTGCCTTCAAAATGACTGACCTTTAAAACAACCTTTTTCTGAACAGTAATGTTCCTTAAATAATGGATGTGATATGCTAGTTACAAATTTTCTAATGCACATTCCAATATATAATTACCGAACGCGAGTCACTAAAAATTCTATATGATATGTCACCCCTTGGGAAACACCAGATTCAATTATCTGAGATTCTGTCCAGTCCTGTGGAAAATTTGTAATGCCTCAAAAAGTAAATGCCAATGAGAATTCACTTCTTTAATGTGTCTTAAACTTGAGGGTACTTAGACAGGAAATTTGAAGGGTGGTTGTGAACTACACTAAGAATGGCACTATCTTAGGATGATTAAGGGCCACAGAGAGGGGTGATATGGATTCAGGCCTTTAAAATAATGGGATAGCATCTCATTGCAGCCTTACTTCTTTGCCCTTTCTCTCCTCCTCGGGCACTAAAAGCAAAAGCCAGGGAAGACAGAAGATTGACATATCTGTTTAGAATGGACAATTTGATATGGCAGTTCTGACATTTAGGGAAAGAAAAGGGCTGGGAAAGGTGCCTAACGTTGAGATGATACATCACACTAGAATTCTCACAGAAATCAGATATTATAGGGGTTATTTTCCTGATGCCTGCATCTATCTCTGTCCTTATCCTTTTGCTGTCACTGCCTTAGCTAAGACCCCATCATTTCTCATATGCATCAATCACTGTGCAACCTCTTAATGGCTCTTCAGTTTCCTTTTCCATTTCCAGAGTCTTCTGAAGTGAAATTGATGATAGCTCCTTCTTGCATCTAGTTCTTCAATGTCTTATCACCAATGGGATAAAATAGGGGGCATGCAAGGCCTTCATTAGCCAGACCCTGTCCACCCTTAACTAACAGCTTCTGCTTTAGTTAACTCTGCCGAAAGTTACTTGTGGTTCCCTGAATAGTCCATGTTCTTCCTTCCCTTATTCTCTCCCACAGAATACTCTCTCTTTGAAAAACATTTCCTACTTCCCAAAACCTTTTGGCTACCTCTGAGGTGATTCTTCAGAACCAGACTTTGGCTTCACCTCCCCATCAGCCTCAGGGTAAGTGTCTCTCACTACAACCGGCTGTTACTTGTCTGGTTGCCCTTGTCTGGCTCCCCCCTAGAGTACACATTTCATCCCTGTGTATTGGGCTTCATGCTAGAGATTTAATAACATTTTACTGAATGAATGAATGCATTACACTCTTTATAGACAACTGCCAGCCTTCAATTTAATCCATTATTAAGTGATATTGCCGAAAAGTATAAAGCTTTTCAAAATACATTTGGATAAAATGAAGTTAAAAGAACCCGCGAGGCACCTGGGTGGCTCAGTAGATTAAGTGTCTGACTCTTGTTTTCAGCTCAGGTCATAATCTCAGAGTTGTGAGATCAAGCCCCTTTTCAGGCTCCATGCTGGGTGTGGAACCTGGTTAAGATTCTCTCTCTTACTCTCTCTCTCTGCTTGCACTGCCCCCCACCCTGTGCATGCATGTGCACTCTCTCTCTGCTTAAATGAAAGAAAAAAGAAGTCATGATCGAAGGTAAAAGTTGAAGGTATCAATGTACTATTGTATAAAATTCATTCTTTTCATAATTCTTACATTTATTGTAGCATTAGAAACTAGAAAATAAAAGGAAAACTTTCATTAGAGTCTTGAAACAAAAGGCATTTCTTAAGATGAGAATTGGGAATACAGTGGCTTTTTGAGAAACAGATCTAAGGCTTTGCTGTCTTTTTTGCCTTTACATATTTCTCCATCTGTCTTAAAGAGAAGATTTTTGCCTTCAAAAGAGGTCTTCCTGAGCTGTCATTTAATGAGCAAAAACAGCTTTATTTTGCATGTGCTCTGATCTATCATAAATCATACTTGCTTTTGAAATGCATAAAGAAAAGCCCTTTTAACAGAATGGTTTATTCTTTGATCCCTTAAAAGAAAAGAAAAGAAAAGTTTTGGCTTTGTGGCAAAATGGTAGGGGGATAACTTCATCAAGGCTCACCAGAAACAGAATGACTAGTGCAGGATTATTTGTGCTTATGGAGAAGTTAAATAGCAAAGGCTAAAGCAACCAGAATGAGCTCAGCCTAGGGAGCAAGGATGGTGAGGACAGTGATTTGGTGGGTAGAGGATAGTGGGTGGTCAGGAAATAGGTGCAGAGAAAGGGGCTTTTGAATTATAAGGGAGACTCTTCTAGGGCTCATTTAGCATGGAAGGTACTCCTTCCCTAAATTCTGGGAAATGGAGACAGACCTTCTTGCCATAACAGCAGAGAACTAAGCTTTTTAGGATTTTGAAAGAAGTTTTTTAGAATTTACATCTTCCGGAGACTCCTGTATTGTTCAGATTGTTATGTTAGTCAGCTTAGGCTAAGGTATGCTGAAATAAAAAATAAGGCCCAAATTCCAGTGGCTTTAAAAGAAGTTAGACAGCTTGCCTGTGCACTTGCTTTACACAGGGACTCAGAGCCCCAAGTATCTTCCATCTTTCAGCTCTTCCAGCCTGAAGACCTTTGTTTTCAGATGCATCAATGGATAAAAGAACATGGAGAAAACATGTAGGAACTTAACTACCCTCAGACTGGAATTGCACATATTTCTGCTGACACAGGGGCTGGAAAAAGTAGCTTAACTTTTTGTCCCAGGAAAAGGAAATGGTAAGATGAACACATAGCAAGGACTGCAATAGTTAACATCTCTGTAGATTCTCTGTTGAATTTGAGAGTTGGGAATTAGAAACAGAAATAGCCTGGGCAGTAAAACTGTGTTCTGAACTGCAGTGAAAGCAAAAAGATTGTACTTCCAGCATTGAAGTTTGAACAATAACAGTCAAGGATGGTAGAAAAGAACAAGAAAAGGATCAGAACGAGAACGGAATCATTACCCTGGTGCAGCATTGCCCAGGCTGTGTTCTGGGGGACCTGAGTGCTCCTTGAGATGCTGATGAGTGCTCTTTTGGGGGGGGCTGACAGGGGAAGCATGGGCATTTTGTAGTCAGATAAGACTAGTGGTTAAACAGTTTAAATGATTTCTCTAATATTGGAATTGGGCTTTAACTGGCTAATGAGCTGTGGTGGCCATATGTTCCACTCAAAAGGTGCCATGAGGGATGCATTAACTGACCGCACGCCCAGCTGTGGCACGCACTGTGGTCCCTTGCTGTGTTGCATGGAGGAGGCCTACTTCCCTCTAGCTGCTTCTGATGACTGGGCACAGCAGGATACTAATGGAAGACCATTCCGAATAGGTGTGGGATTCTGACTGGGAACTTTTGGCTCCAGGACTCAACAGTCTCCCAAATACTTTCTTAGCACTATACCACAGTGTGAGTCTCTTCGTTTCCAATCCTCTGTTCTCCCTTCTCTCCTTCACTGGGCCGGCATTGTGGTCTGAAGGCTTCCCCAGCCTCCCTCCAGCTCCATCCTCTTTCTGTCTCCCAGGCAATTTCCCCAATAAATCTCCTGTACATCTACTGTCTTCGTGTTTGCTTTTCGGAGGCCCCAAACTAGCATAGAAGTCTTGTAAACCTGGGGCGCCTGGGTGGCTCAGTCGGTAAGCATTGCCTTAGGCTCAGGTCATGATCCCAGGGTCCTGGGATCTAGCCCCGCAACGGGCTCCCTGCTTGGTGGGGAGCCTGCTTCTCCCGCTACCATTCCCTCTGCTTGTGTTCCCTCTCTTGCTGTGTCTCTCTGTCAAATAAATAAAATCTTAAAAAAAAAAAAAGAAGTCTTGTAAACCTGAAAAGGGGGGAGATAGACAGTGTTTCCCAAATGTGCTTGGCAAGAGAAAATATGTTCTTTACACAAACCTACCATGTAAAAAAGGACACTAATATTTCAAGGAACACAGATTAGAAATGCTGTCTTAGAGAAAAGGGATTAATTAATAATTAAGCGAATCTACATTTTAATTTGTATGTTCTTTATCATTTGATTTGCACACACATGTTTAAATTCTCTCTTAGTGTTAATTGGTGTAAATCTTTCATAGTCTTACCTAATTACTTCAGTTTTCTGGATTAAAACAATTCTTCAGATGTTACTAAAGACCCAACACCATTCTAGTTATTGCCCTGGTGCCCAGGGTGGGACCAATGCAGCAGCCTTCTACCCCCTCTCCCCTGGGGTATTCTGTTGAATGCTGGTAAGGCAAATCACCAAGTTAGTGACCACATATTAAGTATTGAGGCAAAAGGGATTTCTGGAATCCTTAAGAATGTCTAATAACTTATTAGGTGTTTAGAGATTTTATTATAATATCACATTCAGGTGAAATTGAAGTTTTGGTTTCTAACATCTGACAGTATGGAATGCTAAACATTTATAACTCCAGGGCATTGGGTTTTTGAAAAGAATTGAACCCCCACAGCACATAATAATATTGCATCCTTCCAGGGTTACGCTTTGAAAATTATTCAAAGATTCTTACAATTATCTAAAAAGCAGCATCCTGAAGAATTATTTATACATGCATATTGATAGTAGCATTATTCAGAGTAGCAAGAGGTGGAAGCAATCCAAGTGTCAATCAGTGGATAAATGGATGAATAAAACATGGTACATACATACAATGCAGTATTATTTAGCCTTAAAAAGGAAGGAAGGAAATTCTAACATAGGCTACAACATGGATTAACTTTCAAAACATTATGCAAAGAGAAATTAGCTAGTCACAAGAAGACAAACACTGCATGATTCCACTTTTATCTAGTCAAAATGATAGAAACAGAAAGTAGAATGCTGGTTGCTAGGGGCTGGGTGAAGGGAAAACAGGGAGTTGCTTAATGGATATAGTTTCAGTTTTGCAAGATGAAAAAGTTCTAAGAATTGGTTGCACACAATGATGTGAATATAATTAATGTTAATTGTACACTTAAAAATGGTGAGGATGTAAATTTTACATGTGTATTTTCCTACAATTAAAAAGTAATCTGAGACTCAGCTTTACATTGATTCTTTTAAGCAATAATGCAAGATTAGCCCATTTTGTGGCAAAACGCAAGCTCTTTAAGAGCAGAAATACTGGAGCACCTGGGTGGCTCAGTGAGTTAAAACCTCTGCCTTCAGCCCAGGTCACGATCTCAGGGTCCTGGGATCGAGCCCCACATCGGGCTTTCTGCTCTGCAGGGAGCCTGCTTCCCTCTCTCCCTCTGCCTGCCTCTGCCTACTTGTGATCTCTCTCTGTCAAGTAAATAAATAAAATATTTAAAAAAAAAAGCAGAAATACTATTTCATCTATTCTACCTATCTTTGCATTCCCCTACAGCTTCGCTGCTCAAAGTGTGGTCCGTGGGTTATAACATCAGCATTGTCTGGGTGCTTGTTAGAGATGTACAATCACCCCAGATTTACTGAGTCTACACATACTTTTAATAAGACACCATACCCATGCTGTCTGTTTTTATTGAAGTATATAATTGACATACGATATTAGTTTCAGGTGTACAAGATAACGATTTGACATTTGTATGCGTTGTGCAATGGTCACCACAAGTCTCCTTACCATCTCTCAGCACACACAGTCACCTTTACTGATTGTATGCCCTGTGCTGTACATTATATCCCCATGACTTATTTTATGATTGGAAGCTTGGACCTCTTGATCTCTTTCACCCATTCTTCTACCCTCCCATCTCTTTCCTCTGGCAACCAGGACTCTATTCTTTTGTCCACGAGTCTGGGTTTTATTATGTTTTGTTTTTTAGATTCTACCTGTAAGTGAAATCATGGGGTATCTGTCTCTCTCTGACTTACGTCACTGAGCATAATGGCATGCCCATACTTTCACACTGTCATAGTGATCTACTGAATATACAGCTTCTGGCCATGTTCTCTCCCCCTCAGTATTGTGTGGTAAGCATTTTCCCTTGGCCCACTCTCTGCACCTGACCATATTTACTTTAACTTTTCTGTTGAGTATAAATCCATCCAGTAAAGTACACAAAGTGCACTAAAAAAAAAAAAAATGTGGGGTGCCTGGGTGGCTCAGTCGTTAAGCGTCTGCCTTCGGCCCAGGTCAGATCCCAGGGTCCTGGGATCGAGCCCCGCATCGGGCTCCCTGCTCGGCGGGAAGCCTGCTTCTCCCGCTACCATTCCCTCTGCTTGTGTTCCCTCTCTCGCTGTGTTTCTCGCTGTCAAATAAATAAAATCTTTAAAAAAAAAAAAATGTGCATTCACATGCACTTTAAAGTTTGAGAAGCACTGTTCCACAGCACCTAACTCCGAAATATCAGAGATTCATAAAGTTTGGCTGTTGTTCATGGATGAAAATCATCAATCGATAGTTACATTTAACTTCTTTGCTGTGAACTTTAGATTTCACCAATACACATCTACTAGAAATAAACAGTGAGCTAAGATTTACATAAATTTAAAGTGGGGTTTTTAATCACCTTCTATTTGTCTCCATCCTGCACTTGGAACAAAACAAACACTTAACTTGAAGAGGGAGCTATCTCTGCCACCTTCCTCCCATTTTTTTTGACCAGGTAATGACCTCTATGTGGCAGTATGACTCTGAGAAATGTGCAGAAAAGTCAGCATTGAGACTCCAGTGACTATTCCTTGGCTCTGAGGTATCTGTTCCACACTCATACAGGGGGGAAAAGACCATGGGTGAGACCTATGATTACAGCTGGGAGGCCCTCAAAGCTTTTCGGTCCTCCTTCCCTTCCTTTCATTATTAAACTTCAGAGGCCGATCTTGCCAGATCTGGCCATATCACAATCCTATGTACCCAACCACCTCTTCTGCCTTAACCTAGGATGCTTAACTTTAAGGAACCAAGTTCACATCCAGGACTCCTAGCTCCTCCTCCTGGGACAGCATCTGGCTTGGGTCTGAGGGAGATGGTCGATAAATAGGTCTCATATGGAAACCTCCAGCAAGACTTCTACTTGAGCAACCCCCTCGTGGTGTTTCCTGTGACTCATATGAGCTTCAGGTATCACAATATTGAGAGTGGAGGATCTAGGCAAGAATGGTTTGTATCCATGGATATACATCCATGGTTGGAGAAGTCAACAATTAGTATATCCTCTGTATGTTAAACATGCTGTACTATCACACAGAGCTTTTATAGCTCTGGGCTGGGGAAAACAGTCATTGAGTGTGCTGACAGGAAAACAGTACATGGTAATTCAATGCTACAGTGGCTGGAAAAAAATTAGTGTCTTGTATGTTTATTGGACCTACACACTTGGCAAAGCACTTTCAATTATATTATCTCATTTGATCCTCAAAAGACTTTGCAACATCAAATAGAACAGGCATGATTAGCCCCATTTTATAGAAAACCAACCCAAGTCTTGGTAAGTTCAGAGTTTGCAGTGGTAGTTGACACAGTGGCTCAAATTCACTTACTTCACACATTCCTCAACCATGAACAACTAACTTAATGTCTCTGGGATGTAGTTTCCTCATCTGCAAATGGGAAGGAAAAGAATTGGGTCTTGCCTACAAGGTAGATAGTGCGTGTGAAGACTATAGCATAGTGGCTGCCTGTATACAATAAGAGATGATACCTACTAGCCACTATGATTACTGACAGATCACACGGCTAATGTGTGATCATATTAGACCTAGCACTCGACCATCTTCTTCAGGTTCCAAGTCCAATGATCTTTTCACTATGCATCAGTGTGAGTGATTTTAGACACATTTCCAGCATCATCTCCTTCAGGAAGCATTTTCTGATCCCATCCCATTATTAGCCAAGTGCCCCAACACTCTTCCTAGCTTCATTCTGTACTTTACTAGCACTGCACACTGTGTATGAATGCACTGATTCTAAGCTCCCTCAGCGTTGGGACCAATAATGCCTCTTCATTGGTCTTAATAGCACCAGAGCTAGATCATTGCCAGCACATAGTAAGCATAATAAGTGTTTGTGAACCTGCACTCCAGTTTGGCTTACCAGATAGGGATTTTGATAGGAAGCAGTCTTGCATTCAACCTTCGCAGCTGAGACCACACCGTATCCCTCTGCCTGTGTTTCTTTGCCCTTTTGTCTTTTTATCTCTTCTCCTAGAGACCTATTTATTTTCTATGTCTATAATTCTCCAATTCTCATGCAGAGTTTGAGTAAAATCACAGTTTAGCGCCAGCTGTGTAGATTTCTACAACCCAATATGAAGCTCTTGCTTGCTGCTGAGAAAACACACAGATGCAATTTATAATCAGATTTCAGGGGAAGGTGGCACGTTGTTAAAGTTTCATTTCTGGCCAAACAGGAGGGAGGAACTAAAAATGGGACTGCCAGAACAAGACGAAAATGTCAGGTGCTTAAAAGGAAGCGCGAAACTCAGACTTTAAACAACTAGATGATACCACAACGGCCTTTTATTTATTTTTGCTGTCTGTCTAACTTGGGGGAGGTGAATTATGTTTGAGCAAACCAAATTCACTGCAGATTATAAATATATGAGTACACAGAGATATATATACATATATGGATATAGATGTACGTATGCCTTTGTTTTCTGGAATTAGAAATGTTCATCCTACGTAGCAAAGCCTCGATTTACAAGCCCATTGTGTTATTTAATTAATTGGTGTTATTAATATAAAGAAATCATTCAAAATTCTTACTGTGATATAGTAAAGGCCGTAATCATAACCCATTGCCAAGCATTAGCTACTGCTATTGTATGTAACACATGGAAAGATGTGACCACTATGCATTTATGAAATGGATCTCCATTCTAATAAATTAAACAGTTTTAAGGAGAAATTTCATAAGCTTAAGGGAGTGTTTCAGGGCAACAATTCATTAACTAAATATCAGCAATCTTTTTCTTCCATACTAAAAATCTTGGTGCTTTGGACAATATTTTGAAAAAATAGCTTCTACTATTTTTGCAAGTCATCCATGAGAAGAAGAAGAAAAAAAAAAAAACAACAGTGATTGCTCAATTTGAAACTTCCAAAAGGATGGAATATAATATTTAGAGCTAATTTCATATATGAAATACAAATAAAGGCTTTCTGGATTGGTACAACTATTTTTAAGTTCTTCTATCCTTATGAGAATAACAATCTTGCTTAATTTAAAACATCACACCCCCTGCATTTCCTTAGTTTGAGAAAATATAAGCAGATTTGACTTCACATTATTTGGCAAGAGCATGGTTAGCTGATGAAAGGTGGGATGTGACATGTTAGTCAATGACAGCCCAAGATAACCATGAGATCATCAGAGTAGTTTTAAAATCAATTGGTAACACAGTCCCATGGCGAAGTCAAGGGATAATTTTCTCAGACACCTAATGTTTCAAAAAATGTTACGCTATTAATTTTGATTATGGTCGTAATTTAAACGGGCTCTCCAATTTAAAAATGATTACATAAAAGCATTGATTTGGTGCCTGAGACACATTTCCTCAGCAAGCACATTCATGTGAAACAAGCAGTTTTTAAATGTGCAGTGTACATTGTCTTCACTTTAGAAAATAACTAGGTAATACATTCTTCTTTTTTTTTTTTTAAAGATTTTATTTATTTGACAGAGAGAAACACAGTGAGAGAGGGAACACAAGCAGAGGGAATGGTAGCAGGAGAAGCAGGCTTCCTGCCAAGCAGGGAGCCCGATGCGGGGCTCGATCCCAGGCCCCTGGGATCTGACCTGGGCCGAAGGCAGACGCTTAACGACTGAGCCACCCAGGTGCCCCAATACATTCTTCTCTTACGGATTCTAGCAACCCAAACTTTAATGCATTTGTCTTTACATTAATATATTATCACCTAATTTCTAATACTGGATTAGCTGCAGTATGAGGAAAAAAAAAGAAGTTGTTTATTTTCTGTGAGTGACTCCAACAACCCTCAGGCTCAGAAAGAGAAATGCTGAAAACATTAATATCCGAGTTCTGCCATCAGGCCTTAAACATGCCCTTCTTTCGCTACGTGGTTAGAGATATTTGCAATGAGAACAAGAAGGACTTGACATCCTTCTGGTGATCTTTTACCTAATGTTTGCCCAGAGGCCAGGTTTCATTTGAGTGATAGCTCCTGGGATCTCATTTATGTAACTTTCAATGAGGTCAGGGAAAGATGGAGGAAGCACCCCAACAGGCAGGTTTAAGAGATGTCCAAGCTTTTAAGTTGACTGGGAGATTATCAAAAGAGTTCCATGTTTCAGGGGTCCTGGAAGGCAGGATTCCAGTCCAGTTTGGACAAAGGAGAACAAAAAATGAGAAAAAAAAATAGAATTCCAAATGAAAACAATTGAAGCCAAAACTGTTGTGAATTCAGGAGTATAGTTCAGGAAATCTGTTTGAAGTATGAATAATAGGTTGCTGTTATGCCTAGGTTTTTTTTTTTTTTTTTTAAGATTTTATTTATTTATTTGACAGAGAGAGATCACAAGTAGGCAGCGAGGCAGGCAGAGAGAGAGGAGGGGGAAGCAGGCTCCCGCTGAGCAGAGAGTCCGATGCGGGGCTCGATCCCTGAGATCATGACCTGAGCCGAAAGCAGAGGCTTTAACCCACTGAGCCACCCAGCCGCCCCTGTTATGCCTAGTCTTAAGGACTCTCAGAGGAGCCCCAATCCAATCTTCATTTTACACTCATCATGTCCCTGGACTCCTGACTTGTTGTCACTGTAGCATACCAGACTGATAATTGCTACAGTTTACCAAATCAACTGGGATTTCCCCATTTCCTAGAAGAGGTAAGGATGTGAGGAAGTAAAAAAAAAAGGACCTTAGTCAGTGATGTGCTACTAAGTGTTTGACAACCTGTTTTGTGAGATAGGGTTGGTGGGTGGGGGAGTATGCCTATATTTACATATGTAAGTTTATTATAAACTATACTGGTATAAAGGATATGTAGCACACCCTTTTATTTTTTTTTTAATTTTTTTTTGTAGCACACCCTTTTAAATAATAACAAATACATAGTGCTCTTTGTTGTGAATCTCATACAGCTAAAATGTTCTTACAGAATATTTTTGTTGATTTGTGCCAAACTGTTGTACCTATAGACAATCTATAGTTGCAGCTGAAAAACCAGATATGGTTCTTACATGAATATCAGTGGACGTTTTTGTTTAAGTCAGTGAGTAAGACTAAGTAAAACAAGAAAGATGTATGTTGGAACTCACTTGTTTGTCAATGGTTTGAGTACTGGAGGAATACTGGAAGAATATTTCCTCGATTTTTTATTCACAATGTAATAACCAGACACAAGACACATTTAAAAAATTTAATCTGTATTATTTAAATTTTCTCTACCACTTTCTTAAGTCCAAGCCAGGGATTGGCCAACGTTTTCTGCCAAGGGCCAGATAGTAACATTTTTAGGTTTTATAGGCCATAAGGTCTCTATCTTAATTATCTCTATCTGTAAGTCCCTGCCATCACAGTTCAAAAGCAGCCAGAAGCTGCATGTAAGCAGATAAGCATGGCTGTATTCCAGTCAAACTTTATTTGTGGACACTAAACTTTGAATTCAATGTAATTTTTATACATCAGGAAATATTTTTCTTTTTTTTTTTTTAACAATTAAAAATATAAAAGCCGGGGCGCCTGGGTGGCTCAGTCGTTAAGCGTCTGCCTTCGGCTCAGGCCATGATCCCAGGGTCCTGGGATCGAGCCCCGTGTCGGGCTCTTTGCTCAGCAGGGAGCCTGCTTCTCCTGCTACCATTCCCTCTGCTTGTGTTCCCTCTCTTGCTGTGTTTCTCTCTGTGAAATAAATAAAATCTTTAAAAAAAAAATAAAAATATAAAAGCCATTTTTAGCTCATAAACCATACAAAAAGAGGCAGTGGGTTAGATTTGGTTTATGAGCTGTAGTTTGTCATTCTCTTAATCTTGTCTTCCTATAAAATAGTAAATTAAGCTCTGATTTGTAGCATATGCCAATCTCATGGTATAAAGATTATCACTATGGCTGATTTCAAGCTACCAATGTGACACCATTGAAAGCTGGGAAGAGATGAGGAGTAGCAGAACATTATATAGTATTTCCACCCCATAGATACAATAGGTAAGAATAACTTCAAGAGCATAAATAATAGTAAAATAATTAGAAATCCTGAGTTTTGGGTATTTTTTTTCTTCTTTTTATTTATTACCTTACTTTTATATTATTTACTTATTTGTAAGATTATATAATTTCATTTTTTTATAATATCATTTTTAATAATGGCAACAACCAACTTGCAAAATTCTCAAAATCTTTTTTTTTTTAAGATTTTATTTTTATTTATTTGACAGGGGAGAGATCACAAGTAGGCAGAGAGGCAGGCAGAGAGAGAGGGGGAAGTAGGCTCCCTGCTGAGCAGAGAGTCCGATGTGGGGCTCTATCCCAGGACCCTGAGATCATGACCTGAGTGAAGGCAGAGGCTTTAACCCACTGAGCCACCCAAGGGCCCCCAAATTCTCAAAATCTTAACAATTGGCTTCTGCAAGTTGGTACAAGCTGATTTCCCAAACCACACATTTAGCACTTATTCTAGGGCATACAGAAACTCTTGACTCTGAGATTCCCCCATCAACACTGATTATTCTACCACAGAGGCAGAATTACCTTTTAGAACTGCCCACAAAGTAGAGAGAGTGCAAGGAATCCTAGACCCTGAGTCCATCTAAGAAGCTTTTGCCGATTCTGCCTTCCACATAGAAATGAAATGATAGAAACCTTCACTGCCACAGGTACAGTGGGTCTTGACTTATCTCCCATATGTTAGATTTGTCATCACAGTCATAATAGCTGCCATTTCTTGAGTATTTACTCTGGACCAGGCACTGTTCTCAACTTTTACCTGTCCCAATTAGATTGCCACTCAACCCCAAGAAGGCGTTTCAAATCATCATCATAAATTTGAGGATATTGAGACACAGAAATGAGAGGCTGTTTGCCAAGGCTACCGATGTGGAAAATAAAAAGTTTCAACTTCCCTAAACACTAGCTTATTTTCTTTCTAAGTTGCACTTGTGGATTTTATTATTTTCTTATTTATCAATCCAATAAAAGGTTATTAGTAAAATTCAGTAGGTCCCAAACTGGACCATCAACTTTCCTCCTCAAATCTGTTTCCTCCATTCTCTTTTCCATGTGTTTCCATATTGTTCCTGGTACCAACACAACACTAGGCACCCTGGCATCTTGGACTCTTTCCTCCTCATTCTACAAAGCTGCCAGTCCTGTCAGTGGAAACTCTAATAGTAGTTCTTGTGCCTTCTCCTTTTTATTTTCATTCTCCTTTTAGTTCATGATTTTGGTACCTCTCACTCAGATGATTACAAAAGTCCCCTTACCATTTCACAGTATTTCTTCCAAATTACATACTGTGTTGCTAGATTACACTTCTGAACATGGTATCAGTCTCTTGCTCATAAGCTGTAATGATTGCCCACTGCCTACTCATCAAAGCTTTCCCCTTCCTCCTCCTCTTTACTCATTTTAAGCTGCAAGCTTACAGAACTTTTCACCATTTTTCACAGACACTCCATGCTTGACCCACCTCCACGCCTTTGCTCAAGCTGTTTCCTCTTCCTGGAGTGCCCTTCTCCATAACTCTGTATGTCTTCTCTCTATTCTTTTTTTTTTTTTTTCAGTTTAAATGACCCAAAATTTCCTTGATCTCCCAGCCAGAAAGAGCCACTCTCTCTGCTGTAGCCCTATAGCATTTTATCTATCTGTGCTTTTCTTGTGGCACTTTTAGCTTTCCCCATCCTAATTATTCTTTTTTTTAAAAAACATATTTTATTTATTTATTTTAGAGGGGGTGAAGGGAGGAGCAGAGGGAGAGGGACAAGCAAACTCCACTCTGAGTGTGGAGCTTGACACAGGGCTTAATCTCATGACCTCAAGATCATGAACTGAGCTGAAATCAAGAGATGGTTGCTTAACTGACTGAGCCACCCAGGCGCTCCCTAATTATTCTTATTTGTTGTTTCTCTTATCTCTTCTGCTTGACTCTGAATTCCCTGCAGCCATGATCAGTTTTCCATCTATCCCCTACAGTTGCTTGTGCACTTAGTGCTTAGCCAATATCAGATGGGTGAATAAATAAAATACAGCAAAGGCAACCTCTCACCACTTACTACTATTATTGTTTAATATTCCTTTTGTGCAATATACCATGCATATATAGAGCTGCATTGCTCAACATGGCAATCACTAACCACATGTGTCTGTGGAGCACTTGTAATGTGGTCTAAGTCCAAAATCTACACTGGTCCAAACTGAAATGTGTGATAAGTATAAAATATACACTGTACTTTGAAGTCTTAGGATGAAAAAAATCTCGGTAATTGTTTTACATGTTGAACTTATAAAGTCTGTAATACACTGGGTTAAATAAAGTATAAAAATTACCACCTGTTTATTTTTACTTTTTAACATGTGACTAGTGGAAAGTTTAAAATTACATAGATAGCTTGCATTATATTCCTATCAGAAGCTCTGTTATAGAGTGTACTCGTGATCCCCTTGAAATGTCTGTTTTCTAGACTGACATTGAATTGTCATGGACTGTGGACTCTGAGCAACAAACTGAGGGTTTTAGAGGGGAGGGTGGTGGGCGTTGGGTGAGCCTGGTGGTGGGTATTGAGGAGGGCACGTATTGCATGGAGCACTGGGTGTAATGCAAAACAATAAATCTTGTAACACTGAAAAAAATAAATAAATAAAACTTAAAAGAAAAAAAAAGAAAGAGTTCTGAGAACTTGTCCCAGTTCCTTAAACTTTTGGAGCCTTCATTTCCTTGATTTTAAAATCCTTACAGGCTGATTGTGAGTGTTTAATAAGGTAATAAACATTAAGCTGCCTGACACTTTGTAGGTACTTGAAAAGTACAGGTTTCTTCCACTTTCTGAGCCAGCACAAACGTACTGCATGTGTCACTCCCACTTGTCATTGTCAATATATTAGTATCAACTGTGCAGAGCAGTAGTGATGATTGTTGTAGGTCAGCACTATATATCTTTCTATTATCTCTTACTGTTGCTTTAAGTCTCATAAACCTAGCAAGAATACATGGGAAAGGTAACTGCTAACTTGAAAACAAGGAAAATTTGGAGTCCTTATCCTGCTTATATTTTCAAGATCTGGTTCCAAATTACAATGTGAGCAGCTTGAGGCTCACCTCCCTGGAGGAAAGAGATATCCGCATCTGCCACACTGCTTAATTTGAGGGGGTCGACTCACATTGAATCCTATGTTGTACACCAACAGTACAGTGTGAATGGTCCTTTCTGGAACTTATGACACTGGAATATTGAATAACTTGCTGTTCTCTTTGGTATTACATGACTGATGGTGGGGGTGGGGGAGAGTAGGCAGGAATCACGTACAAATTGTTCTCCATTTCAGGCAAGACTACAAACCTAGGTTTTGCATTTCTTAAAGATTACAGGGTACTTATCAAAAAAGTAAAAGAATTATCCATGCTACATGTAATTGCCAACATTATCTTTAGAACAGATATTACCATTACAGTAAATTGATGTTAATACTAACCAAGGATTTCTGGGAAAATTCTCCTTCATCAATAAAGGATAGAGTTGTCATTGCTGTCATGTTCTACGGGGTAAGCATGTCCTGCATCTACTTTTCTCCTCCACCATAGGACTTATATATCTATAGAAGGTGAGGTCTTCATTAAGGGAAGAGGAAGATTGTAAGTTTTCATTATCAATGTAGAACAAGTAATTTTAGATCCCAAGACAACCTAACAATAGAGTGATGATGGTGTTTATCATCTTGGGTTGCTGGTGCATGAATATTATTAATCATAAACTTAATCCAGAATATCTTGGGACTGCAGCAGAGGTCCAGGATTTCATTTCTTAATGTCTTCGTTACAGCTGTAAATCTCAAAATAAATACAATAATTACAAGGAAGCATCAGCAGCTGGGGTAATTAAATACTACTTGCCTTCTGCTATGCAGAGACTTGCATTAAGCAAAATGTGTGCTCTTCGTTACAAAAGAATTCTTTACAGGTAAATGTTCCCCAGTAGAAATGTTGCTCCTTCTGCCAAAGGGAGCATCTTATCAGGGAGGGTGCCATCCCTGGGGTCCCTGGACACTCAAGCTCAAATGCGAAAGAGAAATCGGACATGAAATCTTCAGGCCCCTAGCGCTCCACTAATCAGATTATTGGGCACAAAGATGGGTTTTCTCTTCTCAGATTGAAAATGTATTTGCCATGGAAAATCAACCAAGTAATCAACAAATTACTGAAGACAAACCATCATTATCCTTGTCATCAACTACAAAAACTAATTTCGTGTGTGTAACACACACATTACCCAGATTAGACCACAGAAGAACAAACTCTTCTGGCAAACTCCAGATTGTAATAGGGGAAACTAAATATGATACGAAGATAACAACACATAAATATCAACAGAAAGTACTCTACGGTGAGAGATATAGGGTAAGAGATGTAGGGATAGCCACTTTAGTGGGCATTAATCTAGAATCAAGATACATTCAATAAATATAGGAACTGACCTCTGTGCTTAGAGAATCACAGTTTAATTGGGGGATGAGCTAAAAGTGAAACAATAAGAAAACAATAGGATATAAAGGGCTAAGTTACAGATGCAGAATGAAAACTTGTGGAGATTGGAAAGAAAAAAAGAGTAGGCTGTATGCTGTTAACAGTCTGGGGTGGCTCCATAGAGGGGAGACAGTGCTTTAGGAATCCTTTAAAGTCAGAGACAGTTTGGATAAGTGAAGGGGAGAAGGGAGAGTCCAAGGTTTCAGGTGAAAATATCTTTAATTCTGGTAAACTTTGGAGAGGTGATCAGCAAATCATTTTTTCAGCATCAGCATTCTGATGGAGGAACTGGACTATTTTGAATGGAAAATGAAGAACAGGTCCTTATGCCTATAGCTGCAGGTTCTACTGATGGGCACGCTCTTGGGTTTTGGAAGTCATCCTTCTGTTCGTTCAGTAAACACTGACTAAGGACCTAGCATACACCAAGATTATACTAGGCTACATAAGCAAGACAAGATACACATCATGGATATGGAAAAGTTAACAGGTTTAATTAAATATAATGTGATCCATGCTCTTACAAGGACAAACACAGAGTTTTAGAGGAGAAATCCCAAACTCAGATTTGAGAAGTCAAGAAAAATTGAGATGTGGAGGGATTAATAAGGGTTATCCCGGCAAGGGACATGGGATTGTAGGAAGCATATCCAAGTGGCATGAATAATCTGGGTAAAAGGCCTACCTGGCTAGGTTTAAGAACTCAAAGTTGTTCTGTTTGGCTGGAATGAACAGGCAAGAGTTGAGGCCAGGGATATAGGCCAATACCAAATGGTAAATATTTAATTTTCAGCAGGAATAAAGAATTTGGACTTTGTCCTGAGGACGGTGGAGAGTCAGTGAATAATTTTAAACTGGGGATGGACATGATTGCATCTGTTTTGAAACCTCCTCCAGGCTGCAGTGTGGAGAATGGATTGGATGCTCCAGGGTCAAAGCTGACGTTATCATAGCATTTTCATAACCACACAAAATGAGAAAGGGAAAAATGTCTATTAAAAAGTCTATTAAAATGTCTATTATAAAGTCTATTGTCTTCTGCCCATGCCTACTGCCTGCCTCTTGACTCAAGGTTGAAGACTTTATCCTCAGACGCATGGGATTCTGATCCTTGATATCTACAAAAAGGTTTTTCTGATTCGACCTGGTTCTACCCAGCAATGGATAGATGAATGCTCAAATTTCTGTCTGCTCAAGTCCTAGCCTGATCCGAAAGGAGGCCACTTGCTAACACATACAACAATCATACAATTCAGCACAATTATGTTGTGGAGGGCAAAATATCAGGGAATTACAGTGATTCAATTTAATATCTGCTGAAAGCTTTGATAAAGGTTTATGTGGCTGTTCAGAGAAATTGCATGTGGTAAGAAAGCCATTGCCATAACCACTGAAGAACAGTTGGTATTTTGACAAAGTTTAAAATGCCCTCTCAGGAAAGACTCTATTCTTCCCTTGAATAACTTTTTACATCTTTATGTAAAGGCAAGGGGTATGTGGGTAAAGAATTAGGTTGATATTATACACAGCTCTCAGCTTGTATTCTAGGAGCTCCAAATTTCTTTTTTCTTTTCTTTCTTCGTTTCAGTCAGTATAAGAGCAAAATTGATCTAACTTCACAAATTGTGCTTCTAGCAAATTTTAAAAGTACTTAAAATGTTATCTTTAAAAATCAGACAATAAAATGGGACATTTTTTTTTAAAGATTTTTTTTTAAATTTATTTGACAGAGAAAACACAGCGAGAGAGAGGGAACACAAGCAGAGGTAAAGGCAGAGGGAGAAGCAGGCTTCCCGCAGAGCAGGGAGCCCGATGCGGGGCTTGATCCCAGGTCCCTGGGATCATGACCTGGGCTGAAGGCAGACGCCTAACGACTGAGCCACCCAGGTGCCCCTAAAATGGGATATTTATACACTCTTTTTATTCTGGGTTTCTGAAATAGTAAGCATCCCAGCAGCCTTTCATGTTAATAGAATCTATGTGTGATTGCAGATGTTTAATATGCATAATTAATTAAACGCTGATCCCAATCATCATGATGCCAGATATAAATACTATCTGGGAAGGGCTGTTCATAAGATGACAAGTCTAATAGTGCAAATGTTGCAACACCATTCAGAGGAGGAAGGAAGCCATTCTGGAGTTTTACTAAAAATAAGATGCTTGTACCAAAAAAGGAAATTATAAGTGCATGTTCTACCCACCTAAGTTGGCCATCTATTCCATTCCAAAGAGTAGCACTCACTCCCAAACCACTCTCTGAGATAAAAAGAGCTGCAATTGAGGAAGAATGAGAAATTGACAGATCTTCTGTTATTTGGATAAATGATCCTTTCTCTTTTTCTTTCATATAATTGCACTACTTGAATTTAAATAACAAGTGAGTGAATTAAATAAACATTAATAAGAGGACCTAAGCATAAGAAACAAAGATTGCATCCTGCAATATTTAATACATGCTTCTTAAAACAGATATATACATTTAATTTTACTCTATGAACAGATTATTTTTCAGTTGCATTTTGGGAGCTGTATTATTGTTTGGATAAATTACTTTTAGGTTCTTATCCTAATTGTATGGAAACGGAAATAAACATCATTTTGAGAAGAGAAGATAGTAAAAGAGTTTACGTCTGCTATTTAGACATGAGAACAAGCAGTTTATTGGAGAGTATTTCCCATTGAAAAGCAATTTATTTCTAGCATGGCAAGGATACTAAACCTCCTTATTGTTGGCAGATGTAATTCATTTTTAGAATCCTAATGTTCGAAGCAAAACTGAAAATGAATTATTTTCAAGGAAACAAGAATTGAAGTGGATAAATCACTTCTGAGAATTTTGCAGCAATCCAGGTGAGAGATGGTGGTGGAAGAACAGGAGATGGTGAGAAGTAGGTTGACTCCAGATACATTTAGAAAGAAATGGTGCAAGAAAAAGAGAGGACTCAAGGATGATTCCAGCATTCCTTTGAGCAGCTAGATCGTGGTGGCTCAGATGATTAAAGAGATGGGGAGGGGCACCTGGGTCGCTCAGTTGGTTAAGCATCAGAGTCTTGATTTTGGCTCAGGTCATGATCTCAGGGTCTGTGAAACTGAGCCCAGGTCAGGCTCCACACTCAGTGGGAGTCTGCTTGAGATTCTCTCTCTCCCTCTCCCTCTGCCCTTCTCCCCTCATACAAGTGCAATCAAATATGCTTGCACTCTCTCCTTTCCCTCTCTAAAATAAATAAATCTTTAAAAAATTAGAGATGGGGAATATTTGTGGATGGGACAAAGGTTGGAGGAGAGAGCAGTTGAATTCTGCCTTGCCCTTCCTGCCTCTCTCCCTCATTTCCTCCCTCCCTATCTCCCGTTTAGCCTTCCTTCCTTTTTTCTTTTCAAGCAGGGTGGCAAGGTGATTGGGTAGAGGCTGGAGTTCTCATGGCTGAGTATTTTAGGGGTAGAGGGCCCTTGCGGGGCTGGGGTTGACACAAGGACATTGTGAAGAGGCAGCCTGGTGGGATCAAGAGATTGGCTCCATGAGGGGGATTAAGCAAATGAGTAAATATACTGGTGGCACATGGAGCCAGGTTTCTTACTGTTGGAGAAGGTACAGATATGGGAAGGGGGAGGACTAGAGTGAACCCGGTGGTGCTGGAGCGCAGTCAGATGTATCTGTGTGAACTCATGGCACGTGTGTGTACACACATATATATACACACATCATATGTATACACTCAAATGTCTACATGTATATGTATTTACATATGTGTGTGTATATATATGTACATATATTTCCTAGATCTGGCCAACATCCATAGTAAAATGATACAAACAAAAGTCACACATTTCCCCACATAAGCTATATTGTGTAGTAACTAGAATACTGTTCAGAGAGGAGGCTAGAATTAAACAGTACAACAATACACAAAGAAAGAACCCAGTAGCAACAATGCCCTGGTAGCAATGGACATATCTTGGTTTCTAAATAGCACTCTCCACTAAAACACTGGAAGGAAACACTCCTTAAAGAATTGGCTGATTCCAGGGCCGGACAGGGAAAAGAACAAGACGAACTTAGAACACCTTTTTGTATCAGAAAGTAAGGAAGTGCTCACAGAATGATGTGGCTACGTAAAAAAGACACAAAAACCTCCTTGAAAGGCTTCCTCTCATCAAGTCTGGGTCAACCTGAGCATCAAAATAAGTAATGACAGCAGTGGACTATAATTCATTAAATAGTAGAGGAATATACCAATTTACACTGATATAAGTAAATGGCTAAAAAATGAGAAAGCTTCTTCACAGAGGAATGCCATTTAGTAAATGTAACAGTAATGACAGAATTAAAGAAACCCCCTTTGTTAACTATCATAATAATAATTGATTCAGGCAAAAAAAAAACAAAATAAAACATTGATGATGCTAAAGCTACTAGGCGAAAGTGGGATGAGGAAGGGGATTTTATTAGTCTCAAAATATCTCCCTTTGATATATAATTACTAAGGAGAAGTATAACTTCACAGTGGGGGAACTTGACAGAACCTTCATCAATTCATCAAAGTTGAAATATGAGGAAATGTCAGACAGACTCCTATTGAAGGTCATTCTACGAAATGACCTACCTGTAACCTTACAGGTCAGGAAGTGAGGGAGGTCAGAGTTACTGAGAAGAATACAGAAATGCTGCAACTGAATTCAAGATATGATTTCAGTTTGGGTCCTTCTGCTATCAGATGCTAGCAACATCACGGGGATAGTTGGAGAAATCTGAATGGGATTTTTATTCAAGGTTATTCAGTTCCTTATACTCTTCAGCTATTCTTTAAGTTTGATATTACTTCAAAATTAAAAGAAAAAAAAAGTTCTGTTTTGATGGAGCATGTGTGTGGTAGATTCATAATGAGTGGGAAATATTTTCTCTTTTTTAAAAAAATTTATTCTTAGCTTTTTTTTTAGACTTCATGTAGTTTTACACATGGCAATCTAAAAGTGGATGGTGTTTTCTTAATTTATTTTCCCTCAACATCACTAAATAAGATCTGTAGACCAGAAGCAAGGCCATCACCTGAGAACCTGTGAGAAATGAAAATCCAGGGGCCCTAGTCCACTCTTGCTGGCTGAGATTCTCTAGGGACTGATTGGGATCTGTGTTTCATCAAGCTCTCCAGGTCACTGAGGCTTACTGCAATTTGAGAAGTCCCGCTTAGCACTGGATAACAATCACCTTTTCATAAAAAAAACCCCCCAAACTTACGGCTTTATATACTTATTCTTATTTTCAAGCTGATACCTATATATAGAAAAGTATACAAAATCCTAAGGGATTATTTTTATTTTAATAGTTCTACATATCTAAGAAATAGTTTTACAAATATATTCCCCCTAATACACATTAAAAAAAATAGCACATCAAACCTGCAATTTCACAGATGTGATTGATTAAAGTAATCATTTACATTTAAAAGGGAGTCCATTTAAATAAAAATAATAGGTAAATAACAGGGCAGGTGGGTTCAGAGACAACAAGCTTGGGAGGCACCAATTTTATTGATCAGATTAATTAGTTATTTGGAAGAGAAAATATGTAGGAAAGGCATAGTAGCATGGTAGTGGAGCAGAACTGGGGAGAAAGGATTATGAGGGTGCCATTGAGTCTCTGTGTCCCTGAAATTTGATAAAACATTTCAGTACATGTTTAAGGGTCGTAATAAGCTGGGGGATAGAAGATGAGGAGGGTCACAACGCACCATGTGGAAGAAAAGATCTTTCTTTTTTCATGAAGTTGGGCAGGGCTGGCCTGGCTATGGTGAGATAGTGAAAGGCAAGCTTTCTTCTGGGTGGTGAATGGCCGGCTTACATGAGCAAGGAATAGGTCTTTGCAGATGTCTTTGCAATTAATATAGACACTCATTAGGCGGGACTGATTTAGGTACTCGCCTATAGCAAATGCTGCCCAGGCATCCCAAAGGCCTTATGACAGACTGATGGATGAGAATTCAGTGACAAGCAGGGTAGGCGAGTAGAAATCTTGCTTTTTCGCAATAATAACTTGAGGACTTAGCTGACCGCAGCATTTCCCTGGCTGCCATTTGACCTCACAAGTGCTCCTAAGGTCTTTGAAAATGGAATGCCCCAAGTTTGTCGGGGGAGCTGGCCCTTACTGAAAGGAGCTGCAAACCTTGCCTCTGAAGCCTTGTCTTTTCCAGGGCCTTAGGGTTCTGGGCTTCATGCAAACAAAAGCTTTCATAAAGTTCTCCCAAGCTTCCCTGGAGCCGTCCTTATTATTCTGTGTGCTGAAAAATAATCTCAGCTTGGAAAGCAATCTTCTGTTTCTCACCCCCAAGGTTCAGCGGGCTGAGGCAGGAATTGCCTCAGTCACAAGTGCCTCTGAGCTCCAGGCAGAGCAGGGGGACTTCCGACCTCCCAGCGCAATGTTCTGAAGTGTGGATTGAATACAGGAAAAAGAGAATTCGTGACTTGACTGTTTTAAGGTCAGTTGGTTGTAAGGTTCAGAAGTTTATTCCAGTAACAAGAACCGAAAACCAAAGCTGCTCACTTGCAAATAAACTGCTCCAATTCGGCTAATGTATCTAAATGCCCTTTAGAGGAATGACATTTTTATACCTCAAGGTCAGCAAAACTGTGTAATTAGAGTTTTAGTTTTGTAACTACATCGGGAACAGCCAGGCTGGGTCAGGCATGGCTATTAACTAGCGGCGGGCCTTAGGTGGATGCTATCCTCTCTGGGCCTTGGTTTCGTTATTTTATTTTATTTTTAAAAAATATTTTATTTATTTGACAGAGAGAGAGAGCACAAGTAGGCAGAGAGGCAGGCAGAGGGAGAGGGGGAAGCAGGCTCCCTGATGGGCAGAGAGCCCCAATGTGGGGCTCCATCACAGGACCCTGAGATCATGACCTGGGCTGAAGGCAGAGGCTTTAACCCACTAAGCCGCCCAGGCGCCCCAGTTTTCATTATTTTAAAGCTAAAAGTTTCAACCAGATAATTGATAAACTGCCCTCCCACTATAACAAGATGTGTGCCAGCACATTTCCAAAGGCGCTTATCAATTTGTTCTGGTGTGTCAGGGGCAGGAAACTGGGGCTCAGGGAAGGAAATGGAGAAGATATTTATGTCTCACACACACAGAGGAAGAAGGCTTTGTGCATGTCTGGTGGTAACTATCCAAGGTCAAAACTGTACAGTCATCTGATACAGCAGGCCCTTCCTCGTGGGCAATGAATAAATGAATGTTAATGGAAGAACAAGTCTGGGCACAGAAGTGGCTTCTGACAATGGCACAGGTGGATAATTGCATCTTAATACCCAAGGCATTATTCAAAACAGTAACCTAAAAGCGTTTTGTTTTGTTTCTTAAAGCTTCTTTGATTTGTCCTTGTAGCTAAAAAGGCTCAGCCGTTCTGTGCCTGTTTACTCTGAGTAAATTTGTACCCTAAGGAAATGTGAGTTTGTGTTGATTTTGCTTGAACACATGGACATTTTGTATTTGCTGACTACCCATTCTTGTGAGGGGTCAACCCGCAGGGCAGTCTTTAAGGGGTCAGGTGCAAGCCTTCCTTCTCTGAAAGAACTTGGAGCCTGAGTAAGAAACATAAATTCTGTTTGTAAGCTTTTTCTACAGTTTCAAGAATTAATCTCCTACCGCTTATTATTTTGGAATTTTTATTCCTTGCTTTTAGGGCTTCAAAGAATATATATTTATTCATCTATCCCTTCATTTGTAAATAATTAATTCCAGTTTGATGCCAGCCCCTGTGCTGCACCAGGGGTATAAAAGCGACTCCACCACAGTCCCTGACTCTGAGAACTTACCCTTAAGTTTGGGAGGAAGTCATGTAAACAGCTCATTAAAGAGCTATATTAGTCAGGACTCTTGGTTTGCTTGTGACAGAAACTCAACTTCAAACAGCTTAGGCATACGGAGGAATTTATTACATCAAGAAAAGAAAGAGGGGCAGCCAACGTTCAGATTTTTTTTTTTTACATAAAAGCCTGTATTTATTATTATTTTTTAAAATAAGGTATTCTAGGGCGCCTGGGTGGCTCGGTCATTAAAATAAGGTATTCTAGAAAGACTGGCCTGCATTTCTGGAAGAAAACTATAAGCTACAGCTGAGGCATGGGTCCCCTTATATATGGCACAAGTGCTTTCTCCTTGGCCCCAACCCACCATTTGCACTGTGTTTACATATGTAATTATACTCAGCCCCCTGGTCATTTGTTTGTATTTCTTCTTTCTTCATAAGCATCTGAATTATTAGACCCTTGGATCAGAAGAAGGTCAAACTGGAGGTGGGACGACCAGTTGGTAAGTTACTGCAACACTGTCTTCAAGAAAAGATGATAGCAAAGCAGATGGAGAGTCAAGAATAGTGGCGAGATATTTTGGTCATGGTGACAGAACTTGGTCACTGGAGGATTACATATTTTTACTTCTTCAAAAATATTTTTGGAATCTTCTGGATCTATTTCCTTTATGTATTTATTTCACACTGTTTGGAGAGATCGTTCAGACATTATGTATTATTTTTTCACAAAGAATAAACCAGGACCTTGGAGAAAATTAGTCATGGGTGGTCCAGAGGGGGACTGGCTAAGCATCCTTCAAACAGTAAGCTGGTCTAGGCCCGAGTCCAACCCAGGGAGACTTGCTAAGTGAGGTGTAGGCAGCTTTTTTATCTTATAACTTCTGCACTTCTCCTAGGACTGTCTGTCTAATAGACACTTTGGCATTCCTGCCATTTGGTTTCCAGAGACTATTTTCTCTTGATTTCTCCGTTCCTGCTAGATTGGGGCCCATGGATTCCCACCGTTTTGTACATATCCTATTTCCCTCTGGTATATTGTCTCCTGGGAGCTGGATCTGGACCCAGAGGGTTCCTAAATGTGTCTATGAGTAACTTTGCCTTGAGCAGACAGAAAAGACTACACATAGGTTTAGGTGACATATGAGGGGGGCTTTGAAGATGAGAAAAATTCAAGGTAGAGATGAGAGAAGACAAAGATATTTTAAGGTAAGAAAAAGTATAGGGCATGGTTTATTTGGGTAACATGAGAAGCTTAATTTAGTGACGCAAAGGGTGAGTAAAAGGTGAGGTCCAAATTTATTCTTCAGTGAGACAATTTCTCTTTTTCTATTAGTTGTTTAACATGAGCCAATGGAAAGTAAAAATGATTCTCCCTGGTTGATGTCCAGAGCCATTGGAAGATAACTGTAGTATTAGAAGAGAATGTCTTAGCTCTGATACAACCAGATGGAAGAGTTTGTATATTTCCTGAAGAGCTCTGAGGATAGAGCAGGGCTCTCCAAGATTTTTTTTTTGGGGGGGGGGTAGAAGGAGAGAGAGGCAAAGGGAAAGGGAGAAAGAGAATCTTAAGCATGCTCCACACCCAGCACAGAGCCCAATGCAGGGCTTGATCTCATAACCCTGAGATCATGACCTGAGCCAAAAGTGAGTCAGACGCTTAACTGACTGAACTACCCAAGCACCCTAACCCCAAGATTTTTTATAATTCTTTCCAATTATTTTCCGAATCTGTTGGTCAAAAGTTTCTTCTTCTTTTCAACTAATATCTGATTTAAAAAAACATTTTAGGTAGAATAAAAAAAGTTTCCAAAAAGCTTTAAGTGTCTTTTAAGTTTTCAAATATTTTAAACTTATTTTAAATGTATACTTTAATTTCAGAACACTGGGAAATTACCAATAGTCCCATCATCTTAATATCCTGATTAAAGTTGTAGAGTATTTCCAGTCTTTTTGTATGGTCAATGATTTTTTTTCTGAACTAAAATGAAATAGTTTTCTATATGCAATATTTTTATCACTTGCATTCTTAAATTTTTAATTGCAAGTAATGTAAATAAAGAACTTTGTCTCTATTGCACATTTTTTCTCAAGAATTTGGAGAAAAAAATACTTGGATTTTTTAAATTGGACTTCAGATAAGTCATGGGAAATGGTGTGATGCTCCAAGTGGTTCAGAATAAAATATACCTGAAGCTTAATATCAATTTTTGTTAATTTTGGATTTTTAGTAGAGATTAACTAGCACTAGAATATATTTTTTTAAGATTTTATTTTTATTTATTTGACAGACAGAGAAAGAGGACAAGCAGGGGGAGCTGAAGAGGGAGAAGCAGTCTCCCTGCTGAGTAGGGCAGGGAGGGCTACAATCTCAGGACCCTGGGATCATGACCTCAGCCGAAGCCAGTTGCTGAGCCACCCAGGTGCCCCTAGCACTGGAATTTAATTTATCCTGGCTCTATCACCCACTATCTATGTGAATTTGGACAAGTCTTTTAACCTGCTGTGGCTCAGTTTTCCCCTTATTGAAATAAAAAAAAAATAACTTAGTAAACTAATATAAAGTTTCTGGAACAATGCCTAGCATTTAATAAGTACTCAATAAATGTTAGTTACATATATTTACAAAATTTTTCCTCAGACATCTCAGGAATTATTATGTGTATTATGCTGTTGTTGAAAGTAGTAAAGTCACAGAGTAAAAATCTGTATCTACTTTTCAGTGTAGTAAGATTCAGAAATACTCTGAGTATTAAAATTTTAAATATTTTTTTAAAGATTTTATTTATTTATTTGACACAGAGAGAGAGATCACAAGTAGGCAGAGAAGCAGGCAGAGAGAGAAGGGGAAGAAGGCTGAGCAGAGAGCCTGTTGCGGGGCTAGATCCCAGGACCCTGAGATCATGACCTGAGCCGAAGGCAGAGGCTTTAACCCACTGAGCCACCCAGGCGCCCAAAATTTTAAATAATTTTTAAAAAATATATTAAAGTTTTCCTAATGTCTCCCTACTAGGGAGAAAGCTTTCACCTCAGTTGATAAGGTCAAAGAATGTTCTCCCTTCCATTAATATGCAGGCAAGTTTCCAGCATTCTAATCTACTCTGAAGAGACAAGGAATACATTCACGTTCTCTCACATCCACATTCCCAAGAAATGAAATGTAGCAAAATCTAGCAGCATTAGCATCTCCTCATTAAATTTAGGAACAGAACTCATCCTTTAATTGAATTTTTATCTAATGACTCAGAGCTTTAAGTCAACCTGAGAACTTTAATTCTGAAATTTATTATCTCTGTTAATTAGGACAGAAATCATGATTATCTAGTTCTTGTCTGCCTCCTCTCACTTTGTCCTTTCTATACCACATCACTTCTCACATCCAAATATGTTTATTTCTGATTAATGAGAGTGAGCATTTTTTCTGAGAAGGACATATTAGAGCTAGATGGATCATTTATCCTTCCTTCTGCCTCAAAGGATTGGTGATGTAGCTCTTGGGTTGAATGGGCCGAGAACAGAAGCCATGGTAAGGTAAAACAGCAGTGATTTGGGGGTTCTAAAGGCACTAGTGTTCAGGGAGAAGGTTGCATTCTGAAAGGGAATGAATAAATGAGTTTACATGACTCTACACCTCTCAGACCACAGGGGATAACACGAAGACCCTAAGTAGCAATGTGGCAGTGAAACTTTACACAGTTGGGTGTAATGGGAAAAAAAATACTGACAAGCAGAAAGCATATCTGTATGAGGGACAGAAGAGAGGAAGCAAACTATACATCAAAATAAGTCTGTGGCCCAGAAATCCAGATTTATCACTTATACACTGAAAGGCTGAGCTATTCCTGGTCTTTCAGCGTGTCACTTTATTGCTAAGTGCCTGCCACCTGGCACAAGGTCTTTGAAATTTGGGAATTTTGTTTAGGCAGTGTGTAAATGTTTTCCCGTCAGTATACATTTGCAGTGCTAATGGCAACAGTGTTTCTTAAGCTGTATCTCCTAAGGCTATCAATTTGTGGAGTTTAATTCTTTCCTTAGATCTCAGGACTCTAAATTCTTCCTGTATCCATCTTACAACCTCTGAAGTAATGGAGTTTTACCTAAATAATTCTTGCCTAATTCTGCAGTGGTTGTGATAGCTGTACTTTTAGCTACTTGAGAGACCAAGAATATTTGTTATAAATGCTGGCTTGGGGTTCTGAGAAATTATAGAAGGAACCAGAAGCGAAAGCTGACTTACTCTAACTCCTGTTACTCAGCTTCATTGTAAGATTGCCAAGCTGCACAACATTTATTTGCAGATATAGGGTTCCTTCTTGGCTTCCCTTCTTCACCTGCTCCACTCTGTCCCCAAGACCCTAGGGCAGCACTCTCCAATTGAACCTTCTGTGGCAAGGAAAACATTCTATGTCAGCTCTGTCCAATATGGAAATCATTAGCTACATGTAACTACTGAGAACTTGCAATGTGGATAGTGTGACGGAGGATCCAACGTTTACAAAAATTTTTATTGAAGTATAATAGGCACACAATAAATGACATGTACTTAAATGTGTGATTTGGTAAATTTTGACATATGAATACACACATGAAAACATGACCTAATTAAGATAATGAATATACTCATCACCCCTAAAAGTTTCCTTATAAACTTTTAACCTTCTTAAATCCTTCCATCCCCTTCCCCCATTTTCAGGTCCCCACTAATTTGTTTAATAAACTAAAAGTTAGTTTATGTCTTTAAGAATTTTATGTAAATGGAATAATAAAAAATGTACTCAGGGGCGCCTGGGTGGCTCAGTGAGTTAAGCCTCTGCTTTCAGCTCAGATCATGATCTCAGGGTCCTGGGATCGAGTCCCGTATCGGGCTCTCTGCTCAGCAGGGAGCCTGCTTCTCTCTCTCTCTCTCTCTCTCTCTCTCTCTCTCTCTCTCTGCCTGCCTCTCTGCTTGCTTATGATCTCTGTCAAATAAATAAAATCGTATAAATAAATAAATAAAGTACTCTTTTTTGGGGGGGCTGGCTTTTTTTTTTTTCCAATTTTATCCATGTTGTAACATATATCAAGGGTTAGTTTATTTTTATGGCAGAGCAGTATTCCATTGTATGGATATATCAGTTTGTCTATTCACCTCTTGATGGACACCTGGACTTTTTCCAGTGTCTGACTATTACATATAAAGCCATGAACATTCATGTAAAAGTTGTTGAATGGACAGATGTTTTCAGTTCTCTTGAATAAAAGCCTAGGACTGGAATGGCTATACTATATTGTAGATATATGTTTAAATTTCAAAGAAATTGGCAACCTGTTTTTTACCTGTTGTTTACAAGATTTCCAATCTCATCACACTCTCACCTTAGTTGGTGTGTCTAATCTTTTTAACTTTGGCTGTTCTAATGGACATGTACTGGTATCTCATTGTGGCTTTAATTTGCATTTAACCTAGTGAACGATTGTGTTAAGCAGCTTTTCATGTGCTTACTTGCCATTTGTGTATCTTTGGTGAAGTGTCTGTTTGGATCTTTTCCCCATTATTTCTGGGTTATTTTCTTATTGTTAAGTTTTTAGAGTTCTTTATTCTTGATACAAGTACTTTATCAGATATGCTTTTCAACAATTTAGCTTAGTTCCATGTCTTTTCATTTCATGCATCTTTTGAAGAACAGAAGTTTTTAATTTGCAGAAAGACCAATCAAAAACATTTTAATGGATTATGTTTTTATTGTTCTAAGAAATCTTTGCCACACTTGAAGTTGCAAAGATTTTCTCCTATGCATTTTCTAGAAATTTTCAAGTTTTAGATTTTACATTTAACTCTATAACCCATTTTGTGTTAATTTTTGTATATGGTGCAAGATACAGAACGAAGATTTTTTTTTTAATTTGGATATCCAATTTTCCCATTTGTTGAAAGACTATTCATTCTCTATTGCATTGCTTTTGAAACTTTGTAAAAAAGTCAGCTTTTTACAATATGTATGGATTTGTTTCCGGATTCTATTCTGCTTCATTGATTTATTTGCCTATTATGCCAAAACCATCTTGTTCTAATTTATAGCTTTATAATAATTCTTGAAATCTTGTATTGTTAGCTCTCTAACTTTGCTCTTCTTTTTCTTTTTAAAAGATTTTATTTATTTATTTGACAGAGGGAGACACAGTGGGAGAGGGAACACAAGCAGGGGAAGTGGAGAGGGAGAAGCAAGCTTTCTGCTGAGCAGGGAGCCCCAGGGCACCTTGATCTGAGAACCTTGGGATCATGACCTGAGACAAGGCTGACACTTAACGACTAAGTGACCCAGGTGCCCCACTCTTCTTTTTCAACATTGTTGAAAAAAAATTTACATTTCCACATGAGTTTTAGAAAGTATGTCAATTTCTACTTTTAGAAAGTCTCCTGAGAATTTTATTGTAATTGTGTTGACTCTATTATATCAATCAACTCAAAATATCAATATATATATTTTTAAGAATTTTCATCTTAGAATTTAGCATCCTGATAAACAGATACAGTATCATTCTATTTATTTGGGTTTTCTTTATTTTCTCCTAGCAACACTTTGTGGTTCTCAGTGTCATTCACATCTTTTGTCAGATTTATCTTTAATATTTTTTGATGCAATTATAAACAGCCTTGTATTTTTATTTCAATTTTGAATTATTCATTGCTAGACTAGAAATATATTTAGTTTTTGTAAATTAATCCTATATCCTGAAACAATCTTTAGACATTTCATTAGGTTTTCTACATATGCATGTTTCTGCAAATCAAGATAGTTTAATTCTTCCTTTCCAATCCTGATGCCTTTTATTTCTTTTTCTTGTGTTATTGCAATGACTAGAAACTTCCCAGGTCAATGTAGAAGTAATGAGTATAATTCTTGTCTTGTTCCTAATCTTAAGGGGAAAGTGCTTAGTTTTTCTCCATTAAATATGACACTAGTTGTAAATTTTTCACAGATGTCCCTTATAATGAGAAAATTCCTTTCTATTTATTAGTTTCCTAAGAATTTTATCAGGAATGGATGTCATATTTTTTTAAATGGTTTATATGCATGTACTGAGATGATTTTTTTTTTTAGTTTATTTATTTATTATTATTATTTTTTAAAGGTGGGGGTGAGGAGCAGAGAAAGAGGGAGAGGGAGAGAGAATCTTAAGTAGGCTTCATGCCCAGTGCAGAGTCCAAAGCAAAGCTTGATCTCACAACCCTGAGATCATGACCTGAGCCAAAATCAGGAGTCAAACACTTAACCAACTGAGCCACTCGGGCACCCCTAGTTTATTCATATATGAATTACATTGATTTTAAATGTTAAAATAAACCTCACTTGATCATAGTTTATTTTTAGTACAGTTTACTTGTTAAATTTTGTTTAGAATTTTTGTTTCTGTGTTCATGAGGATTTTTTTTTCCTGGTTTGTCTCGCTCTCCCTCTTTTTAAAATAATGTCTTTGCCTGGTTTTAGTATCAGTGTAATGCTGGCCTCATAGAATGAGTTGGGAAGTATTTCATTTTCAAATTTTCAAATTTCAAAAATTCATTTTCAAATTTCAAAAATAAAATTGTGTAGTATTGGTATTTTTTCTTCCTTAGAATTTACCAGTGAAGCTATCAAGGCCTGAAGTTTTCTTTGTGGGGAGGTTTTAACTTATAAATTGAATTTCTTCAATAGATATTGAGCTTTCATGTTATTTATTCTTGAATAAACTTTGAAGGTTTGTGTCTTTCGAGGAATTTGTCCATTTAATATAAGTCGTCAAATTTATTGGCTAATTTGTACAAAATATTCTTCTAGTTGAGTCATTATATTGTACACCTGAAACTAATATAGTATTGTATGTTCATTGGATATAAAATAAAATAAAATTCTTAAAAAAATTTAAAACCCCAAATATTCTATTAATCTTTTAATATCTGTAGAATCTGTAGTAATGTCAGCATACTTATTCCTTTATTAGTAATGTGTGTCTTCTTTTTTTCATCATCAGTTTGGCTAAGCATTCATTAATGTTATTGCTCTTCTAGAAGAATCTTTTGGTTTTGTTGATTTTTTTCTTGTTTTGTTGCTCTCATCTCCAATTGTAACTGTGAATTTCTTCAGTTTTCCTTCCAGTTCTATCAGTTCATGTATTCTGAAGCTCTATTATTAGGTACATAGACATTTAGGATTCTTATGCCATCTTAATAAATTGATTTTTTATGAAGAGACCATCTTTATCTCTGATAATGTTCTTTATTCTAAAATCTACTTTATTTGATATTAACGTAGCCACTCTAGGTTTCATTTAATTAGTATAAAATAATATATTTTTTCACATTCTTTTACTTTTAGCCTATCTGTGTTTATATATTTAAAGTGTTTTTCTTGTACACAGCATATGGTGAGGTCTTGCTTTTTTATTTTGGCAATTTTTTTTTTTTAAGATTTTATTTATTTGACAGAGAGAAACACAGTGAGAGAGGGAACACAAGCAGAGGGAATGGTAGTGGGAGAAGCAGGCTTCCCGTGGAGCAGGGAGCCTGATGCGGGGCTTGATCCCAGGACCCTGGGATCATGACCTGAGCTGAAGGCAGACACTTATCGACTGAGCCACTCGGGTGCCCCATTTATTTTGGTAATCTTAGTAGCTTAGTTGGGATGCTCATACCATTTCTATTTAATGTAATTATAGGTTTGATTAGGAGTACATCTATTATTTTGCTATTTATTTTCTATTTGTCTTATCTGCTCTGTTTCCTTTCTCTTTTTCTTTCTCCTTTTGGATTAACTATATATATTTCTATTATTTCATTTTCTCTCTATTGTTGTCTAAATAGTGGTTTTTCTTTGTATTTTTAGATGTTCCCTTATAATCTACAGCACACATAGTTTACTTGTAACATTCTAGCTTCAAGTAAGATTAAATGATTTATCACAATAGGAAAAAAGACTTACAAAATATATACTTCCTTCCTTTCACTCCCATACTTTGTACTATTATTGGCATACATTTTCAAATTATATATATTAATCCTGCACTGCCTCCTTATTATTTTTTATTAGAAAGCCAATTATCTTTAAGGATATTTAAATAATAAGAAAAAATATATTTACCCCTCTAATTACCATTTATAGTGTTCTTCATTCCTTTGTGTACATTTATATCTCAATCTAGTATCATTTTCCTTCTGAAAAATTTGCCTTAACATTTCTTTCCTTTGCACTTCTTGCACTTCTAATAGTGTGGGTGGGCCGAGGATGAATTCATTCCACTTTTGTACGTTGAGAAGACTTTATTTTCCCTTCATTTTCTGGAAGGTATTATTGCTGAGTATAAAACTCTGTGTTGGCCAGTTTTTGCTTTTAGCTCTTTAAAGATGTTACTTTGCTGTCATCTCAGTTGAATTTTCCAGTCTTAAAAATTATTGTTTCATACATTTTGTCCATTTTATGTTTCAAATGGGGCAATAAATCAACTTTCTTGTCATTCCATGTTGAACAGAAATATGTCTGGAAGTAGACTTTTAATTTAATTTAATTCAATTTATTTAAATTTAAATAGTCACATGTGGTGAGTGGCTCCCATTTGAACAAGATAGCTTAGGAAATGAGGGGAAGTGAACTTCTTAAGGTGAAACAAGCCTGTGGTTTGGTTTCATGACACATACCAAGTGATGATACATTGGACAATGACCTCCGTGGAAGCACTCAAGAAGTATTTCCAATTGACTGACAGTGCAATGTTGCCATGATTTTATGTTTATGAAATGGAAGTTCATCTTTTCCCACATGTTAAGGAGTTAAGAATTAGTGCTAGTAAATGAGACACTGAACATTTCTGCACTCACAAAGATTACTAGCCCCAGACAACTTAAAACTGAGAGAGAGAGAGAGAGAGAGAGAGAGAGAGAGAGAGAAGCTTTTGTTTTATTTCTAAAATCAATTAGTCTCTAGCCAGGGATGAAAGTAGCACTTGCCTGCTTAATTCACTTCAATTAAGACAGTTCAGGTTGTTTGCCAATTTATACTGTTGAGTTATTAAAAGGATACATGTGCTTTGATGTGGTAGCTTCTCTGAGTCATACATCTGACAGTATATTTTTATTACAATTGAGTATCCTGGAAGGAATAATTCTATTTCTTGATGCCTTCATCAAAATAGAAGACATGTTTGACACCAATTCATTCAACCAATTTATTAATGAATTTATTAATTCTTTACTATGTTCCAGACATTGGAGATAAAATTATGAACAAATCAGATGAAAGTCCCTCACTTCATAGAGGTAATATTCTAACTGGAGGAAATGGCCAATAAACAAATACATACAAATATATATAAAATATATACAATGTGGGATTATAAGTGAGTAAGTGCTATGAAGTAGAATAAAGCAGAAGGGGAAGTAAAGAGTTCCAGATGACTGTAAATTCTAATAGTGTGGTCTAGAAAGGCCCATTGAGGAGGTGATATTTGGATAGAGAACTGAAGAGGAAGGAGTGAGCCATTCAGGTATTTGGGGAAGAACATTTTAGGTAGAAAGAATAGCAAGAGTAAAGCTTCTCAAGCAGGAATGTACAAGACATGTATATGTGCAAGCCACAGCAAGGGAGCATTTCAGACAGAGGGGCACACTTTGTATTTTCCAAATGTGTACCAAGAGCTTCTGATGATAACCTCATCATTCATCCTTTTACTGTTAACATATATGCATGTACAAAGTCTTTAACTTATGTATAACTTTAGGTATTTATAGATTTATTTTTTATACTGTGTTATTCTAAAAATGCCTATGTAATTCGTAGCTAGACATTTTGTTTTCTGTTTCTTTTTCCTTGAACATGACTATTAGAGAAATTTCCTAAAACATTGTTTTAATCATGTTCTTCTCTTTTTCAGGAACCTAAAACATTCTTGAATCAAATCTAAAATTTTAATTTTGTTGATCAAAATCCTATGTCAGGTGGTACCATTCATCTTCACATAGCCAGCCTACCTCTGTATTGCCTCTCTATAAGTCATATTTATTCCCATCCACGCATAAGATCATGCTGGTCCCCTTGCCTTGAGATCCTCCATTTCTCATCGCCAATTCATTTTACACATATCCTTGCAATAAAAACTAAAATATACCTCACTTATTTATTCAACAAAGCATTTATTGATTATCTTTCATTCACAAGGTATAATGAAACTTCATGTGCTTAACATCAGCCCTAAAGTATTGTTTTTTGTTTTTTTTTGTGAACTCCTACAGTAGTCTAAGCTACACAAAAGCACACTGTATTTAATGAAATACAATTCCTTGTTAAGCTTCTATTTTCAATAAATCTGTTCTCCACAGGTAAGTTGTAAATTCCTCAAGGGAAGTAGCTTTGTTACTTTGCATTTTCCACAGTGTATGATATAGTAGAAACAAATATTTGTTCATAGACTGATTTAATTCCAAAGGGTTTTTAGAAGCTGCCACAGCAATCCTCTGAAGGTCTTCTTTTTAAATTATATTTAATTACTCTTCTATCTTATGGATTAAGTAAAAATCACAACTTACGCAAAACTTTGATAAATGGAGAATATTTCATTGGCCAGAGAGCATCCGAGTCTCTTATAACAGTGAATGAAAGATGTATCCACTTTCTCTTTTCAGTTGATGCTATTTTGATCTGTACAGAAAATACAGGACATCAACTGCTTTAACAGTGATAAATGTGCACTAAGGCAGATAATGTAGAGTGCTGTGCTCCAGATGAATCCATTCATCATGTGTCCATCTCTGTGGGTGGGTGAACAAATCCCCAGATCCCCATTGTTCATGATAGGACAAAACATTTCTGTGCCTTTCACAGTGCAGTATGATGCTGTTTAAATTTTCATGGCAACTGTGAGGTATCCACAAAACAGTGCCTTACAAGATGATTATATGCTGCAACTAGACTCCAGCCACGCTGGGCTCCTTTGAGTTTCTCAACTTTTCTATCATCATGCCCTCTAAATTTGCTGTTCTCTCTGCCTGAAATGCTCCACTCTTAGTTCTGCAAAGGCTCATTTTCATTCTTCATCTCTCAGATCAAATATTGCTTCTTCCAGGCAGCCTCCCTTGACCACTTCTTTTAAAAGAAGATGTCCTTCCTTGACTTCTAACAACACCTTGCACTGTTAATGCATCTTTTTATTTTTTTCCCCAGCATTTATCCCCATATAGCCTAGCAGAGGTCCAGTGTTTGGTAGGTCCTCAGTAAAAATCTGTTGAGTGAAAGAAAAACCAACTTGCAAAAATAGCCACATGCTATTTGCCAGCATTGTTTATCATATCATGATTCATACTAAGAATGAAGTACACAAACCACCTATGTAGCATTTGACTTTCAATTTATAGCTTTAATAATTATTATTGCTTTTATTCATATCAGTAAGAGTAAAAAAAAAATAAAACAAGAAGTGTCCTATCCATCCATATCACTACTTGTCCCATATTTGCTCTCTAGTCTTAGCTTTCCTTCTTAGCTCTGTGTGTTTAACCCTGATTAAATTCATTTAATATTTCTCTCATCCATAGGGCAATGTTATGTGAACCAGAATCCTTCATCTGTGTTGTGCTTAATGCACAGAAAGCAAGTGCATCTTTACAACAGCTCCATGAGTTGGTCAGAGTGATGCTCTCCATTGTATATAGAAGGAAGAGGTTCAAAAGTAAGTGATTAAACTAAGGTCACACAGGTAAAAAATAAGAGTGAAGGCACAGATGGGGCAAATGAAGCTCTTGCTGCCTCTAGAAGTGTGATCACATGGCCCTCTGAAAACCTTATTTTCTGTGTCTTCCTGGATGGTGACAGAACAGACCACCAAGAAAAGGAGATTCTATATTGTGTGAAAAAAATCATCATCACCCTCCATGCTTCATGATCACAGAACTGATGGTTAGTTTAGAAAAGCAGACCTGTTTCCATGCTGTCTGTTATGTCTGTTTGGTTTTCTGTCCTTTCCCAGCTGCCCTCTATTCCTTTTGTCAGTTGGCCTGTATTTCTCTTAAGCTAATTTGGGCATTCTGCCATCAGCCTATCTTTCTGGATGTTCTTTTATTATTAATTTAAGAGTACATAATATTATATCAAAAGCTGTGCTTCCATATGGAAACAAAGTTTAACTAAAAAAAACTTCCAAAGTACAATTTTCCTCAGTAAGGTTTTTGAGATTTTTTGTAAAGCAGAATTACCTAAAAGAAAGAGAGAAGGGGGCAGAGGGAGTCTAAGAGTACGTCCAAGTTTTTAAAAAATTATATATATTATATATATGCATAATCTTATATCTATCTATATCTATATCTATTAGGTTCATGAGGAAGATGTGTTATGTCTGTGATTGCATGGACATGAGCATTCACATTTCTTGTCCTGGTCTATGGATGTCAACACTGGAGCTATTATTGAAAGAATGCTCAGAGTAGGATCGAAAGGAATGCTCTAAGCCAGCAGGAAAGGGGTCTTTTGGCTTCTCTAATGCTGACCTGAGATGGGTGAGTGTGGGGCTTGGCCTCTCAGGCCATGTAACTGCTGTGCCCAGAAATCACCCGAAGGGTGGTTAGCCCCAGCCCCTTCACTGACTGGGTTCTTGAGTCAATCATCTTTCCTTTCTGGGTCTCCGTTTCCTCTCCTAAGGAAATATCATCACTCCCTATACTGTTTGCCCCAGTGGTGGGGGAATCAAGTGAGAAACATACAAGAGACAGAATTTTGGCATTCATTGAAATTTGCACAGGAACAGGTTTCCTTCATGTTATTAACCCAGATATAGACTACTTCCTGCTAGCTCTGCTAATGACTTCAATATGTCCTTTTGGCATTTCTTCAGCTCTGCCTTTTAATGGTCACTTTATTTCAGCTCAGGATATGGAAGCTGCTTAAGGATCCTGCTCTCATCTGTCCCTTTCTGTGTCTAGACTGGTGAGGCAGACTTGCATTAAATGTAATTTTGGCACTGGCAGGCCCTCCGCTGTTGAGGATATCATGCAATGAGACCTTACATTGCCTACAGATGTTAAATACTGTTTGCAGGTGACCCAGCAATTCTGTCCATGTCTCTAGTCTGCATACTAAGTCTCTCCATCCCTCAGAAGCAAGCATGTAGAATAATCTGTTTCGCTAAGTGTCCCATAGGAATTTGCTGCTATTGCTGACGTTAAAAAAAAGGCAAAAAAGAAAGGCCAATTTATTTCCAGGCTTTTGCAAAGTAGCAGATGTTTCCTGTGCAAAAGTAATATCATAGCAGCATGTTATATCTGCAAAGGATCATATGGTTTTAAAAAACAAACTTTGTTTTAATAATTATACAAGGAATCATGAATATATTCTCCCTGAAAAAAATTCAAACAATATAGAAATATATACAGGAAATGGCTTTCTCTGGGAAACGAAGGGGAACTTCAGGTGATATGGGAGGTATTGGTAGAAGAAGGCTCTTTATTTTGCCTTTATATTGAAATTTCAGCATGTATCCTTTTATATTTTTTATAAGCATCTGTATACATATATGTACAGATAAAAACATATGAAGAAAAATCTTTAGGGGCGCCCGGGTGGCTCAGTGGGTTAAAGCCTCTGCCTTCGGCTCAGGTCATGATCTCAGGGTCCTGGGATCGAGGCCTGCATTAGGCTCTCTGCTCAGTAGGGAGCCTGCTTCCTCCTCTCTCTCTGCCTGCTTGTGATCTCTCTGTGTCAAATAAGTAAATAAAATCTTTAAAAAAAAAAAAGAAAGAAAAATCTTTAGCATAAATGGAATAATACTAAACATATTGTTCAGCAATGTTTTTTACTTAGTATGACTTGAAGAGCTTTCTAATTCATTACCAGTGCATCTGCTGCAATAAAAAATGCATAGCTAAATGGCATTCTCAAGATATGCCATTAATTAATAATTATAATATACCACTAATCACTTTCTTATACATGGAAATTTATTTTGAATTTTTGATATAATAATATTGTCATAAATATCCTTGTGCATACATCTTTCTGCACATGTACCAGTATTTCTCTTGGTAGGATGGGAAACGAAGCAAAATTGCTGAGTCAGACTTCAGTCAAGTTAAGTCTTAAGACTCCGTTTCCTTTTCTGTAAAATTAGTTTACTATAACCTATCCCAAGAGTTATTTGAGGATAAACAATTAAAATTAAATGTTTAAATTGTAAATTCAAGTTTATTTTCTTTATTGAAGTCCTTTTAAAAAGATAATTTAAAATCTTCTCCCTACATTTGTCAGGATCATTTTTATTCCTCTATATTTGTTCTTATATATTAAGATGTTTGATGTGCAGGAGGATAAGTTGAACAACTACTGATGTTTCTCTCCTCCACCTTCAATTCCATTCTCTTTCTCTTGGGAAGGTACAGAGTACTCTGAAGAATGTTGGGGTTCTGTATTATTCTGCCCTCTCTTTTCTAGTTCTTGTATGTTATACTGTTTTGCAACATTCCAATTGTTAACTTGTTTAAAGTCCTCTGTTAAATGTGAGCATGTATAACACAGATTTTCCCCTAAAAACTTTATCTTTCTCTTAAAATTCATCATATTCTCTATAGATCATTTCTTAGCATCTTATATATAATTTGAGGGAAAGGATTAAAACAAAGCTGCAGCCTGTAGCCTCAGGCCACCTCCGATTAAATGAGAACATTTCCATTAACGTTATTATTAGAGGTATGGATTTGAAATAGCTCAGAAAGATAACCTCTGATTCCAGGGTTTGGCAGAGGCCCTGAGGCAGTATATGTTAGCCAGCAGGTTAAAACAGGTCCTGATCCTTTTCCTTGGGTCACTTAGTGCTCTACATATGGATGCCCCTTAACTGCTGAGATGGGGAAGAAGCAGGGACTTCCACTGAGGTCTTTAAAGAGAGATGATCAAAGCTGCTACTAAGGACTTTAGAGGCTAGCACCCACTCTTAGCCTTGTGTTTTCATATGGCTGCATGATTTTCTCTTCATTCATCCGTTCAATAGTCTGAATAGGCTAGTGTCATATCTATAGACTGGAAATCCAGAAGAGAAGAACTTCATGGAACAGTTTGCCCTGCCTCGACCCTAACAAGCATTTGATCTATTTACTAAACACTTCTCAATATAAACAGTGAGGAAGGGGAAACGTGGCAGACCCCGAATTAGCCCTTTGATCTCTCAGCTCTTCCCTGAGAACCACTGCAAATGAATCCATGCTGTTCATTATGCTCCCCCAAGGAACACGATGAGCTGTTCTTTGAGGCCAGATTTTCAACCTACGATTCTCTGAGAATAGTTCCCATATTGTGGAAGAGATGACTATCTGGTCCAATGAGTCAAGAAGGATAAAAGCACAATCCCTTTGAAAAAAAGACATGGTTTGGTGGCTAAAGAATGAGAATCCAGCTTTTATCCTGGATATGACATTTAACTCAGTGCCTTAGGCACACCATTTCATCTTACGTTACAGAAAACTGAGGAAATGTTACAGCTGCCTAGGTGCTGGGTTGTTCCCAAGAGTTATGCCTTCAATATGCTTTAGATTTTAATTCAAAGTAGGGAATCACATTGCCACAAATGCTGATGTAAGCCTTTGGCTTTTCGATTGAATTTAGGAAACTTGAGATTTCCTTACAT
>CM053605.1:110492690-110601652 GCA_028646535.1 Procyon lotor
GGAGAGAACACAAACAGGGGGAGCAGCAGGCAGAGGCAGAGGGAGAAGCAGGCTCACGGAGCAGGGAACCCTATGTGGGGCTTGATCCCAGGACCCTGGGATCATGACTGGAGCCGAAGGCAGATGCTTAACAACTGAGCCACCCAGGTGCCCTTGTCTTCTTTCAATATCTGTGAAAACACCAGTCTTTATACTTTGAGAATTCTCCCACTGTTCCCCAAGTAATAGCTCCTCTTTCCTCGAATCATCTTATCTTATTCCAGTTTACAAATTTCCTTCATTCATTTAAAACATCTACATTTATGGACTTAGGCATAAGTTCTTTCACCAGCCATGACAAAAGTATCTCCCTTTGCTTTCAGAACCTAGCACACTGCCCACCATATACTACATGCTCTGTAAATATTTTTTGAATAAATTAATGAATACCTGTCCCTTCACCAAAAGAACTTGATTATAAACTGTGGAATGTGAATGACAGACATATGCCTGCTCATTGGGGCAATCATGATATCACATCCAAGTGGATGAGGACTCTCTACTGTGCAAGAAGCATGTTGTTGCTTCTATCTGGAATGCCCTTACCTCACTCGGGGCTCCCCATTTACTCACCTCTGAGCACTTTCTACTAGTCTTTCAAAACTTGGTTTAGCTTCTCCCTTCAGAAGGCTTTCCCCAGCCATTAAGGCTGAGGGAGGATTTCTCCTATGTACTTCCAGAGCCTACACTGCACATTCTGCTTAGCCCTTATCTCCTGGGACTGGTGTTAACTTTTTTCTCTTTCCCCTTATCCCAGTAGAACAACTTACTTTTTCTTCACTGAATCCCCAGTGCCTAACAAGTGTCCTGGAACATGGAAACAAGCGATTCAAGTTTGTGGAACAGATAAATGAAGCTGGTAGGGATGACTTTTGAGAAGTGGGTGTGAATGAAAAGGGAGATTGGGAGCCTTTTAGAAGAGGACAAGGAGATGGAGAAATGCTTATTAGGGTGCGAGTAAGACCACATCCGAAGGCTTCAAGAGTTTTCAGGAGATGAGGGAGGCTCTCTCAAAGTCAGAAACTAAAAGGTGAGGACTGAAGAAAGCATTTCCGTTCTCTGGATTACACTAGAGTATGCTACCTTGGTGTTTCTTCTCTACTGGGTTTTCTGTCCCCACGACATATTGCAGTGTAGAATTGTCTTCTCTTTTCTTGCTTGTGAACGATCCACAGGCAAGAAAGAACAATGTCCTGGAATTGTGTAATGCATGGTTCTGTGGGCCAAGTGCTCAGCTAAGACCTGCTTTCTCCTTGACCAGTGTTTCTTGATTGGCTTCCTTTAGGGAGAGCAGGGCATCTTTTGTAGGCACAGAACCTACATTTCAGAGGTAAATTTTTCTGGCAAATGATTTTTACAATTATGTTTGTCATGGGTATTTTGTAATTAAAGCCCACGATCCTGTTCTCTAATTGGTGAAGGTTCACGTGGCATGGCTTACATACACCCTGACTGGGCTGCCCCCTAATTTATTCTTTTACCCTTATTTTCCTTCTTTATGAGTCAAAGAACACCCAGAAGCTGCTCAGGACCAAGGATGCTGTCAGGTGTCCACACGGGTTTCACAAAATACTTGCTTCATCCATCAGGGAGAGAGGCTGCATTTGGCCACACAGAAACTCCATCATTTTAATATTCAGAGTGTACCTTCTTTTGAGTTAATGAATAATTTAAATTCTTCATCTCATCTGTATATTAATTAGCTGCTTGTTTTCAAAAGCTTTAAATGACACCAGCTCAGGTATCTTGTCCTCCGTGGTATGCCTCTGAAAGAGTGTATGTCAGAGAAACTTGGTTTGGAGCCCCACTGACTTTTCTGACATTTAAAACAACAACAACCAAAAAAAAAAAAAAAAACAAAACCCACAAACCTCCTCTCCAGTTTTTTTTTTTTTAAAGTTCAGGGAACTTGAAATGCTAAAAGCAGATGCCCAGAGACACATAGACTGTAGGACTTAGAATTTTAAAATTCATTCCAAAGCTTCTAAGAGACAAATCTGGCTTTAGAGTAGATGATTCTTACTTTTCATAAGCCATGTACTCAGCTCCGAGTCACAGTCAAAAATAATTTGTATTAAAAAATACAAAGTCAGATATAAAGTCATGAGATAATTGATTCCCTTTCAACCTGTATTCTTGCTTTCGGTGTGAGATCCTGGGCTGTACTCCTAGCACTGCTCCAGTCAGTGTGGTCTTGAATAACTCAGAATGAAAATTTCCTTGGGGCTTATCCTTACTGCCCTAAGACTCTAATTATACCATGAGAAGCCAATGGTGCAGAATGTTTGAGCTTGCATTTCTTGACTTTGTTGCTATGTAGGGAATTTGTATGTTTGGACACAAATTTGGATTCATCTAGATCAGTAGCTCCCTAGGGGCCCATAATGATGGTAGATCTGTGTGTGATTGTGTGTGTATGTGTTTTAGGGAGTGGTATGAGTATTATTTTCAAGGCTTCAAAAAGCTTGATGGAAACAGCTCATGTGTGTGAAATCAAATTATACAGTCTAACTAAACAATGTGTTTCTTGGCTGTGGACTAGAATTCTATTTGGAGAAGCAGGATATAGAAAGGATAGATACATTTTAAAGCCAGAAAGACTTGGGTTCAACTTGCAGCTCTGTCATTTTCCCACTGTGTGACCATATGCAAGTTATTAACCTCTCTGATTCTAAGTTTTCCCACTGGGAAAGTGGGAACAATATTCATCAGGCTAAACTGTTGTGAGATTAAGTAGAATTCTATTGTAGAATGTCCAGTACATAGTAGCCACTGAACAAGTAGGAGTTATGGTTATTTTGATCATTGTTTCAAAAAGTACAGTAATGTCTCACATTCTGATCAGAAAGTTCAAGAACATATAGCACTGCCTTTTATTGTTCTCTCTGTTCTAGGTACCATGGTAAGAGATGTTCATAATTTATCTCATTGAATCCTCATAACAACTCCACAAAATAGCCACTATTATTATCCTAATTTTCTAGAAAAAAAACCAGAGGCTTATGAAGATTTATAATTTTCCCATCACTAAGGTAGTAAATTGTACAGTCAATATTCAAATCCAGCTGGTCTGACTTCAGAACCCTTAGTCTTAACTAGTGTTACTAACTGATGTCCAGTCATACATGTCTTTAGAAAATTACCCAAAATGAGGGGGAGAGGGATTTATTGTTTCTTAAGATGTACAGTATGCTATTTAAAATTTTTTAGGGGCATCTGGGTAGCTCAGTTGGTTAAGCATCCAACTCTAGATTTTGGCTCAAGTCATGATCTCAAGGTTGTGAGATTGAGCCCCACGTTGGGCTCTGCACTGGGCATGAGGCCTACTTAAGATTCTCTTCCTCTCTTTCCTTCTGCCTCTCCCTGACTCAATCTCTCTCTCTCTAAAATAAATATTTTTTTCCCCAGAGAGGGAGATATTGAAAAAGAGAGATTGAGAGAGAGAGAGAGAGAGAGAGAGAGAGAATCTTAAGCAGTCTTAAGACACTTAATCAACTGAGCCACTGGGCACTCCAATAAATAAATCTTTTTAAAAAATTTATTTTAAAACATGAGGACCACAAGATAAAAAAATAATGCAGTTGGTCTTAGGTGATGAAAAGTGTGAATAGCTGCTTTAATAGAGCAGAGATGCTCTTGCCTCTAGAATAGTTTGAAATAGGCTATAAAAGAAAAACCCAAGACATAAAATGGGGCGCCTGGGTGGCTCAGTGGGTTAAAGCCTCTGTCTTCGGCTTGGGTCATGATCTCAGGGTCCTGGGATCAAACCCCGCATGGGTTCTCAGCTCAGCAAGTAGCCTGCTTCCCCCTCTCCCTCTGCCTGCCTCTCTGCCTACTTGTGATCTCTCTCTCTCTGTCAAATAAAATAAAATCTTAAAAAAAAAAAATGGGTTCAGATCAAATTTTCTGAAGGAGAGAAAAATAAGAGCGACAGAGCCCCAATGTAAAACATATTTCTAGGAAATGTAAAACCCGAGCCTGGAGGAACTTGATGTAAACATGCTCTATGACATGGAAAGTGGGACATCTTCTAAAACCGAAGCCGAGGATGTTCACTTATAGTAGTCAACTGTCAGCTGGGCTCTTAAACAAGCCACACATAAAATTACTAAATGTTAAAGAAGCATCCATGAAGTTATTATTTATTACTCTGCGGCCTGAAATGTGTAGGTAATTAATGTACATGTAACTAAATATTCAGGGAAAGGAATTACTAATTGTTACCTTCTATATTCCCAAATGATTCTGTGGATTTCAAGGTCATTGGGTCTCTTTCAGTGTGACAAGTCACTGTTCTAAGCTGTTGCATTATTATAGATCTATAGCATTAGGTCATCACAACTGACATGCAAAGAGGTGGGCATTATTATTAATTTAAAATCCACTGAAGTTTTATTTATGTACAATAGATGGTATTCAAGTGTAAATTTGATGGGTCTTGATATCTGTACACACCATCAAATTATTGTCACAATAAAGGCATAGAACATTTCCATCACTCCCAGAAGATTTCTTGTGTCCTTTTGTGGCCCTTCTGTCTCTCCACTCCTGGCCATGGGCAACCACTGATCTACTTTCTGTCACTTGGGTTAGTTTGCATTTTCTAAAGTTTTATGTAAGCAGAATAATAAAATATGTATTCTTCTTTATCTGCATTTTTTTCTCAACCTAATTATTCTGAGATTTATTTATATTTATTGCTGATAACAAGAATTCATTCCTTTTTATTTTTGAGTAGGATTTCATGTCTCGATATACTTTGTTGTTATGAACACTCATGTATAAGTCTTTGCGTGGACATTTGTTTTCATTTCTCTTGGGTAAATACCACAGGAGTGGGTCATATGATAGGTATATGTTTAACATTTTAAGAGACTGTCAAATAGTTTTTGAAAGTAGTGTTACCTTTTCTCTTCCTAACAGCTGTGCCTCAGACTTCCAGTTGTTTCACATCTCAGAAATATTTGATATCATCAGTCTTTTACATTTTAGCCAGTCTAGTAGGTATGAGAGGTTTTTTGTGGTTTAGGTTTACAGTTCCTCAATAACTGATGATGTTGAGAACTTTTTATGTGCTTATTAGCTATTTATATATCTTCTTTGTAAAGTGTTCAAATCTTTTGCACATTTAAAACATTCCATGTTCATGGATTGGAAGAACAAATATTGTTTTGTTTTGTTTTTTTTGAAGAACAAATATTGTTAAAATGTCTATGCTACCCAAAGCAATCTACACATTTAATGCAATCCTTATCAAAATACCATCAATGTTTTTCACAGAGCTGGAACAAACAATCCTAAAATTTGTATGAAACCAGAAAAGATTCCAAATAGCCAAAGGAATGTTGAATATGAAAATCAAAGCTGGAGACACCACAATTCTGGACTTTAAGTTGTATTACAAAGCTGTGATCATTAAGGCAGTATGGTGTTGCCACAAAAACAGACACATAGACCAGTGGAACAGAATAGAGAACCCAGAAATGAACCCTCAACTATATGGTCAACTAATCTTCAACAAAGCAGGAAAAGAATATCCAATGGAAAAAAAGTCTCTTCAACAAGCGGTGTTAGGAAAATTGGACAGCAACATGCAGAAGAATGAAACTGGACCACTTTCTTACACCATGCACAAAAATAAATTCAAAATGGATGAAAGACCTAAATGTGAGACAGGAATACATCAAAATCCTAGAGGAGACTCTAGAAGAGGATTCTAGAGGTTCTCTTAGAGGAAAACACAGGTAGCAACCTCTTTGACTTCAGCCACAGCAACTTCTTACTAGAAATGTTTGTGGAGGCAAGAGAAACAAAAGCAAAAATGAACTATTGGTACTTCATCAAGATAAAAAGCTTTTGCACAGCAAAGGAAAGAGTGGACAAAACTAAAAGGCAACCTACAGAATGGGAGAAGAAATTTGCAATGTTTTAGCCAATAAAGGACTGGTATCCAAAATAAAGAACCTATCAAACTCAACACTCAAAAAGTAAATCATCCAGTCAAGAAATGGGCAGAAGACATGAACATTTTTCCAAAGAGGGCATACAAATGGCCAATAGACACATGAAAAAATGCTCAACATCACTCACCATCAGGGAAATACAAATCAAAGCCACAATGAGATACCACCTTATACAGAATGGCTAAAACTAACAACTCTGGAAACAATAGATGTTGGTGAAGATGTGGAGGAAGGAAAACCCTCCTACACTGTTAGTGGGAGTACAAACTGGTACAGCCACTTTAGAAAACAGTATGAAGGTGTCTCAAAAAGTTAAATATAGAACTACCCTAACACCCAGCAATTACTAAATATTTATCCAAAGAATACAAACATAGTGATTTGAGGGGGCACATGCACCCTAATGTTTTCTTTTTGTACCCTAATGTTTATAGCAGCAATGTCCACAATAGCCAAAATATGGAAAGAGGCCAGATGCTCATCGACAGATGAATGGATAAAGAAGATATATATATATATACACACACACACACACATATGTATATATATACACATACATATATGTATATATACATATGTCAGTGATTTATAAACACACATATATGTGTATATATGTATGTATGACTGTACGTATGTGTATGTATATGACTACATATATGATTGTGTGTGTGTGTATGACTATTACTCAGCCATCAAAAAGATAGAAATCTTGCCATTTGCAACAACTTGGAACTAGAAGGCATTATGCTAAGTGAATGATATAAGTCAGTCAGAGGAAGACAAATATATGATTTCACTCATATGTGGAATTTAAGAAAAAACACAGATGAACATAAGAGAAGGGAAGGAAAAATAAAATAAGATGAAAAAGAGAGGGAGACAAATCATAAGAGACTCTTAACAATAGGAAACAAACTGAAGGTTGCTGGAGGTGAGGTGGGTGTTGGGATGGAGTAACTGAATGGTGGGCATTAAGGAAGGCACTTGATGGAATGAGCACTGGGTGTTATATGCAACTGACAAATCACTAAATTCTACGTCTGAAACTAATAATACAGTATATGTTAATTAAATTGAATTTAAATTAAAAAATTTAAAGTGAGATGTTCATCTTATTACTGAGTTGTAAGAGTTCTTTATTCTAGATAAAAGGCCTTAAAAATATACACATATTTTATTTTTGAAAAAAATACATATTTTATCCTAATCTGTGGCTTGTATTTCATTTTTAATTGTGTCTTTTGAGGAGCATATGTTATTAATTTTAATAAAGCCCAATTTATGAAAGTTTTCATTTATAGTTTATGTTTTCTGTATTCTAAGAAATCTTTGCCTACTCCAAGATTACAAAGATTTTCTCCTTTGTTTTCTTCTGTAAGTCTTAACAGTTTTAACTTTTACATTTCGGTTTATGATTCATTTTGATTTTTTAATGTACATTATGAGGTGTATTAGTTATCTATTGCTGCATAATGAATTACTGTAAAATTTAGCAGCTAAAACAATAAACATTTACTATCTCCACAGTTTCTAAGAGTCAGAAATCTGGGCCTGGCTAACTTGGGTGATTCTGGCTCAGGGCTTCTCTTGAGGTTGCAGGCAAACTATTGGTCATGGCTGCAGTCATCAGGAGCCTGACCAGGGCAGACAGATGTGCTTTCAGGATGGCTCACCCACATGGCTGTTGGCAGAAGGCCTTAGTTTCTCACTAAATAAGACTTTCTGCAGGGCTCTGTGGGGGTACTGATAGCATTGCTGTTGGCTCCCCCCCCCCATTAGAGCAAATGATCTAAGCAAGATTGAATGAGGAGGAAACCAATTTATTTTTTATAACTTAATATCTAAAGCTACACAGTATAAGTCTGGTTAATTCTATTCATTTCAAGTTAGTCTCCACACTCAAGGGAAGTGGAATTAATTCACACTTTTAAAAATGGAGGAGTACCAAAGAATTTGCAGGCATATTTTGAACGACCACATTAGGTAGGGTTTAAAGTTCATTTCTTTCCTATATAGATATCCAGCTGTTCTAACATCATTTGTTGAAAAGAGTCTCTTTTCCCTATGGTTGGCATTATTAGTCCTACTTTCTTTTCTAGATGAATATCATTAATGGTTTTAATTCAAAAGTAAACTGAATATTAAAAAAGCTATAGAAAAATGATTATAAGTAAAGTTTATATACATATGGAAAATTCAAATGATGGCATTAATTTCTAATAATATAATAATCTGCAAGTCTGCATTTTCACTTTGCAATTGCAGTAATTAGTATAATCTTGGGATATTAATGTTGGAAGACCTCAGAGGCATTAGCTAATTTATCTCAATTGTTTTATGGATATAGAAGCAGGAGTGCTGGGAGATGAAATGCATGACTGAGTACACAATGCAACACAGAGGCAAATCTGAGAGTATTAGAGAGTATTAGCTATTTTGTCTTCAGGACCAGGAATCTTTCTGACATAGCAAAAGTTGAAAAGTCCTTGACATGAAAAGTCAAAGCCTTAGGCTCTGAAATTATCACATCAAAATCCGTAAAAGGCACATTTAATCTCATTTAATAATTACATTCCTGTGAGGGTCAGTGTTGTTCCCGCCATTCTTTCCCTTATTCATTTGGTTTCACCCTTCCACCCATCCATCCAGCCACTCACTTATTGTTTAATTCATAAGTATTTGTTGAATATCTTCTATGAGGCAAGCATTAGTCCAAATACTGTAAGCACTCTCAAGAAAAACAGAGTCTAGCTTTCTCCTGTGAGTACCAATGAATCATTTCTCTCTGTGGGATCAGCTTTTGGATTCCACTGTCATTCGTCTATCAGGTTACCACTTAGTGTATTAGTCTGCTTGCAAATTACCATAGACTGGATGGCTTAAACAATAAAAATGTATTTTATCACAGCTCTGGAGGCTGGAAGTCCAAGATCAGGGTGCCGGCATGGTTGAGGTCGGGTGAGGGTCCTCTTCCTATCTAGCATATGGCAGCCTTCTCACTGTTCTATCACAGGACAGAGGACAGGGAGAGTGATCTCTTTTCCTCTCCTGATAAGGCCACTAATCCCATCAGGAAGACTCTACCTTCATAAACTAATCTAACCATAACTAACTCCCCAAGACTCTATCTTCAAATACCATGGTGGGGGGGTGCAGTTAAGGCATTCATATGTGAGATTCACATATGAATTTCAGAGTGATACAGACATTTAGTCCATAATACCCAGCAACCAAAACTTCTGAGAAAAATAGTATTTCCTAGAATTATGAAGATTGCAAGTGCTTGCCAATACTCTATGTGAAGGAACTACAGAAAGACAGAAGCCTTCTGTCATCGGAGTACATTTTCCTCCAGTTTTTATCAAACTTCCTGAAGGAATCTGCAAAAGAAAAAGCTAGGACTTTGGGAGATTAGTCACAGAATATATCACTTGTAGTTGGCATAACTGGGGTGAGTATCATCTGTGTTGAGTGCTTGAGTATGTGTTAGGTATTTGAGCTACAAATCGGTGATTCACTCTGACACTAGAATTAAGGTTCTTCGGTGGGGTGCAAGGATAAAAATTGTCCCTATTCATGATGAAACTCTGCTTTCCCAGGGGAATTACACTTTGTAAAGCTTTACTCCATGCCTTTTATGATTCAGCCATCATCAAAGCAGGGATGGAGGAAGGCTCTGAGATATACCAAGCTACATGATGGTAGCTTCCCTTTGAACTCCTTCACCTCAGGCTGCTATCCATAACTACCCTGGATGGGAATCCACTAACAGAACCCTCGTGAAGCAGTTAGATGTCATTTCTTCTTTCTCTCCGCTAATGTGAATAAAGAATATTAGTAAATCCCACCCATTGTTTTAGAAGAGAGATCTATTTCCATGGTTGGTATAGTCCAGTCATGGTACAAAGTCTGCCTAATGGGGCTGCTGTTTTGATGATACAGTCATCAGTCATTCTGTGATTAATACCAGGGACAGTTCAGTGGAGGGAACAGAGACACAGGCCACTCTAGGGGAGGCTTACCCTGAGTTCCATTACTGGTAGAGAATAAAAATGAATGTTAATTGGCCATACTGTCTCTTCACTAGAACTGGAAGGAAAAAACGGAAATTAAGTAATGGAAATGGAAAGTTTCACACGCAATCTCTGGACTTCTATCAGAAGGCTAGGAAGCACAACTTTCATTCCAAAGAAGGTGGCTTTTCCTCTGAGAATAGTTTGTAACATCCCTTATGGAAGGACAAGAGGGTTCTTAGTTATAAACAGACTAACTCTGCAAAGGAATTTGTCAAAGGGGTACTACACGCTCACAAAATCGTGGAGAGAATCAGGCTTGGGAATGCAGCCATGAAAGAGACTGAAAGTCACATTGTGAAACACGCTAGGTGAGAACACTGCCCTGCGGCTGTAACGCATTGGATAGGGCATCTTGCATCCTGTTAACACTGGCCCCGGACTTTGGGCAACTACTCCTACTATCACCAAAAGATCCTGAATCCTTCCTCCTTTGCCTTAATGACTCCCAAGTAAAAAGCTAGGGTCTGATTTATGAAACACCTGACTGTGTTTGACCACAAGAGAGGCTGGAAAAATGAGTATATAGCATTTCAGCTTCCATGTGGAAGGTAAGCCCTGATTCCCTAAAATTTATATGGGATAGAGGAGTGGGGATTCATTAAATATAGATATAGGCTTCAGGAACTGGGCAACACCCTTAAGAAAAAAGTCATATTGATTTGAAAAGTTCTAGTTTCTGATGAGGAAGAAGAGGGTAGTCGTGGCATCTAAGTGTAGCTGATGACTTAGGGGGTAATCAGTAGAAGAAAGCTCCGTGTCCCAGAAAAGGATTTGGGAAGGATACCATTCAGTGGTTCTCAACCTTGGTTTCAATTAGGATCACTTGGAGAGCTCTCAAAAACTACTATTGCCAGGGGTCCTTTCTAGACCAACTGAGTCAAAATTCCGGAAAGTGAATTATGTTTTAACATCTCCATAGTGATTCTAATGTGTGGGTAGGGTTGAGAATCACTGAATTACACCTAAGGCACCTGGGAAGAGAAACAGATGGGCTTTAAGAGATCATGGTGGGCAGATGCTGCGAGATGCTCCTTGCAGCAAGTTTGGTATTTTTGTGATCTTGTGCTGCTGAATAACAGCGGGAATCATCTTGTAACTCACCAGCATTTTTAAAGGCCTAGCATGACACAGGCATGTGAGGCTTTTTCAAATTGCAAAATATTGTTGTATGATTAATAAAAGTTCTCTTCTCCAGGCAGTGGAGGAGGGGGTAGCTGTGTAGGTTGAATCCCAGCTCAGAGGAGCTGTGGGCTTGGAAACCAGAGCCAGAGCCCACCACCCAAACTCTTTTTCATTTGTCCCAGAATGACTCATTCTATTCGAAGGAGGTGCGTGGGTGCACAGTGAGCAAAACCTGGGTTTGGGACTTATAAGAGATGCCCCAGTGTGCACAGCTGGGCAGAATCCTCCAAGCAGCGCAGGTAGCCTGTTCAAGAAATTCAGAGGGAGGCAAAAGCAAGGGAATCCATGTCTAGGCTGAATGCCTTTGTGAATCACACAGACTTCCTGGCCCAGCGCAGCCTTTGCCTCAGCCAGGAAAGATCTGGAATACCAAATGCCTCCAGATTTATTTAAGAACATTACCTGGGCAAGAGGGAGCTTTGGAATCAAAGTGAATTTCCACAATGCTAAATTTGCTCCCTAATTTCAGATAGAAGATGAAGGAAAGTAATTAAGCAAAGAATGTGTATCAAGGAGCCAAGCATTTAATGAAAAAGCCAGTGGCAGCAAGGATCAATATTTGCCTTCCAAAGCAAATATCTCAGAAGAGGTGTTTGGAGCAAGATAGGAGAGGTAACTGAGCACAGTAAGTAGAGTGTGAACAGCCCTGCCCTATGCACTGAGATCCCTCATCAGTCTCTATTTGCTCGTTAGGAGTGTGATAGATGAATCTACTGTGTGAAAAGCTGCTGTCTCTGCCCTTTGCGCTGCCCCATTAAGGTGGTTTGGATGTAACCTTGGAGGCTGGATTCTAAAGGGCACCATGCTGATCGAGGCTCTCAATTCAGTTATCTGACAGCCACTGCCAGTGAAACCACCCGACTGCTCACATGTCCAAGCCTGCTTGCATCCTCTTTTGAAATGTAACAATGGTGCTGGAATTAATAATGACAACAGAAGCCTTCCCAGTGCTGGTTTATATTTTTGGAGCAAACTATTGGCTGGAAGAGGAACTTGGAAAAAAAAAAAAGACCATTAGGAAGACTAGGGGAACGCTTGGTAATAATAAGACTGTGGTAGTATAGAACCCTGAGAATTTCTAGCCCTTTCAAACACTTCTAACTTGACAGTGACATTATTTAATTTCATAAATTTGAGTAGAAGAAATAGACCTTCAAAGAGTGGGTGACTTTCTTTGATATTTATGGTAAGGTTTGGGTTTTTGGCTTGGGCACATAATTTAACAAATATTTATTGATTGTCTACAATGCCATGTGCTGCTGGTACAGGATGAACGCTTCAAAGTCCTGTTCTTGCAAAGTTAATATTCTAATATGGAAGAGAGAAGCATAAAAAAGTTAATTTCAATCAAATAGAGTTAGTGATAGGATTGAGGAAGCAGTGAGAACTGAGATGCAGTGAGAGATTGTGGAGGAGGGATGCAGGTGATATGTAAGCTCAAGTGTAACCAGATAACTTCTTTGAAGAAGGGAATGACATCTGGGCAGTGTGTGTGTGTGTGTGTATGTGCGTGTGCAAGCGCATGCACGCACATGTAGGGGGTAGGTCTATTGCAAACAGTTTGTTACTTATGCAGCCTAAAGTATAACCATCTCTGAGGGTTCTCCATAACACACTAAGCAGTTTGAATCTTGTGTGGTACATCAGAGGATCTTAAAATTTATTTTCATTAGAATCATTTTGAATATGACAAACACTATCTCAGCCATGTTATCAAGGTCATCATCAATAGTGAGAAATCATGTTGGTAGTATGTACCCTTGGTATGATGTGATGAAAATGGCACTTTGTCTGTGGTCTTCCTCTCTAAAACCCATAACCTCCGCCTAATCATGAGGAAACACCAGACAAGTCCAAAATGAGGGACATTCTGCAAAACACCTGACCAGTACACCTCTAAACTGGAAACGTCATCAAAAATAGGGGGAATAAAAAAAGAATTACTTAGGATTTTGCCACTCAGAGTGTGGTTCCCAGAGCAAGAATTCATTAGAAATGCAGAATCTCACCCCAAATAGCCACACAAGCAGAATATGCATTTTAATAAAGTGATCTCCTAAGTACAGCAGAGTTTGAGAGGTGTTCATTGAAACAGCCTGTTGGAAAATGAAGATTCTGTGATTCTCAGAGTTTGGTTCACTGGACTTAGGGTATGGTCCTGGAGCCTGCATTTCAAACAAGCATTCCAAGTGATCTTGAGGCAGGTGGCCCAGGGATTTTAAAGTCCTATTGAGAGAGCAGAACAAGACTAACTTCATTTTGTGCTACACCTGCCATCTTGTCTATAACCCTCACATGACCTGCTCCCGAGAAAGGTCACAGAATGTCAGAACATTGACTAGCCGGTCCTTGAACCAGTTTGAGTTAGCCGATAGGAATACAGAACCCCTAACGGCCACAGGATGTAAACCCCGCCTTTTGCCCACCAAACTTGCGACCAGAGTAATAGACTAGTTTAAAGGGTTATTATAGGGTAAATTGTAATTCAATTGGCCATCTGCTTGTGGACCAACATGACTATACAACTTTCTGTGTGGCCACTGGCCCCTATAAAACTGTTACGCCCTTTAACCTAGGGGTCCAAGTCCCAACCCCACTGTGTCGGATATACTTGGGCCCAAGCTCGAACTTGCGAATAAACCTTCGTGCGTTTGCATCAGTAACGACTCCTCGGTGGTCTCTGGGATTCGAAATCGGGGGCATTACACTATACCCAGGCCTTACCTAACCAATTAAATCAGGACCTCAGATTGGTGAAATCCAAGAATTAGTATTTTTTAAAGCTCCCTGGGTGAGGTATAGGTACAATTGAGAACTACTGAATTAAAGGGTTGTAAGCAGGGATGTGACAGGGCCAGATTTTCATTTTTGATAATGTTTAAAAACAAAATTCAACTGAGTAATTGTAAAGATCTAATTTGTTTTGTTCAATGACTCAAGAATAGGGGTAAAATTCCATCTAACAAGTAAAAGGAGCTCTGAGAAGCTGTATAAACTGAAAGGTTTTAGAGAGGAAGGCAGGGAAGGGGAGGAATTTTATTAACAAAAGAAAAGAACGGATTATTTCAGACAAAGTCACTTTACCTTAGGGGATGGCAGGGGGTCTTAACAAGCAGATTACCTCTCTAGTGATAATGAGAAAATTCCAGACTGATTTGTTTAAAATTTCACTCCTTGGAGCAGCTGAGGTTAGTATTACGGCTTGGTGGGGCTTAACATAAATGACTCCATTTTGGTCCTCTTTCTTTTGAACAATAGATGTCTTTACTTTTTCCAACCTCTCACACCTATTACCTCAATATGCTTTAATGCTGTGCACATATGATATTGTGATTTCTAACAGGATGTGTATATTTGATCTTTATTCACCGTCTCTTGCACACAGCTCCTAAAGCCGTTGCAATTTCCTATATAGGAACAATAAGGGCATCTTTGGTATAATATTTAGTTTTGTTCCTAGCTCCTGAAATAGCTCCAGAGAGATGAAGGTGAAATGGGAGTCTTTTGTTATTCATAGTAAGTCCCTTTCTACCACACCTGAGTTTATGTGAAGTGACTTTTGGAAAATTCTTAGGGATGAGGGAGTGGGGCTGGAGCTTTCAGCTTACCTCTGACCTCTAGGGATGGAAGATGTACTGCAGCTCAACTTAATTACCAATGGCCAGTAAATTAATCAATCATACCAATGTCATGACACCTCCATAAAAGTCTCAAAAGGAGAGTGTCCAGGATGGTGAACAGGTGGAGGTCCCAGGAGAGCGGTGCCCCCAGATAGTATATGGAAACTCTATGCCATTCCTCACATGCTTTGCCTATGCATCTCTTCCATTTGGCTGTTTCTGAATTATGTCCTTCTATAATAAACTAGTGTAGGGGTTCAGAAAGAGTCAACCCAAGATGTGCCATTTTGGTATGCCAGTTATTTTGAGCTGAAAACAATCAAGGCACAAAAGACTCGGGAAGAAACTTGAACCTTCCACCTGACTGCCTAAAAGAATTTAGATAGAGGACTTGTTCCAGGAAAAGAGCCATCACTGTAGATAACTACATTATAATATGAACTAGCCGTGGTAGACAGGAGAAACCTAGCAAGGCTTGTTTGATAGAAGTCCTCTAGATGTTCCATTGTTTCTGGATGGCCTAGCAAACATTTGTTTACTAAACATTTACTCTTTCTATTTTTCCTGTGAATTGTCTTCTTTTCCTTTGAAGCTCCCCCCATACCCTTCTCCTTAGTTGAGGATGACATTTATACCATATTTTTCCCTTCTATAGAGTCTCATTGTTTATGGGGATTCCCTGTACATTTGTAATTAAATTTGATTTTCTCCTGTTAATCTATCTCATGTCAATTTAATTCTTAGACTAGCCAGCAGAATCTTGAAGGGTAGAGAAAAACTCGCCCTACCCCAACACTGTAATCTAAATACCTTAGTTCTGTGAGCCCCTGTCTAGCAAATTAGTCAAACCTCAGGAGGGGTTGTGGGAACCTCCAATTTATAGTCAGTTAATCAGAGGCACAGGTCACAACCTGGACTTGCCACTGGAATCTAAATTGTGTGTGTGTTGGAGGGAGGGTGCATGGTCTTGTAGGACTGAGCCCTCAACCTGGAGTCTACACCGACTGCATGTAGTGTCAGAATTGAGTTACATTGCTGGCATCTAGCTAGTGTCACAGAATTGCTTAGTGGAGAAAAACTCCCACACATTTGGGAACCAGAAGTGTCAGAAGTGAAGTAGTATTATAGTATTGAGAAAACACATAGGGAACACAAAGGAAACGTTTTCCTTAGCAGTGTGAAAATAATTCTATCATGCTGCAAAATCTTGCCAAGAAAACTTATCAGTTATAAGGACATTAATTATCTTAAAAAGTTGATTTCATATACCACCACCATCTGTAGTGATTCTAATTCCAAATAGAGATACTTTGGGGACAATTAAAAAGTATTTCTAGGACTCCAATTACACAAATGTTAGACCACTTGTCTTTTATACTCTCCAACGGAGGTATTGTTACAGGATTTCCTTTCTCTTAATTCCTGTGGTTTTTTGTTAATGTTGCTTCAAAGAATGAAAAGGTAGACCAGACAAGAGTGGTGGGCGACAAACAAAGCTTTCTGAGAGTACAAAGCTCCCAAAGATGGAGGGAACACAAAGGAGTTGTCACCAGTTTCTAAAGCTAAAGCTTTTTATGGACTTGTTAGCAGGCCATTTTAATCTGCTTAACCCTCCTTTGTGCCTTTCACCCAATCAGGTTTTTGTCATCTACCTGTCATGGGGTGTGGGGTGGAGGATGCAAAGTGTGGATGGCTCCTTGTAAAATCCTTTTAAGGGTGGTTTCCCCTTGGGCAGGGAAGGAGGGTGGTTGTCCCTGCCTGCCTTTTTCCTGACTTTCTGAATTAGTATCATGAGTAGAATTTAGCTAGCCTAAGGACCAGTCCCATCTCTGCCAAGTCTGTGTGATTGGAGATAAACTCTTGACTTCAGTTGATTCATCTCTAAGATGAGAGTAAGAAAACTTTACCACATTGTGTAGTTGTGAGAACAAAATATTATTGTGCATGAAAAAATATATTATTAACTGTATAGTTCTCATAAAAGCAAGAATTCTGAGAATTATTGTATGGAACAGGCAAAGTTCAAAAATATCATACAAAGGTCCTAACTCTAACAAAAATAATCTTAACAATTAAGATAACCACAAAGGCTTATAATGTGTCTGGCACAGGGTTAAGAATTTTACTTTCTTTACCTCATTTAGTCCTTAGAATGACCTAATTGGGCAGTTTTTTCATTATTCCAATTTTACTGAGAATATGAGTAACTTATCCATGCTCACACAGCTAGGAATGGTGGAACAAGGATTTTAATCCAACTCTATTTGATTCTAAATCCTACATGTTTAAAAAATTTGCTATAATGTCTCTTTGAGTTTCATCTGAATTTAAGGTTTATGTTTGGGATGTGCACACATCACCATATGATCCTTCACTTAGGATAAATTTGAATGGTAGTCCCACTTAATATTGGCTAAAACAAAAGCTTAATCCATAAACTCTATAACCAAGGACCTGAAAGGCAGGTCTGACCATGGAAAGTCTGGTCCTGAGACCCAAGAGTTAATGGGAACAAGTAAAAAAGTGGGTCTAGACTCACATTACTTCATACTCCAGCTGATTATAAGTAATCTAAAATCAATGACTATGGTATTAATTCATCCAGGTACATTTATGGGACAGATTTACTGGCTTACTCTAAATGTCAGCAGGGAAACTGGAGTTTCAAGTTGTAGAGGCCCATTAGCAGCCAAGGAGTATGTCTCCAAAACCAGAAGTCAGCCAGGAACAGATCAGTGAGGGTGGACAGGGTCTTCCCGAGGAGCCTGCAGAGGCTCTGAATGTAGGCCTGGAGAAAAATAGCAGGATTCTAGGGACTGCCCAAGAGGGATGTAAAGGTAGTCAGCCAGACAGATAGCACTAACACTCTCATGTTGGGGGAAATGGATTATTCAGTTTGTACACTCCAGATTTCAGCCAGATTGATGCTTAAGCAACTCAGTTTCCATCTCTGGGAGCAACACCATAGTATATAAGGACTATACCTATGGTTCTGGGGATAATAAATGGTGTATCTAGGCTTCCTTGTTATGATTGTATCACATATGCTGTCCCCATGTTTGCCCTGAGAAGTAAACAGGGCAGCTGCTTTTTCCATGTTAATTAATTAGTCAGCAAATTGTTGAAGAGTTAAGATGACAGAATAGTAGAAAAAACCTTTGCTTGCCTCTTCCCTTGAACATAGCTAGATAAATATAAAATCATTCCAAACATCCAAGAAATCGATGGACTGAGAGAGCAAACTGCACAACTAGAGGGAGAAAAGAGGTCACATTGTGGAAGGTAGGAGGTGAGCGAAAGAGAAAGAGAGAGAGAGAGTGAGAGAGAGAGAGAGTATGCATAAGCACACAGAGGATCACATAAGAAAAAACACTGACTGGGAAAACAAGAGTGGCTGATTATTGTGAGCTTTTATAACCAGCAGAACACACAGATGGAAGTTATAGAAATCTGTGGCTTGTGTGGAGCCCAGTGGGCATAGCAGTGCTCCTGTGGGAAAGGAGGGTAGAGGTCTGGGAGCAGATAGCATGGTGTGAGGATTCCCTGAGTTGCACTGGGTGAGATATTTCCCCTTCTTGGAGGGTATTCAGGAGAGGTGGCACTGCCTCTCAGGGGACCAAAGAGCCAGTGGTCACTGTTAAACTACCCCATTCATTAGCATATGGACAAAGACACCTGCTGAGGGCAGTTAACCTGGATCCTAGCTTTTTTGCTGTGTTGCATTCTTAACCTCCAACCTCCTGCACATTCATGTGACTTCCCTTCTGAGACGAAATGGCACTAGCCCCAGTATGGCAAGACCTTCCCCCAAATGATCAACATGGGTCTGTGCTGTGCTGGGTTCCTAAAATTTGGAGTTTTGAAATTGAGCTGATGTGCCTGACATAAAACACAGGTGCACTGTGCTGCCAGGTGGGCAGATAGCCCAGACACAGACAGGGTGAAGGCAGAGAGCTGAGGGATGCCTGGGACAAATGAGAGGAAATTGTTCACTCTTTTGTGAGGGCTTCCTGGACAGTGGCAGGCATGAACTCCCCTCTCCAAGGAGGACAGAGGGCTGGTGCCATTTTTATCCACCCACCAGCATGAAGGGACTTCAGTAAGCAGCACAGCACCCACAGTGGAGGCTTGAGCTACTTATGCCAAGCCCTGTTCCCCTGCACTCTGCAGATGCTTTTTTACTGGGGGAGGGGTGCCTTAGAGGTACAGTAGTGATAGGACCCTCCCCCAGAAAACCAACACAACACCTCCCTACCCCCGACATACACCAAGTCTACTAACCATAGAGTGTCATGAAGCTTCAGCTCTAGTGGAAATAAGATCAGGCTTATTTTAACAGGCAGACCAAAGCACACCTAGTTAAAATTCACCACACATTGGACAAGGTCCAAACACTCCCCAATGAAGGCAAGGAGAAACTCTGTAGAGGACTGACTTGAGGAAAAGAGCAGCCAAAACACAACAGTAGTGTGCATATAGCATACATCAGAAACACTTCCTGAAGCACCAGGCTCTGGACAGTATAAGACCTCTTCTTAATAAAGTCATTACTCTCAGGAGCAGGAAACATAACAGGCTTTCATAACAGAGTAGAAGATAGAGACCTAGACAAATTGCCAAGTCAGAGCAACTCATCACAAAAGAAAGAACAATAAAAAGTCACAGCCATGGATCTAACTGAAACATATCTAAGTAATATGCCTAATCCAGAATTTAAAACAACAATCATAAAGATACTAGCTGGGCTTGAGAAAAGTAGAGAAAATACCAGGCAGTCAATTACCACAGAGATAAAAGACCTAAAATCTAGTCAGGCTGAAATAAAAAATACTATAACTGAGATGCAAAACCACTGACCACAAGGATGGAAGAATCAGACGAATGAATCAGTAATATAAAAGATAAAATTATGGAATATAATGAAGCTGAAAAGTAGAGGGAAATAAAAATACTGGATCACAAATGTAGACTTAGAGAACTCAGCAATTCTATAAAGTGTAATAACATTTGTAACATAGGAGTCCCAGAAGAAAAGAGGGGAAAAGGGGTAGAAGTTTTACTTGATCAAATTATAGCTGAAAACTTCCCCAATCTGGAGAAAGAAACAGACATCCAAATCCAGGAGGTACAGAGAACTCCCATCAAAATCAATAAAAGCAGGCCAACATGAATTGTAATTGCATATTGTAATAAAATTTGCAAAACACAGAAATGAGGAAAAAATTCTAAAAGCAACAAGGGAAAAGAAATCCCTAACTAACAAGGGAAGACAAATAAGGGCACCAAGAGATCTGTCCACAGGAACTTGCAAGCCAGAAGAAAGTGGCATGATATAAGTGTGCTGAATGGGAAAAAATATGCAGCCAAGAATACTCTGTCCAGCAAGGCTCTTATTCAGAATAGAAGCAGAAATAAAGAGTTTCTCAGCCAGACAAAAACTAAAGAATTTGTGACCATAAAATGAGCCCTGCAAGAAATATAAAGGGGACTCTTTGAGTGGCAAAGAAAGACCAAAAGCAACAAAGATTAGAAAGGAAAAGAGAAAATCTCCAGAAACAATGACTTTATAGCTAATACAATGGCACTAAATTCATACCTATCAGTAATCACTCTGAATGTAAATGGACTAAATGCTCCAATGAATAGACATAGGGTATCAGAATGAATTAAAAAAAACAAGACCCATCTATATGCTGCTGACAAGAGACTGATTTTAGAACTAAAGACACATGCAGATTAAAGTGAAGGGATGGAGAACCATTTGTCGTGCTAATGGATATCAAAAGAAAGCCAAAGTAGAAATACTCCTATCAGACAAACTAGCTTTTACTTTCTTTCTTTCTTTCTTTCTTTCTTTCTTTCTTTCTTTCTTTCTTTCTTTCTTTCTTTCTTTCTTTCTGAAGATTTTATTTATTTATTTGACGGAGAGAGAGAGATCACAAGGAGGCAGAGGGGCAAGCAGAGACAGAGGGGGAAGCAGGTTCCCTGCTGAGCAGAAAGCTCCATGTGGGCTCAATCCCAGGACCCTGAGATCATAACCTGAGCCGAAGGCAGAGGCTTTAACCCACTGAGCCACCCAGGAACCCCTGGACAAACAAGCTTTTAAACCAAACATTGTAACAAGAGATGATGAAGAGCACAATATCATAATAAAGGGATCTATCCAACAAGAAGATCTAACAATTATAAATATTTATGTCCCCAACTTGGGAGCACCCAAATATATAAATCAATTAATAACAAACATAAAGCAACTCATTGATGATAATACAATAATAGTAGAGGACTTTAACACCTCACTTATGGCAATGGGCAGATCATCAAAGCAGAAAATTGACAAGGAAATAATGGCTTTGAGTGACACATTGGACCAGATGAAGTTAATAGATATATACAGAGCATTTCATCCTAAAGCAACAGAATGTGCATTCTTTTTGAGTGCACATGAAACATTCTCCAGAATAGATCACATACTGGGTAACAAATCAGACCTCAACAAATACAAAAAGACTGAAATCATACCATGCATTTTCCAACCATAATGCTTTGAAACCTGAAGTCAACCACAAGAAAAAATTTGGTAAGACCACAAATGCATAGAGGGTAAAGAACATCCTACTAAAGAATGAATGGGTTAAACAGAAAATTGAAGAAGAAATTAAAAAAAAAAAAATACATGGGAGCAAATAAAATTGAAACACAACAGTCCAAAATCCTTGGGATGCAGCAAAAGCGGTCAGAGGGAAGTATATAGTAATACAGGCCTATCTCAAGAAGCAAGACAAATCTTAAAATATACAACCTAACCTTAAACCTAAAGGAGCTAGAAAAAAAACAATAAAGCCTAAAGCCAACAGAAGAAGGGAAATAATAAAGATTAGAGTAGAAATAAATGCTATAGAAACACACAAACAAACAAACAAAAACAGTAGAATGGATTGATGAAACTAGGAGCTGGCTCTTTGAAAGAATTAAAATTGATAAGCCCCATTCAGACTTATGAAAAAGAAAAGAGAAAGGAACCAAATAAAATCATGAACGAAAGAGGAGAGATCACAACCAACACTACAGAAACATTTATACGAGAATATTATGAAAAATTATATGCCAACAAATTGGGCAATCTGGAAGAAATGGATAAATTCCTGGAAACATATGAACTACCAAAACTAAAACAGGAAGAAATAGAAAATTTGCATAGACCATAACCAGCAAAGAAATTGAATGGGTAATCAAAAGTCTCCCAAGAAACAAATCCCAGTGCCAGATGACTTCCTAGGGGAATTCTACTAGACATTTAAAGAAGAGTAAATACTTATTCTTCTCAAGAATAAGAAAAAATAGAAATGGAAGGAAAAGTTCCAAACTCATTCTATAAGGCCAGCATTACCTTGATTCCATAATCAGACAAAGACCTCACTAAAAAGAATTAGACACCAATATCTCTAATGAACATGGACGCAAAAATTCTCAACAAGATAATAGCAAATTGAATCCAACAGTACATTAAAAGAATTATTTACCAGGATCAAGTGGGATTTATTCCTGGGCTACAAGGCTGGCACAGTATTTGCAAATCAATCCATGTGATATACCACATTAATAAAAGAATGGTTAAGAAGCATATGATCCTCTCAATAGATGTAGGAAAAGCATTTGACAAAGTACAGCATCCATTCTTGATAAAAACCCTCAACAAAGAAAAGATAGAGGAAACATACCTCAACATTATAAAGGCCATATTTGAAAGACCCACAGCTAATATCATTCTCAATGGGGAAATCCATTCCTCTATGGTCAGGAATAAGACAGGGATGTCCACTGTCACCATTGTTATTTAACATAGTATTGGAAGTCCTCAGCAATCGGACAACAAAAAGAAATAAAAGCCATCCAAATCAGCAACAAAGAAGTCAAACTTTGGCTATTTGCAGATGATATGATACTCTGTAGAAAACCTGAAAGACTGCACCAAAATATTGCTAGAAATGATACATGAATTCAGTAAAGTCTTAAAATACAAAATCGATGTACAGAAATCTGTTGCATTTCTCCATACCAATAATAAAGTAGCAGAAAGAGCCATCAAGGAATAAATCCCATTTACAATAGCACCAAAATCCATAAAATACCTAGGAATAAACCTAACCAAAACTATAAAAGATCTGTACTCTGAAAACTAAAGAATATTGATGAAAGAAATTGAAGATGACACAAAGAAATGGAAAAACATTTCATGTTCATGGATTAGAAGAACAAATATTGTTAAAATATTTATACTATCCAAGTCAATCAATACATTTAATGCAATCCTTATCAAAATACTACCAGCATTTTTCACAGAGTTAGAACAAACAATCCTAGAATTTGTATGGAAACACAAAAAACCCCAAATAGCCAAAGCAACCTTGAAAATGAAAACCAAAGCTGGAGGTATCACAATTCTGGACTTCAAGTTATATAACAAACCCGTAGTGATCAAGACAGTATGGTACTGGCACAAAAACAGACACACAGATCAATGGAACAGAATAGAAAACCCAGAAATGGACCTGCAAATATATAGTCAAGTAATCTTCAACAAAGCAGGAAAGAATATCCGATGGGAAAAAGAAAGCCTCTTCAACAAATAGTGTTGGGAAAATTGGTCAGCAACATGCAAAAGAATGAAACTGGACCACTTTCTTACACCATACACAAAAATAAATTCAAAATAGATGAAAGACCCAAAAGTGAGACAGGAAACCATCAAAATCCTAGAGGAGAACACAGGCAGTAACCTCTTTGACCTTGGCCATAGCACTTTTTACTATTTATGTCATCTGAGGCAAGGGCGACAAAAACAAAACTAAACCATTGGGACTTCAATAAAATAAAAAGCTTTTGTACAGTGAAAGAAACGATCAACAAAACTAAAAGGCAACTTATGGAATGGGAGAAGATATTTGCAAATGACATACCTTAGAAAGGGTTAATATCCAAAATATATAAAGAACTTATAAAACTGAACAGACTTTTAAAAACAAATAATCCAATAAAAAAAAATGGGCATAAGACATGAATAGACATTTTCCCAAAGAAGACATATAAATGGCTAAAAGACACATGAAAAGATGTTTAATATCACTAAACACCAGGGAAATATAAATCAAAACCACAATGAGATATCACCTCACACTAGTCAGAATGGCTAAAATTAACAACATAGAAAACACCTGTTGGTGGGGACGTAGAGAAAGGGGAACCCTCTTAAACTTTTGGGTGGGGATACAAACAGGTATAGCCACTCTGGGAAAACAGTAAGGAGGTTCCCCAGAAAGGTAAAAATAGAACTACCCTACTAGCCAGCAATTGTGCTACTAGGTATTTACCCAAATGATACAAAAATACTGATTTGAAGGGGTACATGCACCCTGATATTTATAACAGCATTATCAACAACAGCCAAATTACGGAAAGGGCCCAAATGTCTATCAACTGATGGATGGAAAAAGAAGATGTGGTATACATACACAATGGAATATTAATCAGCCATCAAAAAGAATGAAATCTTGCCATTAGCAACAATGTATATTGAGCTAGAGAGTACTATGCTAAGCTAAATAAGTCACTTAGAGAAAGAGAAATAGCATGATTTTGCTCATATGTGGAATTTAAGAAACAAAACAGATGAATATATAAAAAAAAAGAGAGGCAAAGCAAGAAACAGACTCTTAACTATAGAAAACAAACAGGATTGCTGGAAGGGAGGTGGATGGGGGATAGTCTAAATGGGTGATGGATATTAAGGAGGGCATTCGTTGTGATGAGCATTGGGTGTTATGTAAGTGCTGAATCGCTAAATTCTACTCTGATACCAACATTATACTGTATGTTAACTAACTAGAATTTAAATAAAAACTTGAAATGCACGCAAAAAAATCAGTCAGCAAATCTTCCATGTGCTCCAACTAGGCACACTACCATTATTGGTGTGTGCAATCCTTCTAATACCCTAGAGTCCCTGCCAGTTTGTTAACCACTGTTCTTCTCACCCCTGGAGTATCTGACTCACTAGGTTGGGGTAAAATTAGCATTTCTTTCAAGTTACCAGGTAATGCTGATGCTGTTGGTCTGGGGACCACGCCGAAAAATCACTGGTGTACTAGTTACTGTTCTGCACTGCCTAGATGCCCTTTGGTACCGAAGGACTTACTCCTCCAGCTTATGGAGATGCTGATGACTACAGCTGTCAGCCCCTCTATAAATTGCCCATAGGTGAAAAAGCTCCCTTGCCTAAAGTCTTGCCTCAAGGGCAGCCTGAATACAAGGATGGAAGCATTCAGGCCCCCTCACCTCAGGTTGAAGACTCTGAAGGGCCATGCTAGTGTCAGAATCCTTGAGTGGTTAACTACAGCTCTTTTCATAAGTGCACTGAAACTCAACTTCTCCCCGGGCTCATACCTCTGGTCACAAAGGAACAAAAGGAAAGATAAAGCGTTAGGCCATCACCCTTAAGAGCTCAGGCTTCCTGAGGCCTACTGGGCCTGAACCCCTGCTCTGCCATCAAGGTTGTGGGACCATGGGTGAGCTAGCCACCAAGCTAAACTTTGGTTTCCTCATCTGTAAAATCAGTATAGTAACAGCACCTACCGATAGAGTTTCTGTGATGATTATACCAGCAAATGCCTAGAAGAGGATTAGTTCAGTGTCTGAAACTAATAAGCCCTTCTATGTTAACTGTCATTAGTATTCCAGGGGGCTGTGAACTAGTATAGAAATCAAAGGGCTTGGGGCGCCTGGGTGGCTCAGTTGTTAAGCGTTTGCCTTCGGCTCAGGTCATGTTCCCAGGGTCCTGGGATCGAGCCCCGCATCGGGCTCTCTGCGCGGCAGGGAGCCTGCTTCTCCCGCTACCATTCCCTCTGCTTGTGTTCCCTCTCTCGCTGTGTTTCTCTCTGTCAAATAAATAAAAATCTTAAAATAAAAAAAAAAAAGAAAGAAATCAAAGGGCTTGAAAGGAAGGAAAGTGCCACTCTCCAGGAATGTACACAGTGTGTAGAAAAAGGAGGTTAAAGGATCATCCAGAGCATGAGTAGAGAAGTACAGTCGGTTTAGGCCCATAACCTGGCTCTGCTCTTAGGAACCTCCATCCCTTGATTCAGTAAATATTCCTTGAACATTTACACTGTGCCATGCAGTGGGATGGAGTTGTGACATGTACATGAACATAAAAGACTCTTGGGCTAAGTGGTCTCCCTTCAGGAAGGGACTATGGTCTTGTAAATGTCACTCTAGACTGACAATACTTGTTTAGCAATGTCTTCACTTCCATCAAGCGGGAACTTTACTATCCCAATTCAAGTTTTCTGACAATTAACAGAGAAAAGATAAATGTATTTCTTACTCCTTTAAAAATCACCTGTGGGCGAGGTGTAATTTTTGAGGATGCAACGGTATTGTTTGGAAGTTTGTACTGACAGGTAGTTCAAGTCTTAAAAGCAACTGTGGAAGTAATTGCAATGAGGTCATCTGCTATTGATCTACCTGCATTTACAAAGTCCAATCAATTTAAACTCTTCATGACTCACCCAGTGTAACTCCAAGTGGTTTTGCATTCTGTATATGCAGGTACATTGTTTCCCAGCTGTTGAGACCTGTAGAAAATAGATAGGCCAACAAGATCTACAGCAAAATCATTCTCATTTTAGGATGGTTACTTATTATATTGGTTCTGTAATTTTTCCTCAAGCCAAGTATTGCTCTCTGCTGGTATACGTATGGGTTCCTTTATCTGTACTAGAGGAATCTATGAGATGTTAATGATAACATATTTAATTGTAGGTATTAAAACCCTTCAATTACCTATGTTTCTTGCCTGTGACAATGCATTATGTCACAACAATCTATAACCAAGAAGCAGGTTGGAGGTGTGTAAAGTAGATTATATCTATACACTTAACCCAGCTTTCTTTCCCAGTAAGAAGGAGTTTGGGGGACTAAGGGCACACAGAAGGCTCTTTAGGCTCTGCACACACCATTCTGTCTGTGTGGTCATCCCAGTCTCCTACCCAGCTTTTTAAATCCTGATAACCTACAAAGCACAGCATAGATTCCATCATCCCTGTGCAGACTGCTGTGCCTCCTTCTCTTCCTGCAATACTATGCTAGACTACCTCTGTGCTAGAGAGGGTAAGTATGGAGGCACACAGGTCCATGTGAAATAAACAAAGACCAACCAAAAGAGAACAAGCAATGGCTATTTATTCAGAGCTTGCTCTAGCAAGAGAGTCAGCCATCACTGTTTGCAGACGCAAAGGCAGGCAGCAGAGTGGAAAAGATTTAGAGTGAAGAAAAAAAAAGGGAAGGCTTCAGGTATGCCCTTATTGGAGGCGACTGGCACAGGGAAGCTGTAGGTGGGCTAACTGAAAGTGGGGCATCCTGTGTGACTGGGTAGAGGATGCATATTTGGCTTTCTCTGGTTGTTTCTAAGTTGGAAATGGGACAAAAATTAGGGAAACTTTCAGTTATTAATCAAGTCTTGGCTGTTTTGGGCCAATTGTTACAGAAGTTATTGTTAGGCTTCCTGGACTGCTCCTATAGATAATGTTTTGACTTTCTGTAAGTCTTACTTGCAGACTTGGGCTGATTACTGAAGATCATGGGTTGCTTTTCTGGACTAATTGTTGCAGACTGTGAGTCAGAGTTCTGTCTTTACATGTGGTTTGCCCATTTTCTGTTTGTATATTTAGTCTCTCACCGGGCAGGAAGCTCACATAATGGCCCAAGTGAGTTACTGAGATCAGTGGGAATACAGAAGAAGAAATAAAAGGACAGGATCTGGTAACAGGTGAGGGTAAGGGAAGACTTCAAAGACCAAAATAGTGGTTAAAACACTATTGCCACCAGACTGCCTGGATGTAAATCCCAACTCTGCCAGTCATGTACTGAATGCAAAGATAATAATAATACCTAATGCATAGTATATTATTAGTGCTAAATATAAATTAAGTTAGCTATCATATGTAAAGGGATTATAACAGTTCCTGACCCAAGGTAAGTGTTAGCTGTTCTTAATACACTGGATAATAGCCTATCAGGAGGAAGAGTAGGCTTTGAAGCAAACTTGAAATGGTTAGACCTCCAGGTGATATTTGGGAGTGAGACTGTTTTTTTTCCAGGACCTTGTATGTTCCCAACATCACAGAGTGTGTGTTTGCTAAGGACTAATGTTTGTGTCCCCTCAATATTCATATGTTGAAGCTCCAATCCCCAGTGTAACGGTATTTGGAGGAGAGGCCTTTGGGAGGTAATTAGGCTTAGATGAGGTCATGAGGGCAAAGCCCTCATGGTGGGATTAGTGATTTTAGAGACCAGAGAACTTTCTTTCTCTCTCCGAGTGTACACACCAAGGAAAGACTATATGAAGGTGGCTATCTGTAAACCAGGAAATGGGTTTCCACCAGACACAAGAATCTCCCAGAACCTTGATCTTGGATTTCCCAGCTTCCAGAACTAAGAGAAGGAAATGTTTTTTGTTGAAGTCACTCAGAATATGGTATTTTGATATAGCAGTTTGAAGTAAGATGGTATTTTCTTCTGTTTTGGTTACGCTGTCTCCTTTAATTGTAATGGTTACCGTAGGGTCAGTGGTTTTTGTTTTTTTGTTTTTTTTTTTCTTCCTCCAAGGAATTAGTGATACTACTCCTCAGGCAAACAGAATTATTGGTCTGAAAATCTAAATTGCTAGAATGATGAGTAAAATGTAAAATGAGTGAAAAAATTAAAAGATTGACAATTTTAACCATTAAAGATATTTTACATGTGTTTATTGCTTTACCATGTACCAATCATTTTCTCTTAGTGATCTCAGGCAAATAAAAGTAATTATTTTGCCTGCTAAGCATGCAGCACATAGATACTAAATTACAAATTCAGTTAATTCCCTCTGATACCTGGCTTTCAGTTAATTAGCATCTTAGCACTTCAAATTTTCACTGGCGTTCTTGACTGCCATTTCTAGGTAGAAACTGATTTACTTTTCAAGTATGACTCATAAGCGTATACTAATGCTAATGAGTTATTTACTAGACTTGAATCTTATTAAAATACCTTGTCTCACTTATATTTATTTGTTTACATAAGTTCTAGTTTGATGAAGTGAAAGGCAAAGATTCTGTGTAAATGTGTACTTTCTTAAAGTATTATCTTCTACATGTGTTGAAGGGGGATGGATTTTTGGGAGACTTCTCCAAAAACAAAAGAGCTGGTGGGTGCCATTTCTCCAACCCCCAAACCTAGTGCTCCAGACACTTTTTGGAACCAGTGGGAATGCTGTTAAACATACCCTGCTAACACAACGTACCCTATCCCTACATTCTTCTGCAGATACTTCTCATCCAATCTGCCCTACTTGGCAGAAGTTTCTTCAGAGTGGCTCCTATCACATTTCATTCTGCAAGCAACCCCAGCAGACACCAGCACCACTTCAGTCACTCCTGCTCTGGTAACAGGGGAAGATACCACACTAGTACACTAGCAGTCCCAGTAGCAAACCTTTTAACTGGTAGTGCAGAGAGTGCAGACAGTGTGCCCTACTGATCAGTGTGTCTGCAACCATAGCAGAATGACTGGGACAGGCATCTGGTGTGACTACTGGCCCTACCCACCAAGGAAAGCCTCTCAGAGGACAATGCAGGAAGAGCACTTAGCAGTTCAGTGCAAGCAAACCTCCAAGAAATGGACTGATCAGGCATGTGGTCTGATTACTGACACTGCCCAACTACAATGGCCCACAATGGCTCCAGACTGGCCCCTTAATAGCACAAAGACCAAACCTGAACCACAACAGACAAAATGAACCATGGCAGCCAACTGGAATGAAGGCAAATGAGGCTCAGCGACAATAGTAGGATACATGTATTGCACAAAGGAGACACTCCTGAAATGCCTCATTTAGTGAACAGGGGATACTGCTCTACAGGACACCATAGTACCTATTCTTCATTAGTCAACTACTTTCAAGGTCAAGAGAAATAACTGGCTTTTTTTTTTTTTAAAGATTTTATTTATTTGACAGAGAGAAACACAGCGAGAGAGGGAACACAAGCAGAGGGAATGGTAGTGGGAGAAGCAGGCTTCCCAAGCAGGGAGCCCGATGCGGGGCTCGATCCCAGGACCCTGGGATTATGACCTGAGCCGAAGGCAGACACTTAACGACTGAGCCACCCAACTGACTTTCTTGATACACAGAAACAAACAGAGTTAGATAAAGTGAGGAAATAGAGGAATATGTTCTAAATGAAAGAACAGGACAAAACCATAGCAAAAGAGCTAAATGAAATGGAGATAAGCAATATGCTGAATAAAGAATTCAAAGTAATGGTCATAAAGATCATTACTAAACTTGAGAAAAAAAGTGGAGGAACTCAGTGAAACCTTCAACAAAGAAGTATCAAATATAAAAAGAACCAATCAGAGATGAAGAACTCTATAACTGAAATTAAAAAATACACTAGAGGAAATCAACAGCAGATTAGAGGAGGCAAAATAATGGTCAGTGAGCTGGAAGACAGAGTAATGGAAAGCAACCAAGCTGAACAACAAAAAATACAAAGAACAATAAAAAATGAGAATATGTTAAGGGAACTCAGCAACATCATCAAGCATAATAACATTTGCAATATAGGAGTACCAGAAGCAGAAGACAAGCAAAAAATTTATTTGAAAGAATAAACAGAAAATTTATTTGAATAAATAATAACTGAAAATTTTTCCTAATCTGGGGGAAAGAAACAGACATCCAGATCCAGGAGGCCACAAAAAGCCCTCAACAAAATTAAACCAAGGAGGCCCACACCAAGGCACATAATTAAAATGGCAAAAAGCAGTGATAAAGAGAGAATTTTAAAAACAGCAAGAGAAATGAAAACAGTTACATGCAAGGGAAACCTGTAAGGCTACTGGCTGATTTTCAGCAGAAACTTTGCAGGTTAGAAGAAAGGGACATGATATATTCAAAGTGGCAAAAAGAAATAAAAATAAATAGAAATAAAATAGAAATAGAATAAATAGAAATAAAACCAAAAGCAAGCCTGTAACCAAGAATACTCCATCCAGCAAAGCTATCATTCAGGATAGAAGGACAGATAAAGAGCTTCCCAGACAAACAGAAATTAATAAAAAATTTCATTACCACTAAGCCAGGTCTTCTTGTAAGAAATGTTAAAGAAAATTTTTTGAGTGGAATGAAAAGGCCATAATCAGGAATAAGAAAATTAGGAAAGGAAAAAAAATAATTCACAGGTAAATACAAACACAATAAAACTAGCAGATTAATCACTTATAAAACAAGTATAAGGACAGTGAAATCAGTTATATATAAAAATCAATCAAGGGGTTCACAAAATAAAACAGTGTAAAGTGTGAGAGAAAAAAATACAGACTCAAATATGGAGAATATAGAGAACAAACCATAGGGGTGGTGGGTGGGGGGATGGGTGAAATAGGTGGAGATTAAGAATATACTTATAGTGGGCGCCTGGGTGGCTCAGTGGGTTAAAGCCTCTGCCTTCAGCTCAGGTCATGATCTCAGGGTCCTGGAATCAAGCCCCACATTGGGCTCTCTGCTCAGCAGGGAGCCTGCTTCCTCCTCTCTCTCTGCTTGCCTCTCTGTCTACTCGTGGCCGCTCTCCCACTGTCTCAAATAAATAAATATAATCTTTAAAAAATATATATATATACTTATTGTGATAAGCACTGAGTGATGTATAGAATTGTTGAATCACAATATTGTACACCTGAAACTAATATAACACTGTATGTTAATTATACAAGAGTTTAAACATAAATTTAAAATAATAAGTAATCTTTTTTAAAAAGGATGTGAAGTATGACACCATACTTTGGGTGAATGGTGGGAGCAAAACTTTAGTGCTTTTATCTAAAAAAATTTTAAAAGATTTTCTCTATTTGAGAGAGAGAGGGGGATGGGAGGGTCGAGGGAGAGAATCTTTAAGCAGACTCCTTGCTGATTATGGATAGCAACGTGGGACTCAGTCCCATGACCCTGAGATCATGACCTGAACTAAAACCAAGCTGGGTGCCTAACCGACTGAGCCACCCAGGTGCCCCAAAACTTTAGTATTGTTTTTTTGTTTTTTTTTTAAAAGATTTTATTTATTTGACAGTGAGAAACACAGCGAGAGAGGGAACACAAGCAGAGGGAGTGGTAGCAGGAGAGGCAGGCTTCCTCCCAAGCAGGGAGCCCGATGTGGGGCTCCATCCCAGGACCCTGGGATCATGACCTGAGCTGAAGGCAGACGCTTAATGACTGAGCCACCCAGGCGCCCCCAAAACTTTAGTGTTTTTAGAATGGGTTCAAACTTAAGCGACCATCAACTTAATACAGACTGTTATATGTGTAAGATGTTATATATAAACCTAGGAGTAACCACAAATCAAAAACCTATAACAAATACACATAAAAAAATAAAAAGACTCCAAGCATATCACTAACAAAACCATCAAACTACAAGGGAAGAGAGAAAGGGAAGAAAGGAACAGAGAACTACAAAACGAGCTGTAAAGCAAGTACATACCTATCACCAAGTGAGTACATACTTATCAATTACTTTGAATGTAAATGGACTAAATGTTTCAATCAAAAGACATAGCACAATTGAATGGATAAAAATGCAAGACCCATCTATATGCTGCCTACAAGAAACTAACTTTAGACCTAAGGACACATACAGATTGAAAGTGAAGGATCAGAAAAACATTTATCATGCAAATGGAAGCAAAAGAAAGCTGGATTAGCAATATTTATATTGGATGAAATAGACTTTAAAACAAAGACTAATATAAAAGACAAAAGGAGGATATACATCATAATGATAAACAATCCAACAAGAGGATATAAAAGTTGTGAATATTTATGTTTCCAACATGAAAACACCTAAATACATAAAGCAACTTTTAATAGACATAAAGGAAGAAATTTTCAGTAATATGATAGTAGTAGGAAATTTCACACCCAATTTACATCAATGAATAGATTATCCATACAGAAATTCAACAAGGATATGGTGGCTTTGAATGACACATTGGACCAGATGGACATAACAGATATTATTTGGAATAGTCTAACCCTAAACAGAAGAATACACATTCTTTTCAAACGCATATGTAACATTATCCAGAACAACTCATATGTTAGGCCACGATACAATCTCAATGAATTAAAAAAGACAAATTATATCATGCTTCTTTTCTGACCACAATGGTACAAAACTAGAAATCAATCACAAGAAAATAACCTAGAATGAACATAAATACAAGAGGGCTACATAAAATGCTACTAAATAATGAATGAGTCAACCAATAAAACAGAGAAAATAAAAAAATACATGATGAAAGAAATTGAAGATGGCACAAACAGATGCAAAGACATTCCAAGCTCATGGATTAGAAGAACCAATATTGTTGAAATGTCTATATTACTCAAAGCAATCTATACATTTAATGCAATCCCTAATAAAATACCAACAACATTTTCACAGAACCAGAATAAATAATCCTAAAATTTGTACAGAACCATAAAAGACCTTCAATAGCCAAAACAATCTTAAAAAAGAAGAACAAAGCTAAAAGTATCACAATCCCAGATTCAAGATAAACTACAAAGCTGTAGTAATCAAAATGGTATGGCACTGACACAAAAACAGACACATAGATCAATGGAACATAATAGAGATCCCAGAGATAAACCCATGCTTTTATGGTCAATTAATATATGACAAAGGAGGCAAGAATATAAATAGGAAAAAGACAAATGGTGTTAGGAAAACTGTACATCTACATGCAAAAAGAATGAAACTAAAACACTTTCTTACATCATGCACAAGAATAAACTCAAAATGGATTAAAGAACTAAATGTGAGACCTGAAACCATAAAATTCCTAGTAGGAAACAGGCAGTAATTTCTTTGCCATCAGCCATAGAAACATTTTTCGTAATATGTCTCCTCTGAAAAGAGAAACAAAAACAAAGTTAAATTGCTTAGATTACATCAAAATAAAAAACCTTTGCATAGCAAAGGAAACCATCAACAACACAAAAGGCAATCTACTGAAAAGGTATTTCCAAATGTTATGTCCAGTAAAGGGTTAATATCCCAGCTGTATGAAGAACTTATGCAACTCTTCACCAACCCCCCTACAATAACCTAATTAAAAATGGGCAGAGGACCTAAAGAGATATTTTTTCCAAAGAATACATACAGATGGTCAACAGACACATGAAAGATACTCAACAACACTAATCATCTGGGAAATACCAATTAAAATTACAATGAGATATATAACTCAATAGCTAAAAAAAAAACCCCAAAACAAAACAAAACAATAAACACACACACGCACACACACACACACACACACACACACACACACACACACACTACTCAGCCATACAAAAGAATGAAATATTGATATTTGCAACATGTATGGATATAGAGGGTATAATGCTAAGTGAAATAAGTCAGTTTGAGGAAGACAAATACTATATGATTTCCCTCATATGTGGAATTTGAGAAACAAAACAAATGAATGAACAAACAAAAAAGAGACAAAAAAGAGAGACTCTTAAATACAGAGAACAAACTGGTGGTTGTCAGAGAGGAAGCTGGTAAAGGGATGGGTGAAATAGATAAAAGGGAATTAAAAAGTACATTTATCTTGATGAACACTAAGAAATTTATAGAATTGTTGAATCATTACACACATGAAACTAATATAACACTATATGTTACTTATACCTAAAAAAATAAATAAGTAAAAATAAAGAGTAAAAAAAGTACTATCTTCTATCCTTCCATCATTTTACTGTAGATGCAGAAAAGGAAAAGATGTAGTAAAACTCTGAGATCAATCTTAAAATTCAAACCTCCTTGTATCCATGTGAATTGCAGCCTTTTATATAAAAGAAATTCAAGAAGCCTGATGATTTATTCTATTCATGTATGGTTGAATTGTCATCCATAATATCAATAGCCCTGCTCAGAAAATAAACAAGCATTAAGTACTAGCTGGTTTTATTAATTTTCCCAACAGCCATAAACATACATTAAAGATGTAATGAGCAGGAATTTGTATTACCATCGTTATATAAAACAAGAAAGACCATTTAAAAAGAAGTTTAAATACTTACTGGATAAAGGCCAAAAACAGGCTCTGTTTTTCCTTTGGAATTTCTATGTTAGGGTAAAGAACACATGGTAACTAACCATTCAATTTGCTCTACTACCGATGAAAGGGAAGCAAGGAAAATTGTAAAAAAAATTTTCATGGTGACTTAATAGATGTGGAGAAATACATCTCATTCTTACGTGCCTTAAAAATAATCCAATGCACCTGTGGTTTGAAAGTGCTATATTTTCCAGAATGTTAGCCAACAATGCGGTTAACCTGCCAGGCTATTTCACTAAGGAGTTTGATGACCTCTGTCTTTGGACCCTTACCCACCCAGTTGAAGCCACCATTTCTGTGATTATAACCATTCAGCAAAGATAATTTTATAATTAAAAAGAAATTTCCTCTGAAATGAGTTCTTTTTTCATTTACAAATGTCACTAAACCCCCTGCAGGCAGGGGGAGCAGCAGGCAGAGGGAGAAGGAGGATCTCCATTGAGCAGGGAACCTGAAGCCACTGGTCTCTGGCATTTTGTTAGAGCAGCCCAGATGAACTAAGACACGGGTTGAGAAGAGCTCTGGTAAAGATATAATGAAGTCAGTTGACATTGTCGTCTTGGATAATTTTCCTGAGCTGCTGGAGTTTTACATTTTCAGTCTTTCCAGCTCCAGGATTCCATGAAAAATGAGAGAGCTTATCATACACAGGAAGGAGTTTATCATACACCAGAGTTTAATGAGTGTGCACAGCTTTATCAGACTTTCTATTAGACGTGTTTAGCCAAGCTTGACCTCAATAGCAGAGTTTCTGATATAGTCAGATGGCCAATTGAATTTAGAAAACTTGAGCTTTACAAAAGTGATGGCACAGGACTTAATTCTACAAAATGAACACTAATAACTGATAGTAGCCCTGATTATTAAATTTTGTGAGCCATGGAACTGAACTTCCATCAAAGTATATTTTCTCATGACTGTTACTTTACATAGATTAAGTAGATAGATAGGGGGACAGATAGACAGACAAATAGGTAGACAGAGATAGAGAGAGTGTATGTACATGCAATCCAAAAGAATAACACTCAATCTTATCCAAGATCCTTTGCCTTTATCAGGACAGGCTAAAAACTGTCAATAACCTGGGGAAACGACAGGGACTTTGGATTTGTGAAATTAGTGGATTAGTGGCTGACATTCTACTCTCCTATATCAGTAAACAACAGCTAGGTGCAAATATGTTTCTCTTGCTATTAGAAGAGGTAGCTTGTTCAGGTAGCAAGAACCAGGACCCTGAAACAGTATGACAATGTGGTGACACAGGCTCTACCCACAGCAGACCAGAATTTGAATTCTACTGCAGCCTCATATTAGCTGTGGGATATTTGGCCCAGCAACTTAACCTTGTCACGCTTCAGTTTTGGTTTTTTTTTTTTTTAATCTTATCTGGAAATTGTAGATATAAAAATACCCACCTATAGGCTAGTTCTGAGTATTAAATGAGATATTACTGTATAAGTAAGCAACCAAAAGATATTTGTTTTTAAAAGGTGGATTCCAATCCCTATCTTCCAAAAAACACCTATCTTAGAAACAGCTTATAATTGTTGCATCTTCTCTTGCCTGGCAGTCTGGTAAGAGAGTGCCCACACTTGCTACAAGGGTAGCATGGGAGACCCAGCAGAGGGGTAGGAATTTGGAGGGTGTGTATTATTCATGCGTTAATAACATCATTGCTCAGGGAGCAAAAAGCCAGGCAGCAGTTGGCTGATTCCTCAGCTTCCCCAGAAAAGGAGAAAAGTACAAAGAGAGGTCTTTTTGCAACAGTTTTCTGGTAGGAAAACTTAGTAGTAGGAGAGCCTTACCAGAAATCTCACAGACATGGAGAATTGAATTGAGCGGAGCCGAGTAAAATGCGAGGCTACCCAATTTTCTTCCAGTTGCCTTAGCAGTCCATGCATAATGAATTAGTCCAACTGATGATAATGTCTCCCTTCTTAAGTTGCGAAATATGCTGAAATTTTAAAAAGGAGAAAAGCAGATAGCAACTCTCAGGCTCTTCAACTTGGAGCAGCTGTTAGAGCTTTCGAAATACTTTCCAAATGTTAATTTACTAATCACTCTTACTTATTTATCATCTTTCCAAGCAATCTTGAAATCAATAAATAGTGAAGTTGTACCCCTTTGACCTAATACAGGAAGACAGAGACACAGCACAATCATAGTTAATTTGTGGCAGAGAGAACACGTTTTGCTTCCCGGTCCTTTCCGGTAAGCACCAAAGACTGCTTCCCATGAGATAAACAATATCTACTCTCATATTTGGAAATAGGAAGATTGCATTTAGACCATTTGATAACAGTGCTTTCAGCACTCATACACACTCCCACTTGCCACTCTGGAGACTCATAACTCATCTGGATTATTTGTTCTTGGAAGAAACTAAGCACAAAAACACAGAAGACATATCACAGGGACATGGATAAATATACCTAATTATACACTGCGCTATTAGCATGACATGAATTGCTGTTTCTGAAAATGATCTGACAGCCAGCGAAAGCTCCCTTGTCACTGGCTAGCCTATCTATTAGCAAGCAGGGCTTTGCAAAGAGCAGTCACTGCTATGACACTCTCCAGCTGGGGCTGTGGTTCTGTGCTTCAACATCTTTCCCTTTCCTTGCTCGTGAAAACGAGTCCCATATTTCAAGTTAGTTCTTTTTTTTTTTTTTAATGGATTAAACATAGCTGCAGGCATCCTCATGCTTTCCTGGGTATTGTTGATGTTTCTCAGTTTACTTAATCAACAGTTAAAACCCAGGTAATCATAGATTAAAGACAGAGCCCCATATATTTAAAGCCTTTGGCTCACCCTGCATGGAGAATTTGCAAATACACTCTGCAGCACCTCCTGCATACGGAGACTTCTTTGTCCTTTATTTGTTTGACCCTCACAATTCATTTAGATCAAATCACACACTAGTTGTTTATGCCAAAATCCCTGTGTTTAGTGACTATCAAGTGAACATTTGTCTTCTTTGGATTCTATTTCTTTTTTAAAGATTTTATTTATTTATTTGTGAGAGAGAGAGAGAAAGCGTGCCTGAGCGCACAAGCAGGGGGAGCAGCGGGCAGAAGGAAAAGCAGGCTCCCGGCTGAGTAAGGAGCTTGCTGCAGGACTTAATCCTAGGACCCTAGGATCATGACCTGAGCTAAAGGCAGAAACTTAACTGACTGAGCCACCCAAGTGTCCCCCTTGGATTCTTTTTTATAGCACTGAGACCAATGATAAGATTTTCCTCTTTTTACAAAGTACCAACCCCTATCCAAGAAAAGAGGTAAATGATTTTGCTGCTTGGTCTAAGACCTGATATGTGTTAACAGATATACATGGCATACAGGATTTTTCAGAAATGTGCAATGGGTGCTCAGCCTCTGGCTGAGTTTACTTGGGAAAGAGGCTCTCTTAAAATATTCAGGTATAATTTTAGAAACAAATATGGAGCATGTAGAATTGGTGGGAGTGGGGGTTCCATCTGCAAAAGGGACAGTATTTAAAATTTATTAATGCGCTTTCTTTTTGCCTACCTGAGTTCTTTACCTTGGTCTTGGTTGGACCAAGGTTTCCATCTATATGCAGGGATGGGGAAGGGTTTGAGAAATATTACAGAGAGACTACAGAGAGAAAGATGGATATAACATTTACTGTTCCTATGCAAATTAGGATTTTGCAGCAGAGCAATAGCCCTGAAAACCAGGGGACTGTCATAATAGAAAATTTGCTAAATGCCTTTATACATTTACTCTCACCTTTTTTGAGAGTGATTTTTGACATATCCTTTAGTATGTCAATAGCCATGCCTGAAAGACTCATAATACTGGGTTTTCTTTTAGTAAGAAGACAACAAAGCCAGGAGGCCTAATAGCTAATAACATAAAACCGTAGAATTTGGGCTTGGATAGGGACAGGTTCACTGGATCAGAGATGATACCATTAACAACTCAAGGAAGAGGATTTCTTAGGATGTCCTACTTACCAACAACAACTTACAGGCCACAGGTTTGGACAGAACAGAGCTCTCAGGTTTAGCTTGCCCACCTACTGCCAGTGCCCACAGGCCATGGGTACCAAACTGATAGCCAGTGGACCTACCAGTCAGCCTGCTGTGATTGTAAGGTAACTGTAAACAGTCTGGGCTGGACCAAAGTTGTAGCAGACACTCAAGTATCTACAGAGAGCTAGAGTCAAGGAGAGTCACTTCATCCAGGGAGAGCTTCTGTGCCTTCATCAAGCAAGAAAGACCGTGTCATAAACCAATTCAGCCAGTCTGGGGGCCAGCAGTACAGGAACTGTTCCAGCCGGGCAGGAACAGCACTCTGGAGAAAAGAGACACCAGCTAGCACATAATCAAGGACGGAACAAGGCCAGGGATTTTTCAATCACTTCTCCAAAGTGATTGAAAAAGAAGTAAGACTTTTACCCAAAATTGCACTCTATCTATTGTAGGTAGAGAAGCAGGGAAAGGGGAGGAGGAGGGCTATCTAAGGGACTAAATATTTTTCCTAAAGCGTCCAAAGATTATATGAAGGAATGCACATGCACACACAACGGATCAGATTAAATTTAAACTGGATTGGACATTTAGTTAACAATGTTCTTGCCAACTAGTGGGTAGAGGTTTGGAAGAAATGCTGGTTCAGAGTTCTGCTGAAGGCTTTGGCAAACAGGCAGAATTACACTCCTCTTTTGCAAAAAAGATGCCACTATCTTTGGGATGAGCTGAGACATTCTACCTCTTTGCCAAATTTGAGTACCTCTGAAAGTGATTTTCTTTTCTTTTCTTTCTTTTTTTTGGTGTGTGATTTGCTACTCATTATTTTTCAATCTTTCTTTAAATTTTATTTACTTATTCATGCTTGGGATTCATCTTAAACCTTTTCAAGGAAAAAGAAAGCTCATAGTTAGCCAAATCAAGCTTTACTATAAATATTCCAGGATGCTCTATCAAGTTAGACAAGGGCTTGCACTTATTTGGGTTGTCAGTTGGTTTGCTCAGAAGCAGCTCTGGGCTGGGTTTATTTGGGAAAGAGGCTCTCTTGAAATTTTCTAGAAAAGAGGAGCCCCTGGGTAGCTCAGCAGGTTGAGCCTCTGCCTTGGGCTCAGGTCATCTCAGGGTCCTGGAATCGAGCCCCGCATAGGGCTCTCTGCTCAGCAGGAAGCCTGCTTCCCCCACCCCCTCTCTCTGCCTGCCTCTCTGCATACTTGTGATCTCTCTCCTCTCTGTCAAATAAATAAATAAAATCTTTAAAAAAAAAAAAAGAATTTTTCTAGAAATGATTTTGGAAACAAATATGGAATATGTGAAATGGGGCCTCCACAAGTAATCTCATACAATTTGTTGAAAGATGACAGTGATATGTTTCTCTGATGCCTGAGAGCATGATCTTGAGGTCCCATGGGTTCTGGTTTCCAAATATTCCTTCCCCTGGAAGGAAGAAGTTACTCAGTTCAGCGTCAAAGGACCTAGTTTGATTATTAGTCCCTCATCTCATTGCACTGATGAATTAAATGAGATAATGCACATAGAATCAAACCTTCCACAAATGGAAGCTGTTATCATTGTGATCATTTTTTTATGTGGCACCTGATTACTGATGAAAGGTGATTTGAGTTTTACTAAAACAGCAAAAGTTGAATCAAGCAAATTTCTATAGCCAACTTGCTTGTAAACATCAATCCTCTCCTAGGGAACTTTTGGGGTCCCAGGTTCAGAAGTCCAGGAAAATGGCAGACTTTATGTCCATACATAAGACATGGCGATGACAGAAGAATCATAATTGCTATATTACTGAGTACTTAGTATGTGTGAATGTCTAAACACCTTACAAGATTTATCTCATTTAACCTTCAGAGTGACCTTATGAGTCAGGTGCTGTTTATCACCCCCATTTTATAAATTTGAAAACAGGTTTGGAGATAGCACATAACATGCTCAGGATCAGCAGCTCAAAAACCTAGGAGACTAGAGTGACATCTGAGTCTGACACCCAAATAGCCAACAATGCTAGGAAAGTCAAGGCCATAGTCTTCTGTCTCACATCAGACAGAAACTTGTTATCCTGTCCCCCTCCACTACCTTACATGCAATAGGACCCTAAGTTTAACTCTGCTACAGATTAGATGTGCAGAAAAAGTATAATGTCCTCATTGTGTCTACAATCTGGTCTTCTCACTGGTTAGCAAGGACACAATAAATTAAGGGTTCCATCCAAAGAAGCTATCACCAAAAAAGTAGATTGGACAGAAGCAAGGAGAAGGTAGATTTGGAAGGGTTTCCTGGAGAACAGGAGGACTTCTGAGTTGCCAGAGGAAAAGCCCATGAATCCTATGTACCTATCAGGAGAAGGAGAGAAACTTACAGAATGAATGAGGGCCAGAGAGAGAAAAAGGATAGGTTTAAGAGTTTCCCTCACATAATCTAGAGATGTCTGCCTGTGTATGTTTGTTCTACAAGTAAAGGCTATGCGATCACAGAGAGAGAAGAGATCTAGGAGGGAAGGGGAATGTAGGGTAGTTTCTATTATTACTATAAATAACCACTCACATTTGTATACCGTTGTACAGTCTTAACACTTTACAGTCTATAATACACTTTCATACATGTAATCTCACCAGCTACTCCAGTAGTAGTTGTTCCAACCTATAGGCCTTCTTTGTGTGCAGAGACAGTAGAAAGCAATTAGCATGCCCATGAAACTAACACTGTTTATATTTCATGCTTCAAAGCTAATAATCTCCCAGTAGTTTTATTGGTTCATTCATGTTAATATAAACTGTTCATTGTGAATAGAATTGGGGACAACAATGGTTACAGCATATCAAAATGTTCTCAATTACTAATTAGATTTAATTGCATATAAAATTTAATTGCATATCCCTGTGGTTTATAATATTTATTTAATAAAATTTATTGAGCATCTAAAAAAAAAAAAATGTTCTCAATTACTTTAAAATGCCAATACTTGTCCTTTGGGTAGGCCCTGCCCAAGACATCACTTACACATGCTAAAGCTTGTAAGTGAGTCACAAGACCTTACTTTACCTTGTCATTCACATTGATAAGGGAAGCACAAATAGGCCCCAATTAAGAGTTTTCTCACTGTCCTTCAAGCTGTTTACAAATACTTACAGGTTTTGATCATGGATGATACTGGGTAGCTATGACATAATGCTATTTGCAAAGAGCGGGTATTGTTAACCACCAACTATCCACACATGCATTACCCAGATGGCAAGGATCATGCTTCCACTTCCATCTGCTGCATCACCCTGAAGTCAGGGACAAGTGGTTTTCCCAGCCCCTCTCCTCCAACCCATACCAGCGGGAAGATTATCTGGTTCTCAGTTACCCACTAAAATGCTTCCTTCCTTGGGAATTGTCTGCTTATATCCCCTCAACCCGCACCTCATGTAAGATTAATGACAAGGCAATAAAAGATGTGAAACGGTGATTATTTCACTGAGATTCAAAGGGAACAGCAGACACAGCACCAATTCATTTAAACTGGCAGATTTTCACTTGGGGCTTCATTTGCCCAAACGTTGGCATGGACAGAGCTGGCTGCCAGTGTGAGTTGAGTTCCCATCATGGCTGATTGGTGGCGGTGACACCTCCCAGAGGCAACTCCAGCTGCAGCAACTGTATGCTTCTTGCTGGGGCAGATCATGGTCTTTCAGAGAGCAGGTGGGCCCTTCATGGGACCAAATGCAATGCCACCTTTCCCACCTTTCCCACACTCCCCCATGAGTGCTGTGTGGTTTTAGGGGTTCTCCCACCTCCATGCACAATTGTTCTGATTGATGTTTAAAAACAATATATGCAAATGTACATCTATCTAGCTATATGAATATATGCATAAATACATGTATGAATCACTAAAATAATCTTGTCAAAAGTGAGACTATGAGCCATAATTAAAATCTCATTTTAAAAATTGTTGGTGCTGTTATTCTATTTTGGTTCCTAGCAAATGAAATATTTGCTCTCCTTATTTTTGTCCATTCCACTTGAGCAAACATATACCTCTTCCTAGGGGACCAGAAAGATAGCCTCTTAGATTCATGGCTATAGGTAGTAAGGTTTTCTCAAAGAGGAGGTAGAGGTACTGCATGGTACTTGCCAGAGACTTGGAGGAAAGCAATTTTAAAGCAAAACTGTTCATGCAAAATAGTTTTAATGCATTGCAAGGGGACATATAACCACCAGATCTAAAAGATGATTTACATGTATTTATTCATTTGTTCACTCAATGCATATTTATTGAAAGGTTCTATAGTCCCTCTGAGGACACAGAGAAATCAATGTGAGACATTTCTTTCCAAGTTACTTAATGATATACTTGGAGGAAAGAATTTCTCTAGTACCACCTTAAATCACCCACTTGGTGTTTTTCAGAGCATTTTCATATCACTTGTTCCCATTGATTTGAAACAGGCAAGGCTGGCATTATTCTCCTCTGACTGATGAGAAGACCAAGGCCTATCTACCATCTTGTGTGTGCTGTAGGTGTTGGTGGAGATAGCACCAGAACCACTCACTAATTGTGTGACTCAGGGCAGGTTATCTGACTGCTCCCGAGCCTCAGTTTTCTTATCTGTGAAAAGGGCATGAATAATACCTACTAACATAATAAAATAATGTTTGTAAGGGCTTGGCATCATGCTTAATACATAACAGGTGCTCAATAAACAGTAGCTGTTCTTAGAAATTATAGCTGTTCTAAGAACTAAGATAACTCTTAGTTATTGCTGTTGTTAAAAAGATACTGTTAACAAGATGATAGTGCCACGTGGGGCTCACTCTCTGGATATTTTCCGAAGCAACGGGAAGAGCTCAATTTTAGTCTTTGGAGTCACCAATGGGTCTTAGTTGAAAGATGGTAAAGCAGGGTTAGTGGACAGGATTCTCACTCCTTATTTTCAATCCACCCACAAACATACACACATGTGTGTGTATGTGTGCATGCACACTCATACTCAGGGCCATCTCTAGCCTCAATTTCACTTTGACTCTTTTCAGGTTGTGGTAAAAACAGGGTCAGTTAACCCCAAAGAGAAAGCGCTGTGCTGTGGGAGGCCTGCAGGGATCTGAGTGGTTGCTAGGTTACCATCCCCTAAGACTGGTCTGCTTCAGCTGGCCAGGAGATTCCAGAGATTCAAGCTGATTCACAGTAATCCCTGCTGATCAGCGCCCAGTCCAGAGGTCTTTGCTTTAAGGTCTCCCAGGAACATGTATCCACACAAAAGCAGATTTGCAGTAAATGTGTGTAGGAAGCCTTACTGAATCTGATTCCTGTGGCCAGGCTGACTTGAGGGGGAACAAGGAGGACAGGGGCAGGAGTCCCTGCACCTGCCTTTGTTTCCTGGCTCCCAGAAAAGGGCTGGAGATTAGTGGGCTGTGCTTTGTAGAAGGAAAAATTTCAGAGTTTTTAAAGTGAAAAGATGTGCGTGTGGATTGATAGGGGAAGGTTAAGGCCTTTGAGACTTGTTCTTAAGTAGCTTCTGTGGAAATAATGGTGATGAACATGGCCGTGCTCTTCACCAGGGAGCCTTAGATATGGCAGGAAAGAAATCCTGATGCAGCCTCAGTCAACGGCTCAATTCTGAACCTAGCAACTATTTTTCACTCATTTGCTCAGAATTTGGCAAAGAAGCCATTTTCAGTTCCACTCAACAAATATTTACAGAGCACTTACTCTATGCCAGATGTGCTAGTTATAAGGATACAGTAGTAAGAGATGCACACGGGGCCCTGTTCTCATGGAGTTTGGAGTCTAGAGGAAGATAGAAACTGAGCCATAATGAAAGTATGACGAGTGTTAGAGAAGGCAAGTATGTAGAAACACACACCTTGGAGCAGGTGGAGAGACAGTGTAGCCTGCTGTTTCAAGTGTGAGCTCTAAAGCCATATAGTCACCATGTGAACCCAGCTCCGCCATTTACTAATTATATATTTAGCCTTGATTAGACTTGTCTATAAAATGGGATGTTAATAATAACACTTACTTCATAGGGTGCTGTGAGAGCTAAACGGGTTAATATGTATATAAAACAATTCAATCAGTGTGTGGCATATAGTAAATACTTAACTGATATGAATTATTATATGAGTTCTTCCTCATAGGAAGATGTGAATCATTGTGTAAGAATCATATCCTATTATCTCTTTGCAGGGTGTTAACTTTAGGTGAGAAGGATAAACTAGTTTCTGCCTCAGCTATAGCCAATTTTATCCTTGACAATCTTTTTGAGGAATGGATTTGGGGTGACGTTGGAACAAAATCCGCAGTTGCTATCTTTTATGCAGAAATGAAGCAAAGGACGTTTAGTTTTCTGAGGGTCAAGAAAGAAGTAGGTCTGTGAGTGTTGTCACTAGCTGGTGACCTAAGGCCAGCCCCCAGTTGAAATACAAACAGATAACTGGAGAGCAATGGTATGAAGTCATTAAAATGAGCAAGTGTGATGAGTGAGACTCCAGAAATTGGCCTCAAGGGTAGCACTGATTATAAATTCTCATCCTAAATGTGACTGAAGGCATTTTTCAGAGAGAATAAAGATTGACTCTCATTCCTGGCAATGAGAGTATTAGGGATCTTGCTGGGAGAAAACAAAGTGGTATTGAGTCAGACTTAAAGCCAGATGTTGTAGTGTACAGGAGCCATCTATATAACACAAGCACTTTCCTGTCATTTTCCTGTCAATGGAGAGGGCAGAAATCTGCCAACAGTTAGTTCAAAGATCTTTTAAGGCTTTAAAAGAGCCCATCAGAAATGTTTCTGATGATGATGCAGCACCGGCGAACAAGGAGTTCAAGTGTGTTTCCTGGTCACTCACGGAACCTCACACCAACCAAGAGAGCTGTCATTGAGATCAGAGCCTAAGTCTCAACCCTTGAACTCAAAGAACTTTCTTCCCCTTTTGTTTCCATAAATTAAACATTCGGATGTTGTCTCGGTCAGTTCAGGCTGCTGTAACAAAGTGCTATAGACTTGGTGGCTTACACGACAAACATTATTTCTCACAGTTCAGGAGGCTGGGAAGTCCATGATCAAACAGATCCTTGATCCTCCATCTAGGCAGACCCAATGCTCCTTCTTTTGGGTTTTGTCTGCTGTTTAGATCTGTCTCTCAGGAAGCATGAATCTCATTATCATTTACTTGCATGTTTTCCCATTAGATCATATCCTCCATGGGGTCGGAGGCTACAACTTTTGTTTCTCTGGAGCCTGGCCTGTTGGCTAAAGAAGAGTTCATCCATCAGAGCAGGAGGAGAGACAAAGAGTCTGGACACTGGCTCAGAAAAGCAGATGAAATGGTAGGAAAAAGTGGATGTTCTTCTCTAGTTTCTTGTGCTCACTCTGTGAAATAGAAAGCCATTATCTCCATCTGAGAGGGAGGATGGGGTAGGGGGAGGCCTGGAGGTCAGGAAAGAGAAGAGAAGGTGTGAGCAGGACAGGGACTAGACCAGAGAAATACAACAGTATCTCTAAGCAGCACAAGGGCCCACTTGAGGTTAAAAGTCGTAAGTTTCAAGTGAGACCACAGACAAGGCTGGATGTGTTTTGCAGATGCATTCATTTGTGCAGATGAATATTAAGAGTTGATAGAGGGGTGTACTTAACAAGGATCAAGGTTTTGCCAAGTGTGAGCCCCAGTGGGGAGAGAGGCAAGGAAGCAGTGGAGTAATGCCGATGAGTCATTATACTGATGGACCACGGAAGCTCAGCTGAGTGGGAAGCAAGGTAAGACATGAGGGGGTGGAGAGAAATGGTTAGTCCATATGAAGGTCAAACAGTTATTGAGATCAGTCTGCTACTCACAGACGGAGACAGAGCAGACACCTGTGAGGAAACTGGAGAATGGCTGGAGGATTCACTCCATGAAGGCTGAAGAGGAAACAAATTCTCCTCTTTAAATGCAGTCATAGAAGGCAATTCAAATGTTCTGGGGCCATATTTCAGGAAGGAGGAGAATGACTTCCATAGGTACTTGTCTAGAGTATGGGGTTCTCCTTTCTATAATATTTGTTCACTCCCTTGATCATTCCACAAATATCTATTAAGACCTAGTAAGTCAAAGTCTTGAGATGCGTTAGGGTAGATGAGTCACAGCAAGTAGAAGCGCCACCCTGGGGCAGAGGGTAGGGAAGCTCACAAGGAGCCAACCATGGTTCCCTCACTTTCTTTTAGGGATTATTCACCCTATTTTGCAGATGACGAAACTGAGGTTCAAGGAAGTTATATTACATGCCGTGTATATTAAATATACAAGGCAAGTATATGAGTGGGGTGCTTGGTCTCATACCCAGTTCTGTTAGGCTCTTTGTGCTAGGCTCAAGAGAACTAGGCCACAGCACGGATAGCCCTATTCCACTTGAAATACATTTATCCCATACATTCCTTCAAATTGGAATTTTTTTTTTTAAAGATTTTATTTATTTGACAGAGAGAAACACAGTGAGAGAGGGAACACAAGCAGAGGGAATGGTAGCGGGAGAAGCAGGCTTCCTGCAGAGCAGAGAGCCCGATGCGGGGCTCGATCCCAGGCCCCTGGGATCTGACCTGGGCTGAAGGCAGCTGCTTAACGACTGAGCCACCCAGGCGCCCCTGGAATTTTTTTATTATCTCCCATGATTCTGAAAGAGTGGCAGATCTAAATGGCTTAGAGAGATATAGAGCATTGGTTTCTGAAAGCTTGGCTACATATAGCATTGGATTGTGATAAAACTTAGAAAATAGAGAAGATGCAACATTTATGTATTTAAGACAGGAATGACTACCTCTTGTGTTGAGATTGTTCTTTGACTTTATAACACTTTGGTACTAAGATGTCCTTTAGCTCAATTCCTTTTTGGTATTAAAACATCCTTCTTGTTATGACATGCAGGCAAAGAGTAGATAGGTGTTTGTCGATTTGCTTGTTTTAATGTCCTTACTAAGCAGAAGAAATAGCGAATACTAGATTAGTCCTATAATGTTTTCAGCCATTTGCCAGTCCATGAAATTAGAAGGCTGGGAACCACTTGTTTAGAGAAAACAGAGCTTGTGAGCCTGTTCTGAAGTGACCTAGCACTGGGTCTGCAGGGGGAGGAAGTGTTCTTTGCTTTGTGGCTTCTCTGTCTTCTTTGATTTGAAAGAAGTCATGGAGACACTTGTAGGTTTGAGGACAATTCAGTTTTCCTTAGCATGTGTACAAATCTGTGCCTGGGTTCGCTTTCTGTATCATTTACCCTACAAGCAGATTTGAAGTTAGGTGTTCTCTCTTTAGTACCTGAGTACTCTGAGGATGAAATGTCCAACACAGATGGACATCAGGACAAAATCTCTCAGGCTGGGACTGCCAGGAAGCTTCAAGGGAAATGTGTGGAAATCAGAGCCCCTGACAGCTGCTGCATGGGGGCCAGGGAACACTGGCTCTCCTTTCCCATCAGCGGTTTGTTTCCTGATGGTGCCACACTGGATATGCTGGCAAGTGTTTCCTCGGTTCTACGGTAACCAGCAAGCAGACCTATTGCAACTAGTACTGGGACAGTGAGTGGCTCAAGGTCAAGGAAACAATGCTTTCTTGGATCGACTGTGGCACATTATCTTAGTTTTGCTTGTTCGGGTTCAGGGAGGGCTATCCATTACATCCTAATGAGAAAAGATGAAAAGATCAGAGGACAACGAGTGACTTCTGCTCATAAATGGCCACTGAGGAATGACTGTCATGATTGTTTCCTTAAACCAAGTTGCAACTTGGACACATAAATCACTAAACTTGAAAGAAAAGGCTTTGTTATATTTGTTTCATCCTTTGTTTCTCTCACATTCTCTCCTTCATTTAAAATCAATGTCATCTTCTTTTTCTCCTTCCTTGTTTAATTTATAGATCTCTTTTCTTTTAGGCTGGTCATCATACATAGCACATATGGTGGCATATAGGGTCTGGATTTCTGGGATTTTCATACTGTCAGTTACACATACCAGTGTTTTGATGTGGGGCATCTTATTTAATTTCCCAGGGTACATTTCCTCATCTGTAAAAGGGGATAACAATAGCATTCATTTCTCTGATGTTGATGTATTAAATGAGAAAATGCCTGCAAAGCACTACACGTGCCTACTGTAGAATAAATATGCAATGAATGTTAGCCATTATGCTTCTCTCTAAAAGCACAGAATATATGAGGAATGGGTGGTACAGACTCATGTCAACAAGCATTTACTGAACACATACAACTGTCTTGGTGTTTTGGAGAGTATAGTAGAACTGCAGATGAAGCTCTTACTCCCTTGTGTCACGCTATCTGTTCTACTGGTTTGGATTATTGTTTAAGACATGACTTACTGTTTCCTTAGAGTCCTTCCTTGGGTTCTCAGTTGTGGGGACAACTTCTAGATTATTATCCCATCTTGCTTTATGGTTCTAACCCCTCATCCAGGCAGGTTTCTCGTTTTAGTACCAAATTCGAGCTTTTGGGAAACCACTTTATACATCCAAGTCAAAAAGTATCCAAGATACGTGAAAAGAAATCAGTGTAGCTTTCAAAACTCTCTACTTTGTCCAATTGATAAAAACAGAAAATCTGACTAAGTTTTTTTTCTAAAATGCATGAGCCTATCTTATAGAATAATTTGGTTCTCAGTTTAGACCCAACAGCACAGTTTCCCTTGGGACTGAAATGGGTGGAGTTATAAGCAATGTTATATATGCTAAAACAGTAAACAATTCTCGCCTGGTGGTGGGTATTGAGGAGGGCACGTATTACATGGAGCACTGGGTGTTGTGCATGAACAATTAATCTTATAACACTGAAAAAATAAAATAAACATATTTGGGAAATAAATAAATAAACAAACAAATAAATAAATAAATTAAAAAAAAAAACAACAGTAAACAATTCTCATGGTTGATCAAAAAAGCCCTATATACTCCAGTAGCACGTGAAGCCTAAGACACTAGAGAATATATATCATGCTGGCTCTGTGAGGCATTCAAGGGCTAAAATGAAATACAGTTGGAAAGCTTCAGTGTATTAGGTGACCTTGAGCAGGAACTGCATTCCTAATGTACATTCTCATTAATAGAATGGCTTACTAATTTGGAAACACTTCATTGCTTCAGTTTCATCTACAGATTTTACCAGGAGAGTTCATGTTGCATTAAAGTAGTAGTTTTTCTTCCATTAATTTAAAAACACAACATTTGTTCACAAATGCAAAAGGAGTCAAAGTTTTAATTTACCCTCAAGTGCTCAGTAGCACGTCCATCTTTGAATAAATTGATTTTAACTTTGTTTTAAAGCAAGATGATTTTTCTCTCATAAAATCATTGGAGATGTGGTGCTCTGATCGATAAGCTTTTACCATGAAGAAACACTTTCATTCCAAATATAGTGCAACAGCTGCATTTCAGTGAAGCCCCAATAAAACGACCCTTTCAACTGATATAAACCGTAGACTTGTTCTTTGATTTGAAAAACCTTTACAAGAAAACCAAGCAAAAAGATCAAGTAAACAAAATTTCAAACATTTTATCTTGAATTCTACATGGTTAAAGATTCTGTTTGTGATTCACAAGGAAGAATATAGGGCTTTTTTGATCAACCATGAGAATGAAACTCAACAAACCATGTGTTCTTTCAGGGTTTAAAAAAAACCCTGGGAACTCTGTAAAAATGGTAGTATTTTAATTATGGTATACAAAAAGTCTAAGTTTTGTGAATTCTGTACTGTGTATTTTTATTCATTTATAATTATATAAAAATTAACATAATCTAAATATCTTAACTTGTTTTTTTAAAATTTTTACTATTTTGGCAAGGATCCGCCTTCCTCACCCTACAAAAATGCCCAAGGCTTCATAAACAAGGATCTTTTTTTCTTAAACTTATTTTTGAAGTTTCATGTAATAAAGTGGTGTATAGTTTTATGGGTGTTTAATAATGTATATAGTCACAGATCCAACATGATAGAGATCAGTTTCATCACCTCCAAAAATTCCCTTTGCAGTCAACTCCCCATGGCAACAACTGATTTGTTTTCTGTCTGTATAGTTTTGCCTCTTCCAGAATGTCACTTAAAGGGAATCACATAATATGTAGGCTTTTTGTTCTGGACTCTTTCACTTAGCAAAATGCATGTGAGATTCATCCATGTTGCTCCATGTATGAATATTTCATATCTCGTCATTGCTAAGTAGTATTCCATTACATGTATGTATCACAATTTGATTTTCTGTTCACCTGTTGATGGAAATCTGGGTTGTTTTTAGTTTTAGTCAGCTATGAAAAAAGCTAATTATAAACACTCACATATGGGTTTTTATGTGAACGTAGTTTTCATTTCCTGTAGGTGAGTGCCTAGAAGTAAGGACTACTGAATTACTTGCTAATTGCATGTTTAACAATGTAAGAAACTGCCAAACTATTTTCCAAGATAGCTGTACAATTTTGCACTCTCTCCAATTATGAGAATTCTGTTTGATTTGCGTCCTTGTTAGGGCTTGGCAATGTCAGTTTCTTTATACTTTAGCCTTTCTGATCATAGTGTATCTCGTTGTGGTTTTACTTTGTATTTCCCCATGGCTAACAATAATTAAGCATCTTTCCATATGTTTGTGTACCTTCTGTAGGTCTTCTTTGGTGAAATATCTATTCAGAATTTTTTGTCTATTTTTTTTATTGGATTGTTGTTTCCTTACTGTTGAGTTTTGAGGGTTCTTTCTATATTCTAGATACAAGACTTTTGTCAGATATGTGATGAGTAAATTTTTTCCTCCCAGTCTGTAGCTTTTTTCACTTTATTAAAAGTATCCTTTACAGAGAAAAAAAAGTATCCTTTACAGAGTTTTGATTTTAGTAAAGTCCAATTTGTTGCTTTTTCCTTCTTTGATGATCATATTTTTGGTGTTGCATAAAAACTTTATCTAACTCAAAGCAAGAATTTCTTTTTAATGTCAAAAAATTTTACAAACCTTCAGAGAATTGCAGTTGAACTCTTCAGTATCCATTAATTTAAAAGACACATAATGACAATTTTATTAATCACTACAGCCTCTGCTTTAAAAAAATGATTCTCTCTCCACCTCTCATAGATTTGAACATTCAGTTTCATATGCAAATCCAGAACCCTCATTATTCTAATTGTGACTGCCCCACTTGATCTCCTTCTGTCTCCTTGAATCAGTTAGGATTCTTTAGTAGCAACAGATTCAGGCTCTGGTCTTGCTTCAGTTTATCAGGAGTTCATAGGATCCATGAAAAGGATAGAGAACAATGCTTGAAAACAGGCAGGAATTAAGGTGGTTCTAGCAGTTTCAGGAAGCTATAACTATGGCTAACAAAATAGGATATTAGTCTTGCTCTGCCACTGTATGCTCAGGACACTATGGTTTTCATTACTTAACTCCTGCCATTTTTAGATTTTTTTGCTCATTGACTCAATATTCAAATTCCAGACTGGAATGAGCCACCCTTGTGGCTGCCCCTTTATTAGAATATGGTACTCAACTATAGATGCCCAGGTACTAGTCTTAGGTTGTAAAGTGGGGTTATGGTATCAGACACTATGGGAGCAGAAACATAATTTATTCATTGAACCAGGAAGCCGGAAATTTCTGTCAATATTTAATTCAACAAACATTGATCAAAGGTCTACCACTATCTGAGCAGGGATAATATACGTACCATAAAATTGGTATATACTATGAAAATGCTCAAAATGTGATGTTTAGGGTACTGTGACTCTTCCTGGGGAAGTCAGGGTAGAGTTCATAAATGATGTGACATTTGGAAGGATAAGTAGGAGTTACCAGGGGCACAAGAGAAAGAAAAGGTCTTTTAAGAAGAGAACGATGAATAGGTCGGGGAGGGGGTTAGGGGGACTGAATGGTTGGGGAGAAGGCTGGAACAATTGGACAGAGCTAATTATAAGAGGACTTACTGCTATCAGCAAGATGCAGCAAAACCCCCACCTGTTTACTTCGGAGTAACACAGAAATTGCTATAGCAAGAAGGAAGCGTAAATTTTCTAATGTGTTGTCCTTGACATATAAAGATGATATTGTTTTGATAATGTCTTCCTGCCAAAGTTTAGGATGGATTATCACAGAACTACAGAATATATGTGACTTTAGATACCGTCCAGAGGGATCTAACTTCTTTATATTTCAAAAACAGGAACTGAACCCCAGAAAGATGCAGTGATTTACCCAACATCATCCATGGTAATGATGCCAGGTCTGTTCTGTGGCCCCCGTTCACAAGTGCCTGCATCATTCCCAGTGGCAGAGCTGAGCTCATATGAGAGTGCATGACTTGATGCTCCTGGCTCCCACTTTCCAGGAAATCCCAAAGTGGGCTATGCAGGGCATTATTTCTAGGAGATATCTGCAAGGGGTTCTGAGTTCACATAAATTGGGAAATGCTATGTAGCCACTCTCCAGAGTACACTAACATATTAGAAATTCTAAGGAGATCCACAGGAAAGATACTTGTTTAGCTTTAACCCAGATTTCCCAAATTTATTGCCTGTAGGATCAGTTTGTCTAACACCTATTAATATAAAAAATGACCTGCCTGATGGTCTGACTCACAGTCCAGAATTGGGAGACAATGAATCTATAAGCTAGAAACAGAAGTCCTAGGTTACCAATCCTGGAGGAAGAATGAAGCTCTTGAAGGCTTACATTCACCAGGCCCTAAAAATGAACAAAACCCTTGTTTCCTCAAAATCCAAACATAACTGATTAGTTTTCTTTTCCTTTTATGAAACAGATGAAAGATATGTCATCGAAAGTTAATATTGAATATATACATGTGAATTAATCAGGGCATAGCCTTATGATTATACAAGATACTATGTGAGGCCCCACTCCATATGGACTTTGCTTCTGTCACTTCATGTGGGAGATGACTATGAGTAAGATATTGTGCCCCCAATGAGGAACTCAGAGCCTGATATGCTCAGGATCAACTGGAGAGAGGGTCATCATTTCTTTGGTTTTAATGCCCAGGATCCACGTTTCTGGAGAGCTCAGGGCTCCTCTCCTTGCAATATACTAGTCATAAGGTATGAAAGAAACATCTAATATCAAGCAAAAAAGCAATGATAGACTCTGATGCTTTTCTTCCAAGGTTGTCAACATCCTCTCAGTTCTGGCTCAGGCCCTCCTGCTGTCATCTGTGGGTCTCTACTGGGGCTTCTGCTGCCCATTCCTCTGGCAAGAGCTCCTCTCAGGTGGGTCTCTGGGCATAGCTTCCTGCCAGCATGCATCCTGGCTTACAGCCTTCTTCATGCTGAGCAGCAGTCTGGAGCTCTTCCTGAACATTACCAAAAGAGTCTCTGACTTCTAATGGAGTCACTGCCAAGCTTGCTCAGAGGAATAAATGGCGAGATCAATGGCCTTCTCTTCTTATATCTGTTTGATTGACTATACTAGGTGGTAGATACAAAGGTAGATAAAACACTGCTCCTGCCCTTAAGGAATTTATGGTCTACGGGGAAGTAAGTCATACTTACATATCACTTAAATTATCTGGCATGTACTACAGTAGAGATATAAATAGTATTATGGATGCTGGACCTAGTTTGGAGTTGTAGACAGATACCTCTTGCCTCCCAAGCAATTTCCTCTGCTGGAACATGGCCGTGCACCTGGCATACAGTTGGTCACTGAAGGGTAAGACCTGTTTCCTTAAAGAGAAATAATGTCAGATTTGGATTCCCTTTTTTTCTGATTTTACTGTCATAGACTCCATCCCCATTAAGGGTATCTCCTCCTCTAGAGGCCTGATGTTCTTTCAAACCCTAGCATTCTGGCTTCAAAGGATCACATCTAGCTGTGTCTGAGGGTTGGCTCAGCTCTCCTGGTGCTTATTTGTTCCTTCTCTTGAGGCACTAACACAAAAATACACTCTCAAATCCACCATTGTTTATATTGCAAAAAAGATTAAATAACATTCTTTGTAAATGCAGTATAAAATTTCAGTTTATTCTGTCCTCTAGGTCTGTAAAACAGTCATCAGAATAAAGTCTTCAAGATACTGTTAATGACCTTTTTAAAACAAGCATCAGAAGCTACATATGTTTTGTCACTCTCTTTAAGATAGTTATGCAGGGCAGTTAAAATCATTAAAATTATGCTATTATAGTTTTCTATAAATCTCACAGAAAATCAGTTTTGCTTTTATAAAATTTTTAATCCTGTTTTTTGATACAGTGTTACTTACTATGATCATCCAAATTATTTCTCTGACTTTGACTCTAAATGACTTTTGATTTTTTCTAAAAATAAACACTAATCTTTACAGATAAGGTGATAACTCTTGTGCTTAACATTCACCTGGAGCTGATTTTTCACTGTTTTTCAGCTAAAGGTTAAAATCCTCAGCATTCTTAAATAGATTGTATTACTGTTCCCAAATATTTGCTATTCCTCGCATCCTATTGACATTAGGCTCAGCTGTGAAACTTGCTTTGTCCAATGCAGTGTGAGTGGAAGTGACTATGTCAGTTCCAGACAGATGATTCAGAAGCTGTATGTCAGTTCACCAAGGTGAGGCTGGTATGTTCTAGTTAGGAGTTATTCCTTTGGTCCTGAATGAAGATGTGGAGAGGGTCTCAGTCACCTTCCTATGAATATATGACATAAGCAGGGAATAACCTTTATTGTGATTTGGGGGCAGCATAATGTAGCCTAATGCTGACTGACCACATGCTTAGAAGGCTTTGTATCATCTGTTGCCCTCATTCTTCCCAACCACCTTTCTCGTTTACTCTCTTCATAATTCAGACCCATTCCTTATGTTCTGATTTTCTTTATATTTCTCGAAAATTCCAAACTCCTTTCTACTTGTGGGTCTTTATACATGCTATTTATTCTACCTAGAATCTGACTTTTTTTTTTTTTTTTCTGGCTGCATTTGACTGTTCTTCTACCTCTCTCAAATAGCAAATGTTTACTCAGTCTTTAGGTCTCAGGGAAGCTCTCTTTACCTTCCTCAGAAAAAAAGTGTGGAAATAGTTATTATATATTCCATATGTTCAAAAACTGAGAGACATATAGAAAGATCCACACAGAATTTCTAGAAATGTAAGCTACAATGTCTGAAGTGAAGTGAAAATATACCAAATACCATCGAATAGATTATCTATTGCAGAATAAGAGGTTATTGAACAAAGCAGAAAATCAGCAAGGATATAGATGAATTAAGCAATACTATCAACCAGCTGGACCCAATTCATAGGACACTCTACCTAACAACAGCAGAACACACATTCTTTTCAAGTACACACAGAACATTTACTAATCTGGGCCATAGAATAAGTTAATCAATTTAAAATATTTCAAATCATACAAAATAAGTACTTTAACACGGCAATTAAGTTAGAAACTAAAACAGAAAAATTCTGGAAAATTCCAAAATATTTGAAAACTAAATAACGTATTTCTTTTTTTTTTTTTTTAAAGATTTTATTTATTTGACAGAGAGAAACACAGTGAGAGAGGGAACACAAGCAGAGGGAATGGTAGCGGGAGAAGCAGGCTTCCTGCCAAGCAGAGAGCCCGATGCAGGGCTCGATTCCAGGACGCTGGGACCATGACCTGGGCCGAAGGCAGACGCTTAACGACTGAGCCACCCAGGCGCCCCCTAAATAACGTATTTCTAAATAACCCATAGGTTAAAGAAGAAATGAAGAAGGAAATTAGAAACTATTTTAAACTGAATGAATCTGAAAACACAACACATCAGATTTTATGGAGTGCTATTAAAGCAGTACTCGGGGAAATTTTAGTACCAAATACATTGGAAAAGAAGAAATGCCTCAGATCAATGACTTCCACTTTAAGAAATAAGGAAAGGAAGAGCAAATGAGAATATGAGTAAGCAAAAGAAAGGAAATAATAAAGATGGGGGAAATTAATGAAATAAAAATTAGAAAAACCATAGAGAAGATCAATAGAATCAAATGATTTTTTTGAGGATGTCAATAAAGTTGATAAACCTCTAGCCAGAGTAATCAGGAAAAAGAGAGAGAAGACATAAATCATAAATATCAGGAATGAAGGAATTCTACAGAGAGCTGCACTATAAGTTCTACATATGCATAATAAAGGAATATAATGGATAACCTTATGCCAATAAATTTGAAAACCTAGAGGAAATGAACAAGTTCTGGAAAGATAAACATTAACAGAACTAGAAGAAATATATCATCTAACTAGCCCTATTATATATTGAAGAAATTGAATTTTTAATTAACCTACTATAAAGAAGACCAGTCCATGTGATAACTCTGATGAATTCTGCCAGAAACTTAAGGAAGAAAAAATATAAATTCTATATAATATTTTCAAAATTGAAGAGGATGGAGTAATTCCCTTTCACTCTATGAGGTCAGCATTACTCTGATATCAAAACTAGGAAAATACATCACAAAGAAGCAAACTATAGACCAATATCTCTCATGAACAAAGATATAAAAATTATTTAAAATTCTTAACAAATCAAATCCAACAAAATATGAAAACAAATATACACCATGACCAAGTGTGGTTTATGCCAGGCATGCAAGGTTGACTTATACAAAAACAATTGATATAATTCATCATAATAACTAAGGAACAAAACAAAACTGTATGATCATTTAAATAGACATAGAAAAAGCATTTGACAAAAATCTAACAACCATTTCTTTCAGCAAATGTGGAATAGACATGAACTTTCTGACTCTATAAAGGTAATCTATGAAAAACATACAAGTGGAGCACCTGGGTGGCTCAGTATGTTAAGCATCTGACTCTGGATCAGGTCATGATCTCGGGATGGTAAGATGCAACCACATGTCAGGCTATGTGCTCAGGACAGAGTCTGTTTAAGACTCTCTATCTCCCTCTTCCCTCTGCCCCTCCCCCCTCTCAAACAAATAAATAAATGAATAAATAAATACAAGTTTTAAATCAAACAACAACAACAAACAAACACATACAAAACAACATACTAGTAATATACTTATGGTGAAAGACAGAATATTTTCCCACTAAGATCAGGAATAAGGAAAGGATGGCCAACTCTCACCATTTCTATTCAGCATTATTGAACCCAACATTCAACTGGAGGTTCTGGCCAGTACAATTGGGCAGGGATAAAAAAACAGAAGGCTGGGGTGCCTGGGTGGCTCAGTCGTTAAGCGTCTGCCCTCGGCTCGGGTCATGATCCTAGGGTCCTGGGATCGAGCCCCGCATCGGGCTCCCTGCTCAGCAGGAAGCCTGCTTCTCCCGCTACCATTCCCTCTGCTTGTGTTCCCTCTCTCACTGTGTTTCTCTCTGTCAAATAAATAAAAAAAATCTTAAAAAAAAAAACAAAACAAAAACAAACAAAAAATACCCAAAAGGCATCCCAATGGGAAAGGAAGAAGTAAAACTGTCTGAAGCCAAATGATCATCTATATAAAATTCCAATGGAATTGACAAAACAATCTGCTAAAACTAGTAAACAGACTTAGCAACATTATAGAATACGAGGTTAATATACAGAAATCAATTATATTTCCATATGAGAGCAATGAAATATTGGAAATTAAAATTAAAAATATCATTTATGATAGCATCAATCAATATGAAATACTAAAGGATAAATCTGAAAAAAATGTGAATAATTTGCACATTGAAAAATATAAACATTGCAGAGAGAAATTAAAGATCTAAATAAATACTTATATTCCTGTTCATGGGTCAAAAGACTTAATATTGTAAAAGTGTCAATTCTCCCCAAACTTATCTAGAGATTCAATGCAATCTTCACCAAAATCCCAGCAGGTTTTTTTGGGTAAAAACTGACAAGCCAATTTTAAAATTTGTATGAAATGCAAAAAAACAAGAACAGCCAAAGAAATCTTGAAAAAAAATGTTGCAGGACTTAAAATACCTGATTTCAAGACTTACTGTAAAGCTACAATAATTAAGACACAATGATATCGACATAAAACTAGGCTAATAAGTCAAATGAACATACGGAGTCCAGAAAGAGGCCCACACATATTTGAGCAACTGATTTTCAACAGTGATGCAAAGACAATCCAGTGGAGAAAGTACTGCTTTCAACAAATGGTACTGGAACAACTGACTATCCATATAGAAAAGAAACAAACCTTAATCCATAACTTGCACCTTATAAAAAAATTAATTCAACATGGATCGTTAAATTAAATGTAACACCCCATACTCTAAGACTTTTAGACGAAGACATAGAAAAAAGTATCTGTCATCTTGGATTAGACAAGGGTTTCTTAGACATGACACTAAAAGCACAATACATAAAATTTTAAAAAGCAAAATGTTAAATCTGACATTATCAACATTGAAGTCTTCATTCATCAAAAGATACAGATTAAGAAAATAAATAAGCAAGTTACCTAGTGGGTAAGATATTTATAAAGCACATACCTGAAAAGGATCTATATTCAGAATATATTTTTAAGTAACCTAAAACTTCATCAAAAGAAAACAACTCAGTTAAAAATTGGTAAAAATTTTTGAATAGATACTTCATCAAAGAGGATATACAGGTGGTAAAGAAATAAACACATGAAAAAAATGCTTTGACATCCCATTAACCATTAGAAAATGCAAACAAAGCCCACAAGATGCCAAACACACTTACTGGAATGGCTAAAATTAAAAGGACTGACTATAACAAGCCCTGACAAGCATGCAGACCAAGTGGAATTCTCAACAACTGTTGGTGGGAATGCATAATGGCATAGCTACTTTGCAAACCAACTCGGCAGTCCCTTTCTTTCTTTTCTTTCTTTCTTTCTTTCTTCCTTCCTTCCTTCCTTCCTTCCTTCCTTCCTTCCTTCCTTCCTTCCTTCCTTCCTCCCTCCCTCCCTCCCTCCCTCCCTCCCTCTCTCTCTTCTTTCTTTCTTTCTTTCTTTCTTTCTTTCTTTCTTTCTTTCTTTCTTTCTTTCTTTCTTTCTTTCTTTCTTTCTTTTTCTTTCTTCTTTCCTTCCTTCCTTCCTTCCTTCCTTCCTTCCTTCCTTCCTTCCTTCCTTCCTTCCTTCCTTCCTCTTCCTTCCTTCCTTCTTTCCCCTCTCCTCTCCTTTCCTTTCTTTTCCTTTCCTATCCTCCTTTCCTTCCTCCCTCCCTTTCTCCCTCTCTCCCTCCCTCCCTCCCCCTTCCTTCTGGTTTTCTTATAAAATAAAAATACACTTACCAAATGACTTAACAATTTTACTCCTAGGAATTATTCAAAAGATAAGAAGGTATACATTCACAAGGACCTATACACATTTGGGGGGGCAGCTTTATTTGCAATCACCAAAAAACTGAAAATATCCAAATGTCTTTCAACAAATGAACTGTAAACAAATTGTGGCATATCCACACAGTAGACTACTACTCAGCAAGAAAAAGGAATTAACTGTTGATACATGCAATAACATAGATAAATCTCAAAATAATTATCATGAGTTAAATTATGAGTTAAACAAAAACGTACATACCAAATTATTCCATTTATATAAAACTTGAGAAAATGCAAACTACTCTATAGTGACATTAAGCAGATCATTGGTTTCTCAGAGGGTTCAGAAAAGAAGCTAGCAAGAGGAAAGAAAATAGAGAAATAAGCTCCATAAAGTGAGAATTCTGTTTATCTTTTAATTTTTTGTATTTCCAGTGCCTAGTATCATGTCTAGCACAAAGTGTGTGTGCATTAGATATTTATAATAAATTTTTGAGAGGATAAATAGTCATGTGCAGAAATATTCTTTGATTGTCATAATGATTAAGAGTGTAGATTACAAAATCAGATGCATGATTCTGGCCTACAAGCTGTGCAAAATTGGGAGTATAATTTAACCATTCCCTACTTAAAAAAAAACCCAACTATTAAAAAGGAGAAAAGTATTACCCACCTTTAGTAGGTAGTTATGAGGATCAAATGTGACAATTCATGTATAAGTGTTTGGCACAGGGTGGTTAAACCATCACAGTAATAGAAGGGAGGAAAAAACTGTATGATCTCATCTCACAGAAAAAAGCATTTGACAAAATTCAAGACCTGTTCATGATAAAAACTCTCATAAAACTAGGACTAGAAGAGAACATTCTCAATATGCTAAAGACCATATATGAAAAACTCACAGCATCATATTCAACGGCAAAACACAACACTGAAATATTTTCTGTCCCTCCCCACCCCCCTACTTGTGTGCACTTGCTCTCTCTAAAATAAATAAATAAATCTTTAAAAAATATATAAGAGCTAAAACTATAAAACTATTAGAAGAAAAGATAGGAGTAAATCTTTATTACTTTGGGTTTGGTTATGAATTCTGAGATATGACACCAAAAGTTAAGTGAACAATAAAAGAAAAAAGATTAGACTTTGTCTAAATTAAAAACTTTTTCACCAAAGAACATTATAAAGAAAGTGAATAGACAATCTACAGAATTAATAAAATATTTGCAAGTCATATAGCTGATAAGATCTGGCATCCAGAATATATAAAAAAAAACTCTTATAACTCAGAATTTTGAGTTATAACTGTAATAAAACACAGATAAATAACCTAATTACAAAATGGCAAGGGACTTAAATAGATACTTCTCCAGAGAATATATACAAATGGTCAACAATTACATGAAAAGATGTTCAGCATCATTAGTCATTAGGGAAATGCACAAACAAGATACCACTTCATACCCACTAGGGTGGCAATAACCAAAGAGAAAGAGAGCGAGAGAGAGAGAGAGAGAGAGAAACTAGTGTTATTAAGGATATGGAGAAACTGGAACACTGATACATCACTGGTAGGGATATAAAATGTTCCAGCTTCTAGGGAAAGTAGTTGGAAGTTTCCTTAAAAAGTTATATGTAGAATTACTATTTAACCCAACATGAACCAACAATTCTGCAATATACCCGATATATACCCAACAATATATCCAAAAGAACTGAAAACAAAGACATAAATAAGCACAAATACATGTGAGTTCATAATAGCACAATTTCCAGTAGCCAGAAGCTAGAAAAAAGCCCAAAGTCCAACAGTAGATGAATGAATAAAGAAAACATTGTATCAACATACAACAGAATATTGTTTAGCCATAAAAAGGAATGAGGTACTAATACATGCTACAACATGGATGAATCTCAAAACATTATGCTAAGTAGAAGAAGCCAGACATGGAAGGCAGAATCCTATTGTAGGATTCCATTTATGTGAAAAATTCAGAATTGTAAGTCCATCAATAGAATGCAGATTTGTGGCTGCCAGGAGCCGGGGGAGGGAATTAGGAGAAACTGCTCAATAGGTACAGTGTTGTTCTGAGGCAATGAAACTGTTTTGAACTACATTAGAACTAGACAGAGCCGGTGGATGCACAACATTGTGAATCTGCTAAATGTCACCGGAATTGTTCACTTTGAAACAGTTAATTTTATGCTACGTGGATTTCACCTCAATTTTTTAAAAAGTTATTTGACATAGTGCCTAGTATGTTAAAGCACTAAAGAAAAACTAACCATTAGGATTTTTATTATAGCTTTACTTATAACTGAAAAAAAAAATAAACATGAAACGATAGGAAATTCTAAAAATTAAGGTACATCCACATGTTGAAATATTTTAGTCATTCAAAAACATGTAAAGGATAGTTAGTGATAATGGAAAATACTCAGTATGTTAAGCTCAATATTTGTAATCAGAAAACCTCATTAAGTGTTATGTTTAAAAGCTTGTTCACGATGCTTTACATTCATCGCAAGTTTAATTTTTAACTCCTCAAAAAAGCCAAAATATTCAGTTTCACAAAGTAGAACACTTAGAATCTACATCAGTTCAAGATTAAATGTATTTTCTGATCTTAGATTGAATTCAATCCAGAAGCCAAGACTTGGCATCTGATTTCCAGTTTGTATCTGGCCTTGCCTCTCAAGCTTTATTTCCTAGAATCTCTACTCATTTTTATGTACCATTCTATGCTCTGCCCACTCTCAACTGCAACTGGTTCTTCTTCCTCTCCCTTACCAGAAATAACCTTACTTACGGTGCTATTACTTCCTGGAGGAAACTTCTTTAATCCCAGCTGCCAGCTGTCTCTATATGCCCAAGGCTCTCTAGAAAGAGCCTCTCATGCAAACTTCTCATTGTGTCACGCATTGTGATAATTTCCACACACGTTTCAATTCCCCTGACAGGCTAGGTCTGTGACTTACTCATATTTATAATGACTAAGGCATCTGGCAGAGCACTCTGCTCTGATCGTAGTAGGTGTTCAATAAATGTTTATGAAATTGAATGGAATTTCTGGAACAGATGGGTAACGATTCAGATGTCAGGATATAATGCAAACTGTTTCCTGTAGCGCCTCTGTGTTAAACAGTACTCTGCTCTCTCCATTCTAAATGCTGCCACATGCTTATTCATTATACCATTCATCAACACTAAATGATAATAGAGACATGTAATGGGCCAACCCGGGATGATTTATATAATTTATACACAAATCACCATTAGCATTTACCGCTTTTCACTTCAAATCACCATCAAGATCCCCCTTCCTCTTTAGTGCATATGCATACAGAGGGCTAGGCCTCTTCTCATAGTCACATAATCTACCCACTGGATTACTAGACACACTAATCAAGTTACCTTCCTATATATGGAATATAGAAGCTGCAATCCACAAATTCAAAATTAGTAATGCTTCTTGGTTTGCTTTGTTGGTTTTTCAGATTGACATTTGAAGAATGAAAGGTCTAATTAGGGACTAGAAAGCTGAATTTTTTTCTCATATGTTAAATTTATGCAAAGCTAGATTAAGGGCAGGCCAGTGGGGCAGGTTTGCTGGGGTTCCAAAACATTACTGTGTTTTAAAATGGTGCCTGTTAACTCGTGTTTCTGGTGAGTTCTAGCTTATCCTCTTCCCTCTGAATCAGATAGCACCCTGTAGATTAAATAATAATAGAAATAATAAGAAGAAGAAATAGAATAATAGTAGTAGAGCTAGTAATACTGCAGTAGAAGTAATGATACTCCTTTTCCTCTGCTGATCTACTTCTGTGCAAGGTGACACCACCAGCCTGGACACCAGCACATTGACAATCGATTCATGTAGGCAACTGTAGTCAGCAGAATTCTGCAGCCAAATAGTACCTCACTTAATGCTGTTTAGTGGACATGAGGTATTTATTTTAAAATCTAAAGTGACAAACTTTTAATATGTCTCCCAAGACATATTCTTTGGTTCCAAAGCTAGCAAAAGAAAACTGAAAAGAGTTGTATGGGCAAGAGAGCCAGAAAGAATGTTTAAACATAATTTGAACTAGACTTTTTACCTATAATCATGTACTTGCTACACTTAGTGAACACGAGGGACCTGCTGCTACAAAGAGAGGCAGATTGTTCTAGGGAGGAAGTGTGTGGGGTCCAAAGTCAGACTGGCATCAATCAAATCCCATTTCTACCACTTGGTAGAAGTTGTGTGTCTTTCAGCATGTTATGAAACCTAGGTCTTAATTTCATCATTTGGAAATTGGGGATAATAATGGTACCTATCACACAGGACTGTGGTGATCATGAATGAGATAAATTGTATAAGGAATTAGTACTCAGCAAATAATAAGCACTCAGAAAATATTAATCTCTTACTATTCAATTATGCTTTTTTTTTTTTAAGATTTTATTTATTTATTTCAGAGAGAGCGTGTATGCAAGCATAAAAGGGTAGGAGGGAAGAGGAGAGAGAGAAGCAGACTCCCTGCTGAGCAGAGAGCCCCGATGCAAAGCTTGATCCCAAGACCCTGGGATCATGACCTGAGCTGAAGGCAGATGCTTAACCGACTTAGCCACCCAGGAACCCTTCTTATTATTCAGTTACGAACTAAAAACTTATGAAATGAAAGATAACTACAAATAAGTTAAAATGTTATGTTCTGCATATTTAATGTACCTTTTTTTTTTTATGACAGAAATGCAGTTTATTTCTGCTCCACTAAATAAGTGTTAACCAAATATTTGAAGGATTTGGATTTTTTTAAAGGCACCAAATTGTTAGCTCTCCTAGGTACACACAATGTCTCAGTCCAACCCTGAATGTATGTAATACGGCTTATTGAAAAACAAATATTAAAGGAAATAAACTCTAAAGAAAATAACTTGCTAAATAAAACAACAGTTCTGAACAGTTTTGTAGATTATATCGACACGATCTCCAGCTTACTAAATCTCCAGCAGGTCATGCCATTTCATCTGCTAGAAATGACTAAATCCTAAGAAAACAGTTCCTGTTCCACATTATAGATTCATCATTTTTTGCTTCAATTCTTACCTGTTTATAACAATGGATCTTTATAGACCAATGATCCCAAGTCCAGGCAATCCAGGAAGATAGCATTTTGTTATCATAGACTCTTCAAGTGCTATCTAAGATAACGCTCATGAGACCTGCACAGAAGAGGATACAAATTAGACCATATTATTTCATTCCTCAATATGTGCCTATGCCATCCTGGAGATGATTCATGGGTACCCAAGTTTGTTTTAAAAGCCTGGGGGAGCGGAGGGTAATGTGGCAGGACACTTCCAACACTGCCTATGTGATCTTGTACCAATTATAACTGTTCATTTTTCTCACCTGTCAAACCTGGATAACAATTTTAATTTACATACTAAATTTGGCATGAGGTTTAACTAAAATAAAGTATATGAAATGTTTTTGAAATTGTTAAACTCATGAGTGTTAGTTACTCCTAGAGAGAGAATAGCTCTCTGCCCCTTTTCTCCCTCTCACTCTCCAACACCCACACCCACGCATACACACAAACTAGCTCCAAACTTTCTCTCAAGGCTATGAATCTTTCACCAGCACCCACATGACTTGGTCTTCTGCCACCTTTAGAGCAGTTGGAATCCAAGATGGATGCATAAGAAGGAGCTGAGTTCATCCTCAGTTATCCTAGTCAAGATTTCCGGTATAAAAAGAAACCTAGCTCTTAGGTGTTTTATTTGGATGATTTAAAAAAGGATTTATTGTGCCTGCCACCACCCTTTCTTTTCAGGGTTATGGTCAATAATATATCACCCTAGAAAACAAATAATAAATGGGTTCCAAAGCATTTATGTTATTTATCCTATAATCTCTTAAAATCTCCAAAGAACTCAGCAAAAAGTAGGAGACACCCTGAGATCATGACCTGAGCTGACAGAATATTTATTTCTTGAGATCTGAAGTCATTTTGGGGCTTCCTACTTCCTCTTCCACTGAATGGAAGACCCTGAAGATCATGAAGTAGGTCCAACCTGTCTAACCACTCAGGCACAATAGCTGCCAGCCTATTGCATGAGGAACACACGGAGGTATTCTGGGCTTTCCACATAGGGTGAGACAATTAGGAGAACCCAATTTTCCCATCAGGAAGGCGTATGTCTTTGTGTATTTTTCCAGAAAGGAATGGATATGGGTGATGGCTGGCCGCTCCATCTCCATTCTCCTCCCTGACACCTCTATGAGCAAGGACACTGGCAGGAGAAATGTTGGGACCATGTTTATAATCTGTGGCCATGGGACAGAGAAGCCCAGTAGATAACTGTTGCTTTATCACATATAATTAAAGGAAAAGTAAGGCTTTGAGAGTCTGTCCTTAAATCTTCTTAATTGAATATGAGTATTTGAAAACAAAATATTTTTAGTTTTAGACTTAAATTTCAAGTTTTCCCCTTTGGATGAAAGATACTATATTAGTCAGGATTTTCCAAGAAAAACAGAACCAGTTGGAGACTTTGGTAATTTCTAGCAATTTCCAAGGTTGGCAGGGAGAGTTGGCAAGCTAGAGACCCAAGAGAGTCAATGACTTAGTTCTAATCTGAATCTGAAGGCATGAGAACCAGGAGAGCCAGTGGTGTGGAATTAGTCCAAAGGTTAGAAGGCTTAAGACCCAGGAAGAGCTGATATCTCAGTTCAAAAGCCACCAGGTACAAAGAATTCTCTTATTCCAGGGAGGTCAGCCTTATTATTCTATTTGGACCTTCAGCTGATTGGATGATACCCACCCCCAGTAAGAAGAGCAATGCTTTGTTCAGTCTCCCAATTCAAATGTTAATCTCATCCAGAAACACCCTCACAGACACATCCAGAATAATGTTCAATGAAATGTCTGGACACCTGATTGCCCAGTCAACCTAACTTATAAAATTAACTATCACAGATAATAATTAATATTTACAACTTAAATTTCTTATCTAAGAGCCTTAAGTACTAGCCCTACAAGTTTCCTACTATTCATATTTTCTTATTACTAAATTGAGGAGAAACTACTTGATTGTCTACTTTTTAAATTGTTAAATATCAAAATAACTTTCTCCTATTTTCATTACAGAAGAAGTTTTTACATTTGTACTTTCTTACTTTTCCACTCTGCTGACTCTCTTTCATTCAGAGAACACCTCTCACAGGAAATGATGACTAAGTATTTGAGCTTTTTTTTATACTTTCTGCTCTGGGTAATATTTCAATGGAAGACCTGCAAGTATGTCAAATTATTGCCCAAAAGCCTCATCAAAATTCTGGATACAATAAACTCTTTTCAATGGGCTCTCAAGAGGGGATAATTAGCGTTCATTAAATATAATAAATATTAATGCAAGCCAGAAACAAAGTACAGACAGACTTGCACTATACATATTAATAATGCAAAGGTTCAGTTTTTGGACTACATGAAGCTCCCTGGCAAAAATGGGTGGTCTAAGACAACACTGAAGATCACTGATGTACACAAAGAAAGTTCCCTTTTCATGTGACAGCACTGAAGACTAACTTTTCTTGAGGTTTGAATTCAAAATTCACGTACACATGAATTTTTTTTATTCATGTACACATGTACATTTTTTTATTCATGTACACATATTTTTTTAAGTTCTTCTTTAGGTTGGGTCTATAGACTGTTTTTTTCTTAAAAAAAAGAAAAAAGTCTGTATAATGACATCAGGGACTTGTATCAAATAATATCAATATCTACTTAAATAGCAATGTGTAAGAATGCATGAGATGAGGAGGAACAGATATCAGCATTGAGGACACCAAACTCATGTTAAAGCTTAATTAAAAAAAAATCTAACAAACAATTAGTTATCATGGTACCAGGATGGCTGAAATTAAAATGACTGACTATATTAAGTGTTGATGAGGATGTGGAAGAAATGGAACTCTCCTGAAAGTGCACTAAGAAAAAGCTAAACCCAAGCACCTGATTCTCTCCAGAATGCAAAGTCAAAATGAAGGCTGGTCAAATTCAGTTTGCCTTGAGTTAGACTGTCAGTAACTAATTGGGAAATCCCTCACACCCTAACCAAATGAGGAAAGATCACTTAAACTTTTGGGTTGTGAGCACGATTACTCAACAGAGGAGCATTAACGTTTCTATTAATCTGCTCTGTTTACTTAAGTGCTATAATCTACAAGTGGATTCCACAGTGACAGTTTATATTGAAGCATTTTTAAAAATCCAGTGGGAACTTTCAACAAATTGTGCTTGTTATATCTGCTTGGGAAAAAGTGAACCTTGATGCTTACTTCAAACAATCCATGAAAAAGAATTCAAACGTATTGCACACCTATATGTGATAGGTAAAATGAATAAACTTGCAGAAGAAAACATTGAAGAATACAATAATGACTTTGAGGTAGACAAATATTTTTATTTTATTTTTTTTAAAAAGATTTTATTTATTTATTAGAGAGAGAGAGAGAGAGATCACAAGTAGGCAGAGGCAGGCAGAGAGAGGAGGAAGCAGGCTCCCTGCTGAGCAGAGAGCCCGATGTAGGGCTGGATCCCAGGACCCTGAGATCATGACCTGAGCTGAAGCTTTAACCCACTGAGCCACCTAGGCGCCCCAGGCAAATATTTTTTAAACAGAATATAAGAAGTACAAATCAAAATAATAAAATAGATAAATTATACTTCACCAAAATGAAAAACTACTGTTCATCAAATGCCACCATAAAGAAAGTTAAGTGATAAGTTAGAGGTTGGAAGAGGATAGTCTCAATAATATGTCTAGTAGAGGATTCATATCCAAAACTTATTTTAAAATAATACCACAAGTCTGTATGGGAAAGGGCAAAAGATCTAACTAAAAAATGTGTTTAAATAAATCTAAATCAAAATTAGTTACCACTGTATAATAGTATGGCTAAAATTAAAATGACTGACTACAGCAAATGTTAGTAAGAATGTAAGGAATTAGAACTCCCATATATTGCCCATTGGACTGTAAAATGTCACAACAACCATTATGGAAAACAGCTTGGAGTTTCTTATAAAATTAAATATAAAAAGGAAAATAAAATAAAATAAAATATACACTACCATATGACATGGTTCCAGCAATTCTAGTCAAGTATTTAGCTAAGAGAAATAAAAAACATATGTGTATACAAAGACATACCTACAAATATGTTCACAATAGCTCTATTCAGTTGTTATTAATAATAACAAAAAATTGGAAATAACCTGAATGTCCATTAACAAATGAATTAATAACCAGATTGTTGAACATCCATACAAAAGACTACTGTTCAGCAGTAGTCTGAATGAACTATACAGACACACCTCAAAAACATGGCCAGTGAAAAAAGTCAGACATAAGAGTACATACTGTATAATTCTATTTATATAAAATTCTACAGCAAGTAAAGGTAATCTATACTGACAGAAGGCAGATCAGCATTTGGCTGGAACTGTGGATGTGGACATAGACTGCAAATAGGCACAAGGGAACTTTTTGGGATGATGGAAATTTTCTATATCTTGATTGTGATGGCAATTACATAAGTGCATATATTTGTCAAAACTCATAAAATTGTATACTTAAAATGAGTAGGTCTTATTGTATGTAAATTATATCTCATTAAAGTTGATTTGTTTTTTATAAATTGTCTTTGTAAGTTGGCTAATGAGTGGAACAGGCACTTAACAAAAGAAGATATCCAAATGGCCAATAAGCATATGAAAATATGCTCAATATCATTACTCATCAAGAAAATGCAAATTAAAATCACGATGGCATGCTACTATATATCCACCAAAATGGCCAAAGTTTAAGCTTTTGACAAATTTTGGCAAAGATACGAAGTAATTGGGATGCACATACATTGCTAGTGGTAGTGTAAAATGGCACAACTACTTTGAAAAACTAACCACTAACACTATCCAGTAACGCTGCCTGCCCCATGAACCAGCAATTCCACCAGTAAAAACGTACAAGAGAAGGGAGTGTTATCGTCCACCACAAGACAGACACAAGAAAGTTCACAGTAGCTTTATTCATAATAAACAAAAACTGGAAACAACCCGAATGCAAATCAACAGAATGAATAAATAAGCTGTGGTATATTCTTACAATGAAATACTATTGAATAATACAAACAGGTGAACTACTGGTCAGCCACATGGATGAATCATAGAGATGTTGATAATAGAACCTGACACCAAAAACTCTGTATGGTTCCATTTAATTCAAGATCAGGCAAAATTAAAATTCTTCTCCAGGATGAGAAGTGAGAAACTAATCAATAATGATAGAAATCAAAATAGCAGTTACCTCTGGAGTGATTTAGTCTGGGAAAGCATACATACACAATAACTTCTGGGGTACTGAAAATGTCTTATATCCTGCTCTAGGTAGAGTTATAGGACTGTATGCATATTTTAAAACATCATCAAGCTAAAAAAATCATCAAACTGTACATTTAACATTAATGTACTTTACTATATATAGTATATACATATATTATATATTGTATATATAGTATATATATTGTGTATATATATTGATGTGTACATATTGATGTGTATATGTATATACACATCAATTTAAAAAACCCACTGGAACCTCCTAATACTTGGGTATCTTCTGAAATAAGAGTAAAGGTACCACTGGGAATAGGAAGGAAGGTCAAATACTTCATTTGTTAATATGAGACTCCTTTTTACTAAAGGGACGCACGCTGTACAAGAATATACAAAAAAAAATATTTTTTTGATGAAACTAAGTTTTATCTTAAATTCAGGCAGAAAGATTCTCAAGTAATATTTGGGACTCCAAAAGTCCCTTGCAGTGATTAACATTGTTAAATATTTTCTTATTACAACTACCTTGTTCCACTCATGCTCCTGCAACACTCTTTCTTTATCTTTTTTCCTTGATAGGTTTAAAATATTTTCTTCAAGGTGATAGGCACCTTGCCCCGAAATAACTGGCTTCTCTCCAGGGAGGTGAAAGATCATTTTGTAAGCAAAGACCGACAGATGTGAATAGCAATATTAACTTACAAAAAGATCATGGATATTTGGGAATTCAATCTCCAGTCTTGTTAAAACCCGACAGAGCCTGGGGAAGGAATGCAGATTGGGCGAGAACAGATTTCTGCCGATCTAGAAAACCAAAGGAAGAGCTCATGAATATTGATTCTAGGCCTGCCTTCTCTTTACGGAGAGAAACGCAGACATGGTGCAATCTATATTGCAGTGCCTAGATCCAGTTCAACAGCGCCCTGCTGCTGGGTTATAATACAACTCATCAAACTGCAATCTAGAAGTATTTTTTCACTTTCATATCATGTCTCTGAGGATAGAATCCATTTCAGAAAATTGTTGATGGGCCCTATTCTGGGAACTTTAAGTTAGAGCCCAAGCAAATTAGAGTCTGCTACATACAAAGTGCTCAAAAAATGCTTACTACAAAAACACCAACAGGGCAGAATCTCCGATCCAATCTATTTTGCAGGTGGAAGATGGTGGATGGAAATGATTCAGGAAGAGATAAATGGAAAGGGGGCGGAGCAAAGAGTTGTTAGCTGTTTATTAAACATATTTTAAAGAGCCTTTTAACTTTTTGATCAGGTATCAGAGTTCTTTTGTGGAAGACGTGATCTGTCCCTAAAGAAAATGGCAGATCTCATAAATTAGGATTTTTTTCTTGTTCTTCCCAGGAAATGTACAATCTAATTGGTTACTATATCCAGTTTACCACGGACCGAGTTAAACATTTCTCTTTAAAGATGCCTGCTGAATAGAAGCCAGGACTCAAATAGCACACATTGTGAGTGTTTCAAGGCGTACTGTTGGTAATGAGTTATCAGCAACTTATTATGTTGAAAAAAATTCAATTGATCCACATCAAAAAGGAAGAAACCCTAGATGGAGATTTTTACCATTATAAAAGAAAATGGTCGCGTGGTCTTTCTGACTTCTTCGCTCAAAAACTGCCCTTTGTTATTCCTTGTATTTAAGCAATCATAGCGTTTCAGAAGGTAAAGGGATAGTGAGCAAATCTTATCTTTTTTTGTACATAATTGCCTCTCAAGTTTTTGAAGACAGCTACTGTGTCTTGCCTTAAAACTTCTACAGGCCAAAGAGCCCTGGTTCTCTGAATTGTCTCTTGAAGAACACGTCCGTCCATTCTTGGCTATCTTATCCTGGAGGCTTTCAGTTTGTCAGTATCCAGCTTAAATTGGGGTGTCCAAAATTGAAAGCAGTATTTCACCTTTAATCAGACCAGTGAGAAACCCAGTGGGATTATATTGTCTGTGAATTGGACACACCAGCAGCCTATTAATGCAATTGGGAATTTTTAAAATTTAGCAGCTACATCTAATTGTTGGCTTATGCTATGGACAAGCAGAAGCCTCATATCTTTTTTCACATAAACTGCTGCCAAACCACATCTCCCCGTTTTGTACTTAAGCAATTGAGTTTTAAAAGGTAAATACAGATGATAACATTTGGATTTTGCCTATCGCTCCAACCTGTCAAGACTATTTTGAATCTTTATTTTATTATCAATCATATTCCCTCTCTTTTCCAGCTTTCTGTCATCTTCTAACTTGATAAGCACATCTTCTATGACTTCAATAAGTACGTATATAATAAGTACTTATATAATAAGTACAGAGCTCAGTCCTTTGGCTCTAGAGGTTTCTCTCCAAATTAATGAGCTTTTCCACCAAATATTTCTGAGCACCTACCAGAAACCATGTCAAAAAAAATTTCTGACAAGTTCTCTGAAAAAAAAAAAAAAAAAGATCTCTGAGTTTAGAGAATTTTTTTTATTTAATAGATTATATAGTGCTCAGTATTTTTAGGGTGAAAATTTTTAAACAATAATTATTCTATGAAATTTTAATGTTTTCTATTATATCACACACAAGAATATCCTGAGACATGGTCAAGCACCTAACTAAACCAGATATATTAGATCTTTATACTTAGAATACTACAAAAGATAAAGTTATTTTGACCAACATTATCTTAGTATAACTGTACGGACACTTACTCATCCCCACATTTTTTTTGTAAAATGGGCAGCAAGTATAGTCCAGGATTAGAATTTCCAGCATCTACCAGCTGTGTGACCTTGAACAAGGACTGATTTCTCAGACACTAAGTTTCATTTGCATTGTGGTAAGAGCAACGAATACACCACAAAATTGTTATGAGGATCAAATTACTTAAATTATAATTAAAAATTAGCTTTCCTGGGGGGCCTGGGTGGCTCAATTGGTTAAGCAACCGACTCTCGATTTCAGCTCAGATCATGATCTCAGGTTGTGAGACAGAGCCCGGTGGCAGGCTCTGCGATTAGCAGGGAGTCTGCTGGAGATTCTCTCTTTTCTCTCTCCCCCTGCCCCCTACTTGATCTCTCTCTCTCCCTCAAATCAATAAATCTTTTTAGAAATTTAGTTTTCTTTCTCCTAGAAGTCCATTCACCATTTGACAGTCTTTTCAAGAATTTTTCCAGACCTCAAATTTGTTGGTTTATATTCTGAATTCAACCACTTCTGAATTCATCCATCTTTTGCAAAGTAGGATAGCATTCCTCCATCTTCAGTGTTTTGGCCTTTCCCCATTCTCCATGATTTTGCTATAAGATGTTGGATGGCTGAGATCACACCTGTGGTTCCTTCTGGGCTCTGAGATGTTCTTGTCTGGCTCTAGAAATGAGAATGCTTCTCCTTCTCCTCCTTCTTCTAAGATTTCATTTATTTATTTGACAGAGAGAGAGGGAACACAAGTAGGGGGAGTGGGAGAGGGAGAAGCAGGATCCCTGCTGAGCACAGCTGGGAGCCCAATGTCAGGTTCCATCCTAGGACCCTGGGATTATGACCTGAGCATAAGGCAGACGCTTAACAACTGAGCCACCCAGGCGCCCCGAGAATGCTTCTTCTAAGTAACTTTTCTACAACTCTTCAGTTATGTTGGGCTACAGTTTCTTTACTGTAAGTTTTTCTCCACTTTTCTATTTGAATTCCTCTCTCTTCTCTGAAAACCATAAAGTAAAAACAGGAGCTAAGTGGTTCAACCTTCTTTCTGAGATTGACTAACTCAGAACGACCATATTAACTTTAAAAGCTTATGGATCTGTTAGCCTCTCTAACTCTAAAAGCTATGGATCTGTTAGCCTCGTTAGCACCAAAAGCAAATGGATCTATACTTATGGATTTGATTTCCAGCTACTAGTCAGGGATTAGTGCCATTGGTGCCACCCAATGATTTTCAAAAGTTTTGGTTGAGAGAAATAATATTTGTAATGTTTTGCCTGAATGGTTTATAATTCATCCATTCCTCTAATATTTTATACTTCCATCTCCCTGCCCCTCTCTGAAATTTTGTTTGTATGTTTTTATTTAATACTGTTCAGGTTAATAATACATTCTATTCAGAAAATATAATTTCCATAGTGATCAGTAATCATTCAACAACTAAACAAATTCATTGCTCATTATGAGCCCCCTCCTATCCCTCTATTCCTGAGTTCTTCATTTTGAGTCTTTCCATTGTCTGGATTTCTTGTCTAGTTGTTTTTTTCCAAGAAAATCCTCTATGTGCTAAACTCTGAGCTTCTTCTCTCCTGAGAAGTCCTGTCTGTTTCCTTTACATTTGAATAAAATCTTCATATGATATTCTTTGGTCACATCACTTTTCACATGTCTTATTGGAAACTGTTCCACTGTCTCCGTTACAGAACCGTCTAAGGCAAGCTTGATTTATTTCTTCCTACAGAATAATTCATTCCTCCCTCCCTCCCTCTTTTCTTTCTCTCTTCCTCCCTTCCTTCCTCCCTCCCTCCCTTCCATTCTTTACCCTCCTTTCCTCCCTTCTCTCTCTCTCCCTCCCTTCCTTTCTCTTTTTTCACTCTTCTCTCTCCCTTAATGTGTTAAGAATTCTTTCTTTACCCTTAAAGTTTGCTAGTTTAGTTATGATATGTATATTATACATATGTATTATACATACATACATATGTATACATATACATACATATGTATACATATACAAGTTATGATATGTATAATATACATATGTATATTATATTGTAATATATGTATATTACCGAACATACTGTAACAAAGTTTCTAGAATCTAGCAATATTCTAATCTAATTCTGATAATTTTGGGGAAATTATCTTGTATTTTATCTTTGAATACATCCATCTTTTGTTCCATTTCTTTGGCTTCTCTACTTCAAAGTTATCAATTATCTTTATGTAAGACCCTCTTACCTGTGTATTATATCTATCAGCTTCTTACTTGGTTTACTCTGTGTATTTTTCATCTTAATTTATTGTGATATCTCAAGCCTCTTTTTCTAATTGTCAGAATTTAATTTTAATGGAGTCTATTCTCTCTCGGTGTTTTAATTTCATTTATTAATCATTTTAATATTCTATTTTCTTAGTTTTACAGTATTTTCCTAATCTCAGTTGTTTCAACATTCTTCTCTTTCCGCTTATTAATGTTATTCTACAATATGAAGTTATTCTACATTATGTTATTATTTATTAAGTTATTTTAAGTTATTCTACAGTATGAAGCAACTATGTTACATTTCCTCGTCTTGTGTTTTCTTCTAGGTCTAGTACTGTCTCGTGTGTGTGTGTGTGTGTGTGTGTGTGTGTGTGTGTGTGTACAATTTAGCCATTGATGTTGCAGTTTTGCATATTTGCTTCGCTGTTCCTTTCCATCAAGTTCATTTTAGAGTGATTCTGTCTAGGCATTCTATTGCTCTTGATTCTCTTCTTATTCAATCCAACTAGAATGTTTTCTACTTTTTCTACTTCCAGCCTTGTTAAGGACTTAACGACTCATATTCTAACTACTTTTCTATAGACTGAGGAAATGGTGGGAAGAAGAGAAACTGTGGTCTGCATTCTCCTTTGAGATTTTGTTAGAAGTCCTATAACTAAGTTTGCTGCACTTAATCTGAGAATGTATCTAATCCCCAAGGAGCATATCCTGGGATCAAGCAAGCTCTTTGCTCAGGGGGAAGCCTGCTTTCTGCTCCCCCCGCGTGTGCTCTCTTTCTCTCTGACAGATAAATAAGTAAAATCTTAAAAAAAAAAAAAAAAAAGAATATTGTTCTACCAATTATTCCTTTGTATTCAGTATCATAAAAATTTCCCCTCTCTGTTGAATCATTACCAACGGCATACAAATGTGCTTAAAATTTTCTATCTTTAAAAAGACCTCCTCTAACATACTTCCTTCCCCCCAGCTCCCAACATGTCCCTCTCTTCTCACAATTCCTCAAGTTAGGTAGACACATCTAATTCCTCTTCTTCCTCACATACCCACTTTAGGTTTTCCTACTCACTCCTCCACCAAAACAGCTCTCATTAGTGGCAGCTCTATTGCTAATCCAGCCATCAGTTATCAGTCCTTATTTTACTAATTGTTCTGAATAATTTTACAAAGCTAATTAGTCTTTGTTTTTTAAATATCTTCTTCACTTGGCTTTCAAAACTCCACTCTTGACTCTCTCCTTGTTTCACTGGCCTCGCTTTCTGTGTATTCCCAACCTCTAAACAGTGGAACTTCCAGAGTTCATTTTCTTCTCTTCTTTCTCTATACATATTCCCTAAATGATCTGGCACAATTTCTTGGCATTGTTACCATCGACAAGCTGATAACTCTCCAAATTTGCTGTTCATCACTCTCCAAATTAACTGTTCATTTTCTACCTTCTTTTTTTTCTGCCAGAAGTGAAAATTTCCTCTCAAAACATTCCATCACACCAGATATCTAATAAGTTTCCTCTGGGATATAGTCCTCCTGTACTGGTATGTTCTGGCCATATTTCTCCCTAATCCACTGCACACTCTCACCCCAAGATCTCCTTTCATTTCTCTTCTGTCTTTGATTTCTTGTTTCATGGACCACAAAGACTTTACTTTCATGTTTTATCTTCCTACTTCTATAGAGCACAATCTCCAGCTGCACTAGAAGGGAGGTAAAATGTTTGAGATCTTTGCATGTCTTAATATACCTCCATTTTGACCTCATCTGGTTTGAATATCTGACTTAGCATAGATTTAAGTTTAAAAAGTATGTTCATTAGGGCGTTGGGTGGCTCAGCTTGTTAAGGGTATGCCTTCGGCTCAGGTCATGATCCCAGGGTTCTGGGATTGAGTCCAATGTCTGGCTCCTTGCTCTGTGGAGAATCCGTTTTCCCTCTGCTGCTCGCTCTCATTGGTTCTCTCAATCTCTCTCTCTCTCTCTAGCTCTCTTTCTCAAATAAATAAATAAAATCTTTTTAAAAATTTTAAAAAGTATGTTCATCAGAATATTTAAAAAATTACTTATTTTTAAATTTAAAATTTACATATACATATTTTACATATACATATTTTACATATACATATTTACATATACAAATTTTCCTTTGTATATGATCTTTGGGGGGGGGTAGTTTTTTTTATAGTTTTGGGTTTTTTTTTTCCTCTTTAGAAGTCTTAAAATTTCTCCTTGAGCCCAGTTCTAAAATTTTATGATGGTATGTCTCGGTGTGGATCTTCATTCTGCCATTACTCTGGGCACTAGGTGGGACTCTGTCAGTCTGAGGACATGTGTCTTCTTGTTCTGAAGAATACTCTTTAATTATAATAATTTATTTCCTCCTCCTTCATTTTCTTTCCTTCTATTTCTGGTACTATTATTCCAGTGTTGAACCTTCCAGATTGGCCTCTAATTTTATCTTTTATATTTTTCATCTTTTAAACTATTTTCCACTCTCCTAGAGATTCTTCTTCTTTATTTTCCAAATCTTCTATTTGACTTTTCATTTCTGTCTTATTAATATTTTCCAAGTGTTCTTTTTTGCTTTTCCAATACTGTTTTTAAAGGAATTCTGATTCTGTTTCATTGTTGCAATATCTTACCTAGTTTTTGTTTTTATTTTTTTAAACACTTCTTCTCCAATCTTGCCTCTATCTTCTTATAATTTCCTTTTCTAGTTTTTGTTAGTTACTTGGGGGAGGGGAGAATTTCTGTTTTTCATGTTGGACACTTTCCTCTGCTGGTGGTCAGTGGTTCTCTCATCATATCAAGAGCAGTGCAGTCAAAAGCTGATTAGAGCTTTTGAATATATCAGTGAGTCTGTAGATTTGACATTTGGCCAGGCCGTTTTACTGTGGGACACATCACTGTCAGTATCTATAGATCTTTACTCTTAGAGAGTCAGACTACTAGGGAAGAATCTTCCAATTTCTGCTTTAAAGATGTAAATATGGCGGATTTAAGCAAAAGAGGGAAGGGGCCACTCTTATTTCAGAATGTGAATTTCTTCCCATTTCCAGTATTGTATTTCCTGCCATTGGTCCTTGTGTCCCCTAGTCCAGCATCCTTCTGGTTTACCCTCTCCAGAGGGTCAAACCTCCAGTCTTCTGGGTTGAGGAAGGGGTCTTCTACCAGTTACTAAGAGGGAATGGATTATGAAGATCTATGAGCTCCCTTAGACTTTCAACCACTTTTGTCTTTTGGGCTCCCAAGTTTCCTTCATCTTTCAGTATCTGGTGCTACTGATTCCTGAGCCTTTCTATGATACCAAAATATTGTTGCTATGTCCTTCTCTCCTTATTTCTTTGCCCTTGTGAGGTTTCTACATTTTTAGCCTTAAAATGTTATTTAGAGAGATTTAGAGAAGTAGTAGAGGTAAACATGTACTTTCATTCTATATTGTCTTATTGCTTATTAATTTTTTAATGATACCTCATATAGATCTTTGTAATTTTGATAGAGAAAAACGTTTTTAATATTTTCTTCTATGAACTTATGTCTTATTTAAGAAACATTACCTATCTCAGGTTTACAAAAATTTTTGTTTATTTTCTTTGAAGAGTTAAAGTATTTGCACAGGTAGATTTTCTAATCCTCTGGAATTACTATTTAAATAGGATGTATTTAAAAATATTTTCTCCAGGGGCGCCTGGGTGGCTCAGTCGTTAAGCGTCTGCCTTCAGCTCAGGTCATGATCCCAGGGTCCTGGGATGGAGCCCCACATTGGGTTCCCTGCTCGGCGGGAAGCCTGCTTCTCCCACTACCTATTCCCTCTGCTTGTGTTCCTTCTCTCGCTGTGTTTCTCTCTGTCAAATAAATAAAATCTTTAAAAAAAAAAAATTTTCTCCGTATGGGAATCTAGTTGTCCCAAAGCCATCAACTGAATGATTTCCCTTTCTTTCACTGATTTTTAACACTATCTCTATTATTTAACACTCTCTCTATTTAGAGATAGATTTAACACTATCTCTATTTAACACTATTTCTATTTAAAGTTTTCCCATATATGATTGGCTCTATTTCTGACCTTTCTGAACTCTTATTTTGATCTGTTTCTTTCTACGTCACTATCACACTGTTTTTTTTTTTTTTAATTTTATTTGACAGAGAGAAACACAGTGAGAGAGAGAACACAAGCAGAGGGAATGGTAGCAGGAGAAGCAGGCTTCCCACGGAGTGGAAAGCCCAATGCGGGGCTCGATCCCAGGCCCCTGGGATCTGACCTGGGCCGAAGGCAGCCGCTTAACGACTGAGCCACCCAGGCGCCCCTACACTGTTTTATTTACTACAGTTATGCCACGAGTTTGATATCTGGCATAGCAAAGCTCCCCTTCCTGCTTATTCTTTTTCTCAATATGTCTTGGTTATCCTTACAAATTTACTATCCCATATGGATTTTAGAATCAGATGTCCAAAAAGTGCTATATGATTTTCTGGAGTGATAGTGATTTGATTAATTTGTAAATCAATTTGTAAAAAACTGATATCTTTATGATATCAAGTTTCTGTATCTATAAAGAAAACCTGCCCCCATCTATTTAGGTTTCTTTATTTCCATCAATATATTAGATTGAACCCTATGAAGTTGCCATACTTGATGAGAATTTCATATAGTTCGATCTAATAGTTTAAAAATATTACAGAAAGCTCTTATACTACTTGAGTTAGGTCCTTTTGCGCTACTTTTTCTCCCTTGCTATTGGGAATAGGGCTTTTTTTATTAGGTATCCTAATTATTTACTAGGTGAGATACTAATTTTTTTAAAAAACTGATCTTATAGCAAGCAACCTTCTGAACTATCTTGTTAGTTTTAATAACTGGCTCAGAGATGGGGAGCTTTCTAACTTTATTCTTTATTTCCTGGAAGAGTTTTATAAAAGAGGAATAATCATTGCAGGCTTAGTAAAATTGACCTAGAAAATCATCTGAGTGTAATTTTATAGAGGAGGTTCTAAAAATCACAGGTTTTAAAAATTTGAATAAATAGGTTTTCTAGTTCTTGAATGAATTTTTAATAATTCATATTTTTCTAAATCTTTTGTTATATTAAAGTTTCCAAACCATTGACATTAATTTGTTTATAATAGTCATAATTTTAAGTCTGTTGTATCTAATTTTGTTACTTTATTGCTCTAAATTATTTAACTTCTCTCTACTTTTTTTTTTTTAATATTTTATTTTTATTTACTAGAGAGAAAGAGAGAACACAAGCAGGCAGAGAGGCAGGCAGAGGCAGAGGGTGAAGCAGGTTCCCTGCTGAGCAAGGAGCCCGATGTGGGACTCGATCCCAGGTCCCTGAGATCATGAACCGAGCCAAAGGCAGCTGCTTAACCAACTGAGCCACCCAGGCGTCCCTCTCTCTACTTTTCTTAATAGTCTTGACAAAAACTCTATTCTGTCTGTTTTTTCAAGGAAATTGTTTTTATTATGTTGTACTTAATTTTCTTATTTTTTTATTAAATGCATTTCTGCTTTTAATTTTCTTTTATTTTACTTTATTTAGGTTTAATCGTTAATTTCCTATAATTCCTTGAGTTGAACCTATAGATGATTTCTTTTCAAGCTTTCTCTTTTTAAAATAAATACATGTACATATAAAAATTCTCATTTATCTGCATCCCATGAATCATTAATATGCATTTTTGGGGTCACTTCTAAATATTTCATATTTAATCAATGAATAGATTTCCAGAGTTCTGGTTCTTCTTTTTAAAACTGGTATCTAAGTTTATTGTATTTTTTAAAAGATTTATTCATGTGGGGGGGGTGCAAGTGGGGTAGTAGACCAGGGGAGAGGGGCCCAGGAGGAGCAGATGGAGAAGCAGACTCCCTACTGAATGGGGAGTCTGACCTAGGGCTTGATCTCAGGACTCTGAGATTATGACCTGAGCCAAAGGCAGACACTTAACCAACAGAGCCACTCAGGCACCCCTAATTTTATTGTATTGCTATCCTTTGTCCCTACTAATGCAATCTGTTTTGAGTTCTACTTGGACAAGTATTAACTTCATTATACCAGTTTTCTTTTGTTAGTCTTTCCCTGCTATTATCTGTTTCATCCTTTCATTTTCAACATTTTCTTTGGCATCATTGTGTTTCATAAAGCTAGATTTTATTCATTCATCAATTTGAGTCTTTTAATAAATGAGTTAAACTCTTTTGTATTAGTTTTAGTTGAAATATTTAGACTCATTTTTTCATTTTACCTTCACTTTCATAGTGACCATGAGTTCTCTTTGCTTTTCCTGATTTCCTCTGGCCAGTGAATTGTTACAACCAAGTAACATATCTTTTTTCAATTATGGATAATTTTCAGACTTTATCTCTTCAAATGCTTCCTTTATGCCATCTTCATTTTTACCTTTTTCTAGGTTTCTTATTATGTTAGAACTTTCAAATTATCCACTGTTTCTCTTAATTTATCTTTGAGTTTTCTATCACTTAACTCCTCCCTGTTCTGTTCTTTTGTTCTGTATTATTAGGTTGATTTTCTCTTCAACTGTATTAAATCCACTGTTCATCATGTATCTTCTCTTTTTAAAAATTTTATTGAAATTTTCAAGATTTCCAATGTTGTTTTCTATTTATATCTGCATGTTTGTGCTACATAAACTTTCTTTTTCATTGGAAGGATGCTACTAGCTTTTTAAAACATCATTACACATAGTCTCAGCATACACATTTTATAATTCTTTTTATCTTTATTATTTCTATCTCCTTGGGTATGATTTCTCCAATTTGTTACATCAGCTGACTAGCTCTCTTAATGATGAATTTCCTCATGTGTTTATCACTTTTGTCTAAGATATCTTACAGAACAGCTTACAGAGGAGTTTTTCTTCTCATGCAAAACCCTCATTTCATGTAGTTTTTTCAGTTGCTTTAGGAAGGCCCTCCAGGTTGAACAAACAAATCTTTGGCTTGAGGCCTGTAGGCTTTGTCTACATGAGCAAAACTAGTTTGGATGTCATGCCCACATATCACCTTGGCTAGGATTTTCTCATGGCTGCTTTTCTTTTCTTTCAAGATCACAGGAAAGTGGCACATTGTGGCCATGCCGTAGGGTTTCAAATAAAATTAATTCAGGCCATTTCACTGTTAGTAGAGCTATCTGGCACCCAGCTTCATTCTGCCCTTTGGCCATAAAAACGTTATGGCTATCAACAATTTCTATGTGAGCCTTTTAGCATTCAAATCCATTTTCTGCATCCATTCACTCTTCTCTGTGGGGTCCCATCTTTAATCTCCACTATGCTATCTTTACTGCTCCTGGAACATGGAAATTCCTCTACTATTCCTTTTAAACAGAGCTATTTATTTTAAATATTTTAATATATTTCATATTGAGAGAGCAGAACAAGGCCAACCTCATTTTGTGCTACACCTGTCATCTTGTATATAACCCCTACGCGACCTGCTCCTGAGAAAGGTCACAGAATGTCAGAACATTGCCTAGCCGGTCCTTGAACCAGTTTGAGTTAGGGGATAGGAATGCGGAATCCCTCACCGCCACAGGATGTAAACCCCGCCTTTTGCCCGCCAAACTTGCGACTGGAATAATAGGCTAGTTCAAACAGTTACCTTACCCGCCAAACCTGCGCGCCAAATTAGACCAGAGTAATAGGCTAGTTCATACGGATACTATAGGGTAAGTTGTGATTCAATTGGCCACCTGCGTGTGGACTGACATGACTATGCAACTTTCCGCGTGTGTTACAACCTCATTGGCCACCTGTGTGTGGACTGACAATGACTATGCAACTTTCCGCGTGTGTTACAGATCTCATTGGCCACCTGCGTGTGGACCAACATGACTACGCAACTTTCTGCGTGATCACTGGCCCCTATAAAACTTTACGCCCTTTGACCTAGGGGTCCAAGTCCTGACCCCGCTGTGTCGGATATACTTGGGCCCAAGCTCGAGCTTGCTAATAAACCCTCGTGCGTTTGCATCGGTATCGGCTCCTCAGTGGTCTCTCAGATACGAAATCAGGGGCATTACATTATTTAATTTGTATATTAATAAAATATTAAATATAATTAAAAAATATATTTCATTCAAATTTCTGTTCTTTGAGAGCAAAAAAACGATGATTCTGTAGCTGCTCATTCAGCCATATTAACTGATGTCCAGATCCACTTACCAAATATCTTTCCTTTAAGTATTATAGGTACCAAATTGTTCCTGTTTACAATGATAAGAAAAAAGAAGCCAATAAAGCAACTTTGGAATAAGAACCAAGTTCCCACAAAACAAAAGTAAAAACAAACAGAAAGATCTGAAGAATCACTATTATACTTCTGTTTTTATGAAAGTTTGAAATATCATAAGAATAAGACCATATGTATCACTAAAAATAAGAATAATGATTTCTTTTTTTCCCACTTGGACACAATGAAATATAGATTTCTGTTTCTTCATTAATATATTCATATGAAAATATCTTTCTTTATAGTATACTGTCAATGTAATTAAAGCAATGGATATAATTCTTATATTTTGAAATTCTTCACTTAATAATACTTAGATACAGGGGCGCCTGGGTGGCTCAGGGGGTTAAAGCCTCTGCCTTCGGCTCAGGTCATGATCTCAGGGTCCTGGGATCGAGCCCCACATCGGGCTCTCTGCTCAGCGGAGAGCCTGCTTCCCTCTCTCTCTCTGTCCACCTCTCTGCCTATTTGTGATCTCCCTCCTCTCTGTCAAATAAATAAATAAAATCTTAAAAAAAAAATAATACCTAGATACAGATTTATAGTTATTTGGCTGATTAATTATTTGATTGACTTTACCAAGAATATTTTCCCCTTGCTCTAAAACTTCACATACATATACCCAGGGAAGTTTTACTTGGAACATTACAGCTCCTTCCTGCAATAAAGGTTTTGTTATAGAATGTGTTTAGAGTACAAACATACAATTCTCCTGTGAACTTTTCCTGAACACTACAGTGGATGATAGTGCATAAGGTAACTCTATTCTTTTTTTTTTAATTGTTTTTTTAAAATTTTTTAAAGGAATTTTTTTTTTAAAGATTTTAGTTATTTATTTATTTGACAGAGAGATCACAAGTAGGCAGAGAGGCAGGCAGAGAGAGAGGGGGAAGCAGGCTCCCTGCTGAGCAGGGAGCCCAATGCGGGGCTCGATCCCAGGACCCTGAGATCATGACCTGAGCCAAAGGCAGAGGCTTTAATCCACTGAGCCACCCAGGCGCCCCAAGGTAACTCTATTCTTAATGAAGAATAGGAAGAAAAATCTTAATTTTCTTTCTTCATAACTTGCTCACCTAAAAAGTAAAAAATAAGATCTCCTTGCTCCTTAAAATCTATATATTATGGTTTAGGTACATTTATAATTTAGTGTCATGATTTAAATTTTAAGCACATATCAGAATAAAAATCTTTTGAATCAATAAAGGATCTACAGGGTAATCCTTATTTGTTTTACTGAATATTACCTATTTCTATTTATGAGTTCCCAGATACAAAATTAGATTCTAAAAATGGTTTGAGGCCTTTCATTTATTATCTTTTCAGTCTGCACACTCCGAAGTAATAACCCGTCGTTCATTTCTGGTATCAATGATTAGTGTTTTCTCTCTTTTCTCTTGATTGGTCCAGCTAAGTGTTTGTTGAAATTAATTTTTGAAAGAACTATTACCTGATTTTGTTAGTTTCCTTCATTGCTTATTTTTACTTTTTTAAAAAAAGTTTTGTCCTTATCTTTGTTGTTTCCTCCTTTTGGTTTCCTTTTGGTTTCATTTATTCTTCTCTAACTTAAGGTAAAATCTTAGGTGACTGATTTTATATTTTTCTTTTTTTAAAAAAATAGGCACTTAAAACTATTTTCCCTCTACTCACATATCTTGATAGGTCACATTATCATTCAATTCAAAATACTTTCTAATTTCTCTTGTCTCTCTCCTTTGATCTATGAATAATTTAGAAGGGTTCTTTTTAATTTCCAAATATTTATAATTTCCTTTGAAATAAGATTATTCTTACTGATTTATTTCTGGTTTGTTTCAGACAATATACCTCATATGATTTTAATTTTTTTAAACTTACTGAAATTTGTTTTATGGTCCAACATATAGTTGGTATTGAAGAACGTACTTTGGAAAGAAGTTTATTTTGCAATTCTATAAATGGTGTTTTATAAATTTCAATTAGATTATGGGAATTGATAGTGTTGCTAAAATCTTCTATGTCTACTGATATTCTTAAAGTCCAGATGCTATAGTGATTGCTAAAGATGGAGTGTTAAATATAATACTATATGGAATTGCCTATTTTCCCTTTTATTCTGTCCATTTTTGCTTTAAGTACTGTGAAGTTCTGGTATTAGGCCCAGACACATTATAACGTCTACTGATGATTTATCCCTTTTCTTTTTTTTTTTTTTAGATTTTTTTTATTTATTGGACAGAGAGAAACACAGCGAGAGAGGGAACACAAGCAGAGGGAATGGTAGCGGGAGAAGCAGGCTTCCCGCCGAGGAAGGAGCCCGATGCGGGGCTCGATCCCAGAACGCTGAGATCATGACCTGAGCCGAAGGCAGACGCTCAACGCCTGAGCCACTCAGGTGCCCCTTTATCCCTTTTCTTATAATGAAATATCCCTCTTTATCTGCTAAAATTCTTTGTCAAGAAGTTTATTTTTTCTGATATTAACACAACCACTCCGGCTTTCTTATCCTTACTTTGCACAGAGTATATTTCTTTCCATCCAGCTATTTTTCAACCTAGCTGTGTCTTTCTATTTAAAGTACTTCTCTTATGAGCAGCACATATTAGAGTCTTGCTTCTGTCCATTCTGATAGTCTCTTTAATTTTAGTGTTTTAGATCACTAACAGTTAATGTAATTATTGATACGGCTTGGATTTTGGTCTACTACTGAATTATTTGTTTTTTGTTTGTCCCTTTTCTTTTTCTTCCCTTTCTTTTGGATTATTTGAATAGTTTTAAATGGTTCTGCTATGAACTAAATGTGTTCTCTTAACATTCTTATGTTGAAGCCTTGATCCTCAATGTGATAGTATTTAGAGACAAGGCCTTTGGGAGGTAATTAGGTTATGAGAGTGGAGCACTTGTGATGGGTTAAGTGCTCTTATATGAGGCACTGGAGAGATGACTTCTGTCTTGGCTGAAAGCTGTTTATAAACCAGGAAAAGTGCTCTCACAAGACACCAAGTCTGGCACCTTGATCTTGGACTTCCCAGCCTCCAGAACTATAAAAAATAAATGTTTCTTGCTTAAGTCACCCCATCTATGTTATTTCTGTTTGTGACCTGAACTACGACAATATTATACTTTATCTATTGGGGCTGTATACTTCTTTGACCCTTTTATTATTGTTTCTTTTAGTGTTTGTCTGGGGATTATAATATACATGCCAAACCATTCATACAGAGAACACGGTTCCACTTCTTAGTATGCAGAAATCCTGCCACTATGTAAGGCCCTTTAACCTTCCCATCCCCAGATGTCTTTCATGAGTCTACTGTCATACACATCTTATCTACAAACACTAAAAACCCCATAAGACAATGTTATAATTTTTTGTTCTAAACAGTCATATGTATTTTTGGAGAATTCAATAAAAAAAGTCACTTATATTTACTCAGATATCTGTAATTTCTGATGTTCTTCATTCGCTTCTAAAGATCCAGATTTACTTCTGATACCATTTTGATTCAGCCTGAAGAATTCTTTTAGCATTTCTTTTAGAGTAGGACTGCTGCACTTCATTAGAAGATTCCAATGGGTGGTTCACAATGGAAAGCAAAAATTCATGCTAGAGATTTTTTTTCCCTCTAAAATGTATTAAGTGTAAGTAAGATGCTAAACACAGAGCTATGGCTATTTTAATGTTATGTGATTGGTTGCCTTTAGCAGATGACGCATGATGAAGACATGTGTGCAATCACTTGAAACAGGAAAATTTGAAGTTCACCCCATGCACAGGTAGCATTTTTTTGGGGGGGTCTAATAAGTGTCTATTTAAGATTTAATTAACAATGGGGCACCTGGGTGGCTCAGTCGTTAAACATCTGCCTTCGGCTCAGGTGACAATCCCAGGGTCCTGGAATTGAGCCCTGCATTGGGCTCCCTGCTTAGTGGGGAGCCTGTTTCTCCTTTTCCCACTCCCCCTCCCGGTATTCCTTCTCCAGCTGTCTCTCTCTCTCTGTGTCAAATAAATAAATAAAATCTTAAAAAAAAAAAAAAAAGATTTAATTAACAATAAATAAAACTTAAAATTCAGTTTCTCTATCTCATTAGTCTCACGTCAAGTGTTCAATAGCTATATGTGGCCAGTAGCTGCCATACTGGAAAGTGCAGAACAGTTTCCCTATGGCAGAAAGTTGTATCAGACAACATCACATAGAAGCAGCACTGTCAAGAGCTACGGTTCTTGAGGAAAAAAGACATGGGACACCCTACTCTATAAGGAACACTGATTAGATGAGGTATTGGCTTTCATTCTGGAATGATTCAATGCCTGAAATGTTGATAAAAAGCCTGGTTCACGCTCATGAGTAAAGTGTCCACCAGTGTCTATTCTCACTTTCAAAATCACCCACTGGGATTTATGGATGGCAAAGACATAAATGAGAAACTTGCTCTCAGAGGACTGATGGGTTTGTCATGAAGCTTTTCTTCTTTCTATGCTTTGCTTTTGTGCTGTTAAATCCTTTCCTCAAGCATCATCTTTCCTGGTAATCATAAAATGGATGGCTCTGGCAATTCTCAAGGATCTAGGCTTCTTTCTTCAAGTCAAGATGGGAAAATGGCTTCCATAAACCAGCATTCCAAGCAAAAGTCTTTGAGACCCTAACAACACAGGTTTTCTTTGTTCTTCTATTCTTTCTTTCCTTTTTTTCCCCCTTTTCTTTCCTTTTTTATTTATTTCAGAGAGAGAGAGGGCATAAGCAGGGGGCAGGGGAGACAGAGATGCCGGCTCCATACTGAGGAGGGAGCCCAAGGCCGAGCTTGATCCCAGGACCAAGGGGATCAAGACCTAAGCTGAAGGCAGACACTTAGCTGACTGAGCCACCTAGGCACCCCAAGACTTACAGGTTTTCAGGTTCTCATTTCAAACCCATTCCCTGGTAAAAGATGTAATTTAGGGCCACCTGATTGGCTCAGTCAGTTAAGCGATTGCCTTTGGCTCAGGTCATGATCCTGGAATCCCAGAACTGAGTCCCACATATGGCTCCTTGCTTAGCGGGGAGTCTGCTTCTCCCTCTGAGCCTCCCTCTCTCATACTCTCTCTCTCTCTCTCTCTCATTCTCTCTGTCTCAAATAAATAAAATCTTAAAAAAAAAAAAAGATGTGATTTAATGTACGGATTGGCTTAAACTATTCAAGGTCATCTCCAGGAGCTGAGTGTAGAATCAATCTCATAACCATAACATTGACACATGTGTATGATACATTTTTTAATGCTACTCTAATGCAAAGGTACACTGACTTCTAGGTAGTATTTTGTCAATATTTAAAATGTGGGGGCGCCTGGGTGGCTCAGTGGGTTAAAGCCTCTGCCTTCGGCTCAGGTCATGGTCTCAGGGTCCTGGGATCGAGCCCCACATTGGGCTCTCTGCTCAGCGGGGAGCCTGCTTCCCCCTCTCTCTCTGCCTGCCTCTCTGCGTACCTGTGATCTCTCTCTCTCTGTCAAATAAATAAAACCTTTAAAAAAAAAATAAAACGTGAAGGAGTTAAGAATGTTGGGCAAACAACAGGTTACAGGTTATAGCTGGGGTTATATCAGGTTACACCAAAAGACATGGTGCTCTAAAAAGGCAAAATAGAGACAGAAACCCCTCTCTTCATTCTAAAGTGGCATAAAAGCCAAAATTAGGGGCTCTGAAAATTAATGTAAGACAAAGCTTAATATATCATTCATGATGCTATCAATATCTCCCGGATATGCCCCACTTTCTCAGCTAGGCTGAGAATGAAGAAAGAATAAGCATATGTCCACACAAAGACTTTTACATAAGTATTTATAACAACTTTACTTGTAATAGCCAGAAACTGGCAATGACTCAATTATATATAATATACGTATTATACGTATCAACAAGTGAATGGATAATAGCTGGAAACTGGCAATGACCCAATGGCACAGACCAAGCTACTCATGCTGTCTGACAAAGTCCAGGTATGAGGGACAATCCTGAAAAGTCAGGAGAATCCAGAGCTGGTCCCTGCTACTTCCTTTCATTTTATTTATGGCAACTCTTGCAATTGTGGGCTTAATCTCTGGGCTTAAGGGAAATAATCTTTATGCTAACATCAATGACGACTTTGAACAATAAGACCAAGCACCCCTCCCATGCCTTACACAGGCATTTATGATCACGCAGGTGTTTATGCTGAGGATATAAATAAATGGTTTAAGAGTAATGGAAAAATGGTTAGAGCATTTTCTGTGTCCCTCTGGGAAAGAACAAAGAGTAGGTGCCCTATCCCCAGGAGAACTCACTTAGAGGAAATCAGGCATTGGAATAAATACTCTGCAAGAATCAAATGTTATTATTGCATGCTAGTACAGGCTGATTATTAATCTTCATGAAAAATAGTTGAGTAATGGATATAAGGTTAAATTTTGATCAGATTGTCTAAAGATCATGTAAAACCACAAAACCTCTCTTTGTCTAACACCTCATATACTTTATACTTTATATTTCTATTATAACTTTGTCTATCACCTCTTACACTGCTTGTACCCATTAGTGAGCACAAATGGAAACTTGTAAAGGTCAAACTATTGAATGCAGAGAAGAAACTGAAAGGAAAAGATCTATATCTATAATTGGTATGTTCTAAGTCAGACTCATTGAGCTGTAAACAAAGAATATATGGGAAACAATGTAAAATCTTGACGTATATATAAAGGTCCCCTGAGATCCTCAGGAGGAGATTGCACTTTGATTGTGTGTCTGTGTCTCCTCCCTCGCCGATGCTGCCCTTTCCTTTGTGAGACCCACCCTGGCTGGAGCTGGACTCCAGCAACCCAATTGTATATAATATACGTACTGTATATCAACAGGTGAATGGATAACAAAATGTGGTACATATATTATATAGAATATTTACATATAATATTAACATATAATATATATATAATACATATTTTATATATATTTTATATGTATATATTATATATTTTATAACATATATAATATATTAATTATAATATATTAATTATAATATATTATATATATTATATAATATATAATATATATTATATATTATATAATATTATATAATAAATATATAATGTTATAATATATAATATATAATTATATATAATAAATAATAAATTAATATATATTATAATTATATATAATAAAAATATATTATATATTTTATAATATATATTATATGGAATATTATTCAACAATTCTTTTTTAGTGAACAACTTTTATTTAGACTTTTCCAAGCATTTAGTTTAGTTTTCATAGAAAAAAAGCTTTTTATTCACTCTCATATGAAATAGAGGCTTAATGTTATTTAATTAAATCATGAAGGAAAGGAAAAATGAAGGGAGGGAAGTGAAGTGGGGGAATCGAAGAGGGGGAGATGAACCATGAGAGACTGTGGACTCTGAGAAATAAACTGAGGGTTTTAGAGGGGACGGGGAGAAGGGGGATGTGTGAGCCCGGTGGTGGGTATTAAGGAGGGCATGTATTGCATGGAGCACTGGGTGTTATATGTAAACAATGAATCCTGGAACACTATATCAAAAACTAACGATGTATTGTATGGTCATTAACAGCACAATAAAAAAAAACCCAAAAAACAAAAAAATCCCATGACCAGTAACATCACTATGTACAGATTTTGGAAGAAATGTACTTGACTTATGTTGAGCATAGAATTCAACAAGTGGAAGTGAGAATATGCAAGCAGAGCAGGTAATAGCCTCCTAGGTACTCTGCATGAGGTAAACATCAGTCAGGAGGTTTTACAGAATAAAGAGGTTGGCTAATCTGCCAAGCTGGTTAAATGGTAGTCAGTTGAGAGAGCCTTTCCTGTACTGTTAAAATTACCCTTCAGAAAGTGGTATAATACGATTTACACCTTCACAATGAGATTAAGAAAGTCCTCATTTCTTATAACCACTAAGTGTTTTTAAATCTTTGGCTATTTTAAAATAGTTAAAAAAATAATATCCCACTGTTATTTCATTTTGTATTACTTAGATTCCTAGTGTCATTTGTAGTACTTGTCAGCCATTTCCCATACAATTGGGACATGTGGATTGTTCACAGCAAGGCATTGTGCTGTCCTCTGCACCTCCTGGTAGGGCTGTAGGCAGCGGCAGCCATACAAAATATAGGGATGAAAAGAGGCCTGGAGTCTCTCTGTGACTTGAGCATTATAAAGCTCAGTAGTCAGTCAGGCAGTTTTGTATAACTTTCTTTCATTTTATAATGAAGTATTAACTCTAGTACAGCTGATAAAAAAATTATTTAAAGTTGGACTCTACTAATTTTTAAGTTCTGAACTAAAAGAAAAAAAAAATCAGGTCCCTCACATGTTCCAGTTTTCTTATCCTGAAGCCTGTCATTATTCTATTATTATGAGTGTTTGCGGAGGAGAGGAGAAAAAATAGATTATAGTTATCTCACATTATTCCTTATAAACCTTAATTAGAAAGGTTTCATGGTAATGCTTTCAGCTTACCTAATCCACTTCTTCCTCATAAAGCTTTTAAACTTTGCACAGTCAGGAATGGCTTTCATCTGGTGCACAAATAAAATCAAAATAAAAATGCAGATTGAGCTATCAGGTACTTAATACCAGTAATCCTAGTAGTGCAGAGCAGCAGGTGAATAAGATAGACCCCAGAACTGGCAGAAAAGGAAAAACAAGCTGTAGTATTCACCAGACTTCCCAGGATTCTTGACAACAAATCAATTCATTCTCTGAAATATTGTCTTAAGGGCTTATTTTCTTCATGTCACTGAGGAATTAAAAAAATATCTTGTCCTTCAGTATACAATTTAGATTTTTATACTCTATGTAAAGACAGAAACAACATCATCTAGTAGCATCTTGGAGGCACAACAACAGTACCATTCAGTATATGGATATTTATGGGTTTTGTTTTTTTCTTAAAGATTTTATTTATCTGACAGAGAGAGAGAATCACAAGTAGGCAGAGAGCAGGCAGAGAGAGAGGGGGAAGCAGGCTCCCTGCTGAGCAGAGAGCTAGATGTGGGGCTGGATCCCAGGACCCTGAGATCACGACCTGAGCCAAAAGCAGAACCTTTAACCCACTGAGCCATGCAGGTGCCCCAGGGGTGTTTTAAAATGCAGTGTTATTGGGGTGCCTGTGTGGCTCAGTGGGTTAAAGCCTCTGCCTTTGGCTCAGGCCATGACTCCAGGGTTCTGGGATCATCCAGCTCTCTGCTCAGCAGGGAGCCTGCTTCCCTCGCGCCCCCCGCCCCCCCGTGTCAGATAAATAAATAAAATCTTTTTAAAAAAATGTAGTGTTATTAATAGAAAAATTGATATATAGTAAGGCTAACAAATCAGATGATGCTTGCCCTTGAAAAGACAATTTGTTACTCATAGTTCTCAAGAGAAGGGGGCATGCCACGACATGGTGGGCCCCACAGGGAAGCACTGAGATTGGTCAGGACACACAGAGAGGGAGGAACTATGCTGCACAAGAGCCTTTACTGTGGTTTACATGAGAAAGAACAGGTGAGGCAGAGCAAGCAGTTTAATATTGGCTAGTTTGAGTAATTTCAGCAGATTCCAGGGTTTCCCTAGTTGCCTGGTACCTGGCCCTGGGATGATGGGAGAAGGGGAGGCACTGGCCCAGGGGGAGAGCAAGAAAAGAGATGGTTGTGGTGTGGGCTCTGGATTGGTTTGTATTTGGCAAGTATGTTCTAGGGCCTGTTGTTCACTGTCTCTAGGAACTGGCTCACCTTGGGAGGGGCAGCCCCTCCAAGGTCAGCAAAATTCCAGATGTCTAAATATCAGAATACAGAAAATAAAAGATGTACCTAATATAGTGGGTGTTCAATATTCATAATCCCACTCATCTGTGTACCACTTTGCAATTCAGTTATTCCAAGCAAAAGCTAGATTTCTACATTTCAGTGTGTGCGGTATTTACTCAGCCCTCTGGGCCTCAGAAATGCAAACAAGCAAAGCTTTCTGTTTACTTAAGCTAGATAAAAACAATAGCAGCTCTGGAAAAAAAAGTTAATTCTCTACATTTTCATGATAGTGCATTGTCGCGCGCTGCGTGGCAACTCGTCCAGGGCTCCGAGGGTAAGGGGATGGGGAAATAGAGATGTAAAGAGATGGGAACAGGAGGGACACAGTGGGCGATGTCCAAGCAGTGCCAATTTATTCAAAGTTCTACAGTACTATATAGCATCAGTGAAACAATGATAAAGAAGCGCTTATTTTGCATGCATGAGAAACTCTTCAAGCTTCCCCACTATCTCTATCCCAGGCGTTCAAGGCCGACTCTCTAGCTAGTGGATAGGTTGTTTATACCAGGTGCACATACTTCAAAAGAACGTTGGATGTAGTTTGCAGACCAGCAAAAACATCACAGACCCATAACAGATTTATGGCTAGGCCTAGTTGTATCGTGCCAATTATATTTACATGAGCAGTCACGTACAAGCGAGTTTCAGGACCCATTGCTCAAGCTCTTTCTCAAGCGTTACTCAGCCTGTCCACCTGCAGGGCTCTCAACCCTTTGTGGGTGTCCAGGGGACGCAAGTCCGAGCCCGGTTTGGTCAACTCACTCCAGCTAGACCGCGGCTGCCCACAGTGCATTTGCTCTACAGAGTAGAAATTGCATAAAATAGAATATCATTGACATGAAGTCTTGAGATACCTCCAGAAAACCACAACTACACACAGCAGAAAGATATTAGAGAATTTTCACATTATCTATCATCTGCTTCCAATATCAAGAGCAGCCACATCTTCTCACGACCAAATTCAAGCATTTCAAGAAATACACGGGAATATTAATCTCAGGACTCATATGGCCCATGGTAGATATATTAGACTACAGGGAATCTTAATATCCAAGAGATAAACTTGACATTCCCCTTTCACTTCAGACCAAAAAGATGTCATTTGGGTCACAACCTATTTCCAAGAGTGTTGTCTAAAATCCTGCCTTGTAGGGAAGGGAGCAGGGTGGGGATGGGGTAGGGTGGGGTGGCCCAAGCAAGCATACTGCCTCATTAGTGGCCGGGCCCTCAAAGTGGAGTCTCAACAACATAAAGCCAGGCTTCAGGAGTTTTGAAGTATGCCTTGCCCTTTCATTCGCACTTTTATGCGACAGGAGATAAGGAAAAGAAGCTGAGTTTTAGAAGGAGAGTAGCATTGGGCACCTTCCCCAGAGGCTCATGGAGCTGACACGTGACCAGTAGCTTTTTGAAATCCCTGACTGACAGTATTATGAATGCCAACCAGATCCAAATGTGGCTCTGGTAACTGTGGTTACAGGGTTGGGAGAAATGAAAAAAAAGAAAATACTGTGACAAGACAAACTAGGCTGCCTTAGTCAAGTGAGAAAGAATTATAAATTTCCTGTAATTTGCAACATCGTGATGTTGGGCTGCTCCTATGAGATCAGAAGGGGGAATCTGATGTACTGGGGAAGTCAGAAACACAGTTCCTCCCTTCTGAGTGACATGGAGAAAACCTGTCTAGTAAATAGAAACTAAGACCTGGTTGATTTCCTCCCTATTTGCTAACTTCCTAACTGTAGGCAGAATGTTACCATCTCCATCATGGGGAGGGAACAGAGGTTCACGGAGGTTAATGACAGACTCAGGGTCAAGTGTATAAAAAGAAAGTCAAACAGATGTCATTTCATATCACAGATTCTTTTCACTACACCTTGTCTTTCTGGCCATCCGTTAGCTTATTAGAAATAACATTCCAGGGGTGCCCGGGTGGCTCAGTGGGTTAAGGCCTCTGCCTTTGGCTCAGGTCATGATCTCAGGGTCCTGGGATCAAGCCCTGCATCAGACTCTCTGCTCAGCGGGGAGCCTGCTTCCTCCTCTCTCTCTGCCTGCCTCTCTGCCTACTTGTGATCTCTCTCCTTGCCGTCAAATAAATAAATGAAATCTTAAAAAAAAAAAAAAAAGAAAGAAAAGAAAAAAGAAATAACATTCCACTAGAAAACAGGGGTTAATGCCAACTGAAATATTTAAAACCCAAAGCAAGCGTATTGAGAAAATACCTTAGAAACTATGAAATATTTTCTATACTGGTGAAAGGACAGGACTCAAGAAACATTTCACAAGAAATATAGAACTTTGGCTTCTACTACCAAACTTGTTATCAAAGGATTTGAAATATTTATGGGGGATTTAAAAATACACCAGATAGAAGGAAAATTCAGACAGCTATTTGAATAAAGGGTCTCTTTATATAGTAATATGGCAGTAATTATTTAGCTTTCAATTTTTGTTCCAACACAATTCCTCCTCTTTAGAGATTTTACAAAAAGCAAGAATAATCCCAGTAAGATCAATTATTGGCCATAAAGTTGATAGGCTCTTTCCTTTATCTTTGGTCTTATAAAATAGTGAACAGAATGGCAAAATACATACTTCAGGTTTGATGTCTGAGTTTACGAATTCCTTTTACATTTTTCTCTCCTAATTTCTTGTTTCAGCCACCAAGATATTCTTTTTGCAATACCCTCACTAGCTCAAGAACCTATAAATTCTGTGTCTAAGAAAAATCCACACAGCCATCAAAATGGAAGAGGAGGCACAAGTGGTGGGTCAGAGATAAATTTTGAAATGCACATACATTTTGAAATGCTCAAGCCACCTCCTCTACTCACCCAGGCGCCTCCAGCCACATCATAGCCAAGCAACACTGTTCTCTTCCCTTACTATTTGAAATCCCAATACAAAAGGCAAAATACAACTTCAAAATGTTTCCTACATTTTCTCTGCTTTCTTTTCCCCACAATTTTGGAGGATTTAATTCTGATGGGAATGGAATGAAAGAACTGATTATGGTTGAACGTATCTAGGAAATTTATTTTGCAGAATCTAAGCTTCTCAGAGACTGCACAGCTCAATTCTTTTTTATCAATCGTCTTATTTATCTAAAAAATTTTCTAAATTGGCATATTTGTCTTATTTTTACTGTAAACTAATCTAAAATTCCCAAGTTCTAAATATTCATATTAGCATTTCTGTTCTCATACTCAAAATATGAGATAGTCTCGAGATTTATTACAGGAAAAAATTGGTAAAAGCTAGACAATACACAAAGATACTATCACAGAATGCAGACTCATACCCAGAGAAAATCTGCGATAGCTCAAAGACACATTATTTAAGCTTCTTATACTTAAAAAAAAAAATGTCTTTTGTTATTCGAAGCTAGTTCTTAAAGGGCTTAGAAATCAAGAAAGAAAATTGATGAATTAAGGCTGTCAAAAAAAAAGGGTCCTTAAAAATATGGTTAAAATTTTTGGGAGAAAGTATATACTCAATGTCAATGAAGATGCCCTAGCTCAGATTATTATAGAATTACTTAACAGGATGGCTAGAGGCTTTTGCAGCTAGAATAGATTTCCAGACACTATGTTATAAGAAACCATGCTATTCTGGCACATACAAGGACCAGATGATCTGTTAAGTCTTCCTACCATTTAACATCTCTAATACCATTATGTGCAGGTGTATAAAACCCTTATATAAACTTCTGGGCATCGCAAGGTATTCTGAAAAAAGGAGGGAGAAGCACTCCATTGATCTTAAGGAAACTCATGTCTGCACATATTTCAACACCAAAGCAATTTCTAGCTTTATGCCAAAATGGATTAGGTTTTAGTCACATCTATAAATTCTCTGAAGAGGCTGGGATTACAGTGGTTTAAAGTCCTTTAAAATTACTGAGAGCAGAAATAGATTGGGGTTTGGGCGGGGGAGTTGATGGTTGTGGGAAAAGCGTCTTTGGCCACTACAGCCACTGGGATTCTCAGTCCCACTGGTCAGGCAGGTGATGAAATTGACTATAGTGGGTTGGCTGAAAATTAATTCTACATTATTCCATATACAGATCTTGATCTCATGTGTATTTTTTACTGCATTTGTGGAAGAAAGACATCATTTTCTGAAAAAAAAAATGTTTATAGGAAATCAAGAGTAATCCAAATACATTTTAAATTACATATATAAAAGTAATCAGATTCACCCTAATACCCCAAATCATTTTGGGCTCTCTAAGAAGATGAAGGCTTTATCCATTTCAGAGCTGGACTTCAGCTTGCTATCTCATTGTAAATCCTTTTGTGATGCCCCATCCAGAAATCACTTTTCCATCTGAAATCTCAGTACTTGGGTTTATTCTTCTAAGATCATCAGACTATTGGTAAGCTCTTTAACTCTCTCAGCATTTAGCTTCTGAAAATTACTTTTAAGTCACCCATCACCACTGATTATGAAGGAACACAGAAAGGGGACTGGCCTGACCTCAGGTCAGCATCAAAGCTGTAAGGGGTCTGGTCAGGCCAATGGCCCTGCAGACTCCAATCCCAGAAGGTTATTTCTTTAAAGCCAATTCCACAAATATTATTTTGGACAGCTCTTGAGTTGCCTCATCTCTAATTTTTTGAACAAACTTTTAGGATTTAAATGTAAAATACGTTAAATTCTTCACTTGGATTGGGATATATCAATGGATATAGCTAAATAGATGATTATTCCAAACTAAGGTCTTTTTTCCAAGGTCATAATTTAAAAACAATAACAAATATGTGTCAGGGCTTTCCTATGGTTCTAAAGTAATGTATTATGAATGTATTTCAGAGGAGTCATGAACCCACTAAAACTGTACTCAAAATTTTACACATGTCAAGTACATACAATTTTCATCAGAAACTCAAAGAGTTCTCTGGCCTAAAACAGAGTTAAGGACCACTGCTCTGGGGCATCTGGATGACTCAGTTGGTTAAGCATCTGACTCTGGCTCAGGTCATGATCTCAGGGTCCTAGGATCAAGCCCTGCATTGGGCTCCCTGCTCAGCAGGAATGCCTGCTTCTCCCTTCCCTCTGCAGCTCCCCTGCTTGTGCACTCTCTCTCTCGCTCACTCTCTCTCAAATAAATAAATAAAATCTTAAAAAAAAAAAAAAAGGAACCACTGCTCTGAGGAAACATTAGCTTCCCAAATGAATAATGATATCACTTAATTCAATTTTGTAAATAATAACTAAGTCATCTCTTTGCTGGATACTTTGCCACTTAGTAGAGATACAAACATGAATAGAAAGGGAAAGTAGTTTATGAAACTCCTACAGTGTGTCACACCCAGGACCATGGCATTTCTTATACTCACACAAGTCTTGGGATTAATTATAATTATCTGGAATTTACAGATATGGAAGTCATCTGCCCAAAGTCACAAAGTATAAGAGGGGGAGCGAGGATTCAAAATTAACTTAAAAAAAAAAAAACAAACAAAAAGCAAAAAAAAAAAAAAAAAAAATTAACTTGATCTGAATCATGTAGGCTGGCTTGTTCCATATTGCCTTCCTGATGGTATAATACAAGGCAGAATGGATGCACTAAGTGCTGAAAAAATGCAATGCTGCTTCCAAGAAGCCCTCTCTGTTCTCCATTCCTTTCCATCTCTGCCTTCACCACCCTAATCAGAGTCATTATATCTTTCCCCAAGATGAAGCAGCAGCAGTGCTTATACGTGATTTTCCCTGCTTCTACCCTTGGTGGGTCTAAGGTCGTTCACACACCAGCCAGGGTGATAACAGATCATGTCACATCCTGGCTTAAAACCTGCAGTGGATTCCTAGTGAGGATATCAGTGATCACTTATTATATGCCTTACCACCCTTAGACCAGGCAAGTGAGCTTCTCAGAGGACCTCTACACTTTGGGGTGTCTTCCCTGAAAGTTTCTAAGAATGCCCCAAGTTCCTGAGACCAGTGGGGGCCAACAGAGATGTCAGGGTGGGGTGATCTTACCCCAGAAACCTATGTGAGCACCGGTCTCAGTTTCTCTCCCTTAGGAGTATTCTCCAACACACCTACCTATATGATTATCCTGATTCAAGGAAAGGGGTCTGGGGTGTGAAGATCCTCCCACTAACCAGGATGGTATTTCTTTTATGAGATCCTGCAAGACTGGACTGCCAGAATAGTGCTGGCATGCTGACTTGGAGTAATACTCACATGGAACATAGGATAAATCTAAGGCTTTGTGGCTGGAAAACAACACAGATTCATTATCTTGCAGTTCTATAAGTCAGAAGTCTAAATTGGATTCACAGGATTGCATTCCTTTGGAGGCTCTAGGAAATAATTTGTTTCCTTGCTTTTTTTGGCTTCTAGAGTCTGCCTATATTATTTGACATGAAGTCTTTTCCTCCATCTTCAAAACCAGCAGTGCAGCAGCTTCTCTCCTCCCTGATCTTCTCCCTCCCTTTTAGGACTTTTGTGATTACATCAGGTCTGCTTGGCTAAAATCCAAGATCATCTCCATATCTCAAGATCCTTACTTATTTACATCTGCAAATCCCTTTGCTACATAAACCAACAGTCACAGATTCTGGGGATTAGGCGGTGAACATCTGTGAAAGGCTGTTATTAAGCTTATACAGCTCTGGACTACCTATAGTCCATTGCCCACCCAGTGCTTGGGCTGGTGTTGGAGGGTCGGCCATTGCCTATTTGCATTCTCACCAAGCTACTCCCTAAGGGCAGCAGGGGTGTGGCAGTCACTCTAAAGATAATAGCTTAGTCATCAACCTCCAGCCTATCTGCCCAAGAACTATATGTGCAGCTCTGACAAAGCTCTATGGTGGCATCCTCTTGGGCTGCTTCAATAAAGTGAATTATTTTGAAACCTACCAGATTACGTCCTATATCCCCCAAAACTAATAATAATTATTCCTAGTTTTAAAAACCAAATGTGAAAAGAAAAATCATATAGCTTTTTGGAAGAGACTATAAGATATATCTTTATGATTTTGCGATAGGAAGGAATTTCTTACATAAGATATAAAAATCACTCACTGTAAAGAGAAAGGCTGCTCAATTGGACATAAGAACATTTCCTCATTGAGACACCATAAAAAGAGTGAACTAATAAACCACAGAGTAGGAGAAGATACTTGCAGCATATATAATAGAGAAAAGGATTAGTATGCAGAATATATAAAGAATTCCAATAATAATAATTACAATTAAAAAAAGAACAGATGATCCAGTTTTTTAAATATCCAAAATTCTTGAACTGATTCTTTACATGAAAGGAATCTCAATAACCATTTACAAAGAAATGTACTCAACTTCATTAGTAATCAGGTAAATGCAAATTAATCCTACAAGGAGACACCAAAGCATACAAAATTAGTAAATACCAAAAAAAAAAAATCTGAAAATATTTGATGTTTGTGTTTGTGTGAATATAGACCAGATACTCTATTTATTGCTGGTGGGAAGGTAATGGAAACCACCACTTTGGAAAACAGAGTGGTGCTATCTAGTAAACTGTAAGATATAAATATAATATAACCCAGTTATTCCATATTAGGTTTATTCTCTGGAGTGCATGTATTTATGTACAGGACAATACATGCATAAGTATGCTCACAGCAGCATAGTTCGTAATTTCTCCAAACAGGAAACAACCCAAATGCCCATTAATAGAATGGACATATAATAATACACACCATGGGATACCATACAACAATAAAAATCAAGAAACCCAATGCTCAGTCACTCATTCCATTCAACATTTATTGAACATCTTTATTCTCGTCACTGAGGCAGAGTGTCAAAATAAGTTAAAACTGACCCTCTTCTAGAAGAAATCTTGGTCGGGGGGAGCAAAGAAAAACATAATTCAGCCTGATGTTAGTGAAGCACTACACTCAAAAAGAATGCTTTGTAGAATTACCACCCTATATATTTCCTCCCTCTTCTAGCTAAAAACAAACAAACAAAATTGCTTTTCTCTTTATTTTTCTCTTTGAAATTAAAACAGAAGCAAGCAGAAGATACACACACACACACACACACACACACACACACACACACTATATTAAGGAAAGGGAATGGTAAATTACAACACCAAGAACAAATGTTAATGGCTTAAATCCCGTGGACTTTCAGGATAATTTCTGTTGTTTAATGATAAGACATAACCATGCCTCTCTGGAGCCATTGCTTGGCATTTAATATTATGGGTTCTGTGAATTGTGAAACTAATCAGGTCTCTTATGAAATAGCTTCTAGATGATTAGAATCAAATTTGAGTTCACCCCACAAGCTCAGATGATGCACTTTTTTAAATATTTTATTTAGTTATTTGACAGAGAGAGAGAGAGATTACAAGTAGGCAGAGAGGCAAGCAGAGAGAGAGGGAGAAGCAGGCACCCTGCTGAGCAGAGAGCCCGATGTGGGGCTCGATCCCAGGACCCTGAGGTCGTGACCTGAGCCAAAGGCAGAGGCTCAACTTGCTGAACCACCCAGGCACCCCAGATGATGTATTTTTATAAGTCATATTTCTTGACCTCTGTTTTTCCATTTTCCTTCTCATCTGCTTCTAATGTATCTTCTTGCATTATATTACTTACATTTTATGTAGAAAGGCCAGAATAAATCCTTTCTGGACAAGCTAGGGGATGGATGAATGAGGACAGGATAAGCTAGGAAAGAACCAGCAAGTTCTGAGGGAGGAGACTGTGTATTATTCATCTTTATCTCCCAGCCCAAAGCCAGACATTGCTGGTGTTTTAGTCAGCTTTCCCTAGAATATGCTGCATGATAAACAAGCTTGAAATCTCAGTAGTTTAAACAACATTTATTTCTTGTTAATGGTAAATGTTGTCTGCAGGTGGCTGGGCTCTGCTAGGCTTGCTGCCACATTTCTTCTCATTCTGGAATCTTGGCTGAAGAAGCCAAGACTAAGACACAGGATGGGGGCCAGCTGTAGCCATACCATGCAATAGCATTTAAATCTTCTGTTCGGTCATGGAAGAGGTCCTTGGAAAGATAACTGGTAACTGGTAATTCCCAATGGCCAAAGTATGAGAGTGGAGAGTGATTGTGAACTGCTGGTGTTCAATAAATATTTGCTAAATGAATGTTGCAATCATTACTATGGTAGTTTTGTTATGATACATGGTGAGGTTCCTGTGCTATGACCAACTGCTCTCAGGTAAATGCCCCCTCCTCTGCCCCGAGGAGTTGCCTTACAGAATATAAGTTCCAAAAGAAGGACAATTCCAGACAGTTGGAGCAAAGTATTTTCTCTTTTCCCTCATAGCGCAATGAGCAGCACCAGTGAAAAGTGAGATAGAGTTCATTGGCTAATTCTTCAGCTCCTAGAACAAACTTAAGTGTGCACAAGAATCACCTGGGGAGCTTGTTAAAAAATATAGATTTCCACTGAAATTGAATCTGTGAGACCAAGCTCTTATATTTATAGGCTCTCCATGTATTTCTGAAGCATAGCATACTATGGGAACCCTGCTTAGGAACCAGGGGCAATAGAACTTCTTCTCAGTGCCCTGTCATTCTTGAACCTCAGAAAAGAGCAGTCTTATCTTTCCAGCCCTCACTGCCCTCTACTGCAAAGAAGTGTGTGGAGAAGACCTAGGTCTCAACTCTTCTGGGCCACCCACATACCTGAGCATGCTGAAACTGCATGACTGTGTGTGTTCAGTCAGTAAGCAACTACCTGAGTGCTGGGAACTTGTCTTATTTGCCTGTGCATGCCTAGTGCCAATGGCACACTTAAACTCAGTAAATGCTTATTAGACAAATTAATCAATCTCATTAGTGATCCTTATCTATCACAGCAGTAGTTCTCAATCTTTAGAACGTGAAGAATCAGCTGGAGGACATGTTAAGACATCACTGGCTTCACCCCCAGAGTACTTGGTTCACTACATCAGGGGGGGAGTCAAGAACTTGCACTTCTAACAAGCTCCAGGTGATGGCCATACTACCACTGGTGGTACAGGCTCTTACCTGGAGAACCCCTGCAGAGTTCTTTACTTCAGCTTTTTTTGGTATATAAAATTAGAAGAAGAAAAAACAAAAACAAAAACAGGACCTGCTCAAAAGGCTTAACAATAGCTTTCACAATCATACAACACTGCCATGGCTCTAAGTGTCCAATCACATCAGTTCACGAACTTTTATGGGACAAAATCCATCTTTGGTACCCTATTACTGAATTCATTCTAGTTCAAAAAGTTTCCAAGGGCAGGGATCTTTGGTTCCCGCTGTATCCCAAGAACAGTCTTCTCACATAGTTGGTTGTCTTATAAATGCTCGTCGAATGAATGAACAAGTAATGTGGACAGTTTCCTCTGGTCCTTGTGCCTCACTTATTCTAGGGGTCAGGCTATGCCTTGTTGCTCCAGTCACCAATGACCCTGGAGGGTGATTTCTGATATATTCTTTTGGCAAGGGAGAGAACTCACTCTTGTTCTCCCCAACCTGGCACACAGCCCTCAGTAGAAAAATGCTGGTTCTGTACTCTTAGAGGTCATGGTGGAAAATCTCTAATTCACCAGTCTTTTTTCTTTGATTGATTGATAAATAAACAAACAAACAAACAAATAAACCAACCAACCAACCAACCAGCCAACCAACCAACCAACCAACCAAAGTACAACTTCTACAAATCAAAAGCCTTTGGCTTTTAATTCATTGTTTTGGCTTTGAATTTCATGCACATAATTTGGAACTTAAAGCCAGAAATTGGCCCTTTGTTAATAATAGATATTTTTCTATCCTTGTAGAACAAGGAGTCTCAGCCTTACTTTTATAAGTAAATGGCCCAAGGCCTGTTTAAGAGCTATACTAAGTAAAAGGAATAAAAGAAGAATGCATCAGGGCATCTGGGTGATTTTAAAAATTTTAAAATCAAAAGGTAGATTCTTTTTTTTTTTTATTAACATATAATGTATTATTTGCCCCAGGGTACACGTCTGTGAATTGTAAGGCTTACACATTTCACAGCACTTAACATAGCACATACCCTCCCCAATGTCCATAACCCAGCCACCCTACCCCTCCCCCCCACCCCCTAGCCACCCTTAGTTTGTTTCATGAGTCTAGGAGTCTCTTATGGTTTGTCTCCCTCCCCATCCCCTCCTATTTCATTTCTCTCCCCCAACCCCCCCACAAACCCCCACCTTGCCTCTCAAATTCTTCATATCAGAGAGATCATGTGATACTTTCCTTTCTCCGACAGACTTATTTTGCTTAGCATAATACCCTCCAGTTCCATCCACGTCATAGCAAATGGCCAGATTTCATTTCTCTTGATGGCTGCATAGTATTCCATTGTACATATAAATACCACATCTTCTTTATCCATTCATCTGTTGATGGACATCTAGGTTCTTTCCATAGTTTGGCTATTGTGGACATTGCTGCTATAAAAATTCGGGTGCACGTGCCCCTTCAGATCCCAACATTTGTATCTTTAGGGTAAATACCTAATAGTGCGATTGCTGGGTCGTAGGGTACCTCTATTTTCAACTTTTTGAGGAACCTCCATACTGTTTTCCAGAGTGGCTGTACCAGCTTGCATTTCCAAAAAGGCAGATTCTTAACCAACTGAGTCACCAAGGTGTCCCCCTTACACACCTTTTGTAAAGGATATGGTAACATCACCTAACACCAGAGGGGATCCATCCATTCTCTACCAAGCTTTCCTGGTAGAGCCTGAGGCTTGGAAGGAAAGCTCACAAATCCATTAATAGTGTAAATAGTGAGAGGAGCTGAGTGCTCAGGGTTCTGCTCCCCAGTGCGCCCTCAGAGAAAAGCAGTGACTCCTGTCTCCCTGGTCTCCCACCCCGCTCTGAGCTCACCTGGCCTGTGATCGAGCGATTCTGTCTCTGGCGCATGGCCATCTCTGGAATCTCCAAACCCAATAGATTTCCTGCAGCGTGCTCCCACACCACTCCTCCCGGAGGAGGAAGTAAGGGGTCTCTCCGAGCTGTCCCTTGGGGGTTCCCTACCCGAAGAGCAGTGGTCTAACTGTGCCTCGGATCATGGTATAAGTGTCCTCATCAACCTCATGTGGGCCCTAAATTATAACAGAAGCACTGTGTTTAGCTGTCTCATTAACTGCCTATGTGACTAAGTGTGCACCCTGCCTGGATCGTGGGTGATATATCCAGCTATATATCCTCTCATTTACTTCTTATCAAAATGACTAGGAAGGGGAACACCCAACAGAGGAAAATCCCAGAGACTGCACCCTGTCCCTCAGAACTATTGGACATGGACATAAACAGAATGTCAGGAAGGGAATTCAGGGGGTGCCTGGGTGTCTCAGTGGGTTAGAGCCTATGCCTTCAGCTCAGGTCATGATCTCAGGGTCCTGGGATTGAGCCCCACATCGGGCTCTCTGCTCAGCAGGGAGCCTGATCCCCCACCCCCGCCTCTCTGACTGCTTGTGATCTCTCTCCTCTCTGTCAAATAAATAAATAAATCTTAAAAAAAAAAAAAAAAAGAAAAGAAAAGAAAGGAAATTCAGGGTGACAATTATCCAGGCAATGGCTAGGATAGAGAAAAACATTAATGACAACATAGAATCTCTAAGGGCAGAAATGAGAACCAGTATAGCAGATGTAAAAAAAATGCTATCAGTGAGATCCTATCTAATCTAAATAGTCTAACAGCTAGAGTTACAGAGACAGAGGATAGAATTAGTGATCTAGAGGATAAAATGGTTGAGAAGAAAGGTCAGTAAGAGAGCTGTAGCAAACTGCTTAAGAATCATGAGAAGAGACTTAAGGAAATAAATGATGCCATGAAACGTTCCAACATCAGAATTATTGGAATCCCAGAGCGGGTACAGAAAGACAGAAGATTAGAAGATATAGATGACCAAATTCTGAATGCAAATTTCTCCAGTCTGGTGAATGGAACAAGTGTTCGTGTCCTAGAGGCAGAAAGGACACCCGCCAAGATCAATGAGTCTAGAAAGACACCCAGACACATAATTGTAAAATTTGCAAATTATAATTTTAGACAAGAGGTCCTGAGGGCAGCTAGGGGGAAGAGATTCCTTACATACGGAGGAAGACCCATTAGAATGTCAGACCTGTCCACAGAAACCTGGCAAGCCAAAAAGGGATGGTATGATATATTCAGGGCACTAAATGAGAAGAACGTGCAGCCAAGAATACTTTATCCAGCAAGGCTGACATTCAAAATGGATGGACAGATAAAGAGCTTCCAAGACTGGCAAGGATTAAAAGAGTATGTGACCATCAAGCCAGCATTTCAGAAAATATTAAGGGGGTTTTATAAAAGTAGAAAGAACCCATGAGTCACTTAGAACAGAAATTTACAATCTATAGAAAGAAGGACTACACAGGCAACATGATGTCAATAAACACTTATCTTTCAATAATCACTCTCAACATGAACGGCCTAAATGCTCCCATAAAACAGCACAGGGTTGCAGAATTGATAAAATGACAGGACCAGTCCATATGCTTTCTACAAAAGACACATTTGGAACAAAAAGATACATCCAGACTGAAAGTGAAATGATGGAGAACGATCTTGCATGCCAACGGGCCTCAAAAAAAAGCGGGGGTAGTGATTCTCATATCAGATAAATTAGATTTTAAGCTAAAGATTGTAGTCAGAGGTAGAGAAGGACACTACATCATTCTTAAAGGGTCTGTCCTCCAAGAAGATCTAACAATTGTAAACATTTATGCCCCCAATATAGGAGCAGCCAACTACATAAGCCAACTGTTAATCAAAATAAAGAGTCATTCGATATGAATACATTAATAATAGGAGATCTTAACATGCCACTCTCAGTAACAGATAGATCATCTAAACAGAAAATCAATAAAGAAACAAGAGGTTTGAATGACACATTGGACCAGATGGACCTCATAGATATATACAGAACATTCCACCTTAAAACAACAGAATACTCATTCTTCTCGAGCGCACATGGAACTTTCTCCAGAATAGACCACATACTGGGTCACAAATCGGGACTCAACGGATACCAAAAGATTGAGATGATTCTCTGCATATTCTCAGACCATAATGCTTTGAAACTGGAACTCAACCCCAAGAAAAAGTTTGGAAGGAATTCATACACTTGGAGGCTAAAGACCAACCTACTCAAGAATACTGGGATCAACCAGGAAATCAAAGATGAACTTAAACAATTCATGGAGACCAATAAGAATGAAGACACATCAATCCAAAACCTTGGGACACAGCAAAGGTAGTCCTAAGGGGGAAATACATAGCCATCCAAGCCTCACTCAAAATAATTGAAAAATCCTGAATACACCAGCTCTCTTTCCACCTTAAAGAACTGGAAAATCAACAACAAATTAAGCCAACCCCATGCACGAGAAGGGAAATAATCAAGATTTGAGCAGAGATCAATGAGTTAGGAACTAGAGAAACACTAGAATGCGTCAATGAATCCAGAAGTTGGTTTTTTTGAAAGAATAATAAGATCGATAAGCCACTGGCCAAACTAATCCAAAAGAAAAGAGAGAGGACCCTAATTAACAAAATTATGAATGAAAGAGGAGAGATCATGACTAATCTAAAGGAAATAGAAACAATTATCAAATTATTATCAATAGCTATATGTCAATAAGTTAAACAACCTAGAAGAAATGGATGCATTCTTGGAAACCCATTATCTTCCAAGACTGAAACAGGAAGAAATTGACAACCTGACTAGACCAATATCTAGTAATGAGATTGAAGCAGTGACCAAAAACCTCCCAAAAAAAAGTCCAGGACCTGACAGATGCCCTGGGGAATTCTACCAAACTTTCCAGGAAGAAATAATACCTATTCTCCTGAAACTGTTTCAAAAAACAGAAACAGAAGGAAAATTCCCACACTCTTTCTATGAAGCCAGCATTACGCTGATCCCCAAACCAGGCAAAGACCCCATCCAAAAGGAGAATTTCAGACCAATATCCCTGATGGATATGGATGCCAAGATTCTCAACAAGATCCTAGCTAATAGGATCCAATAGCACATTAAAAAGATTATTCATCATGACCAGGTGGGATTTATCCCTGGGATGCCAGGGTGGTTCAACATTTGCAAATCAATCCATGTGATAGAACAGATCAATAAGAGAAGAGAGAAGAACCACGTGGTCCTCTCAATTGATGCAGAAAAAGCGTTTGACAAAATTCAGCATCCATTCCTGATTAAAACCCTTCAACATATAGGGATAG
>CM053605.1:110602152-110654184 GCA_028646535.1 Procyon lotor
CATTCCTCAACATCATAAAATCTATCTATGAAAAGCCCACAGCAAATATCATTCTCAATGGGGAAAAGCTGACAGCCTTCCCTTTGAGATCAGGAACACGATAAGGATGCCCACTCTCACCACTCTTGTTCAACATAGTAGTAGAAGTCCTAGCGGCAGCAATCAGACAGCAAGAAGAAATAAAAGGTATTTAAATTGGCAATGAAGAAGTCAAACTCTCTCTCTTTGCAGATGACATGAGACTTTATATGGAAAATCCAAAAGACTCCACCCTCAAACTACTAGAACTCATAGAGTAATTCAGTAATGTGGCAGGATACAAAATCAATGCACAGAAATCAGTTGCTTTCCTATACACTAACAATGAAAATATGGAAAGGGAAACTAGATAACCAATTCCATTTATTGTAGCACCATGAACCATAACATACCTGGGAATAAACCTAACCAAAGAGGTAAAGGATCTGTACTCGAGGAACTATAGAACACTCAAGAAAGAAATTGAAGTAGACACAAAAAGGTGGAAAAGCATTCCATGCTCATGGATTGGAAGAATAAACATTGTTAAAATGTCTATACTCCCCAGAGCAATCTATACTTTCAATGTCATCTTGATCAAAATTCTACTGGCTTTTTTGAAAGGGCTGGAACAAACAATCCTAAAATTTGTATGGAACCAGAAAAGACCCCAAATTGCTAAGGAAATGTTGAAAAAGAAAAACAAAGCTGGGGGCATCACATTGCCTGATTTCAAGCTTTACTACAAAGCTGTGATCACCAAGACAGCATGGTCATGGCATAAACACAGACACATAGACTAGTGGATCAGAATAGAGAGCCCAGATATGGACCCGCAATGCTATGGTCAAATCATCTTTGACAAAACAGAAAAAAATATCCAATGGAAGAACGACAGTCTCTTCAATAAATGGTGCTGGGAAAATTGGACAGCTCTATGTAGAAGAATAAAACTTGACCATTCTCTTACACCACACATGAAGATAAACTCGAAATGGATAAAAGACCTCAATGTGAGGCAGGAATCTATCAAAACCTTAGAGAAGAACATAGGCAGTAACCTCTTGGACATCAGCCACAGCAACTTCTTTCAGGACATGTCTCCAAAGGCAAAGGAAACAAAAGTGAAAATGAACTTTTGGGACTTCATCAAGAAAAAAAGCTTCTGCACAGCAAAGGAAACAGTCAACAAAACAAACAGACAAACCAAAGAATGGGAGAAGATATTCGCAAATGACACTACAGATTAAGGGCTGATATCTAAGATCTGTAAAGAACTCAACACTCACAAAACAGATAATCACATAAAAAAATGGGCATAAGACATGAACAGACACTTCTCCAAAGAAGACATACAAATGGCTAACAGACACATGAAAAAATGTTCATCATCTTTAGCCATCAGGGAGATTCAAATCAAAACCACACTTATGGGGCGCCTGGGTGGCTCAGTCGTTAAGCGTCTGCCTTCGGCCCAGGTCAGAAGGGTCCTGGGATCGAGCCCCGCATTGGGCTCCCTGCTCAGCAGGAGGCCTGCTTCTCCTGCTACCATTCCCTCTGCTTGTGTTCCCTCTCTCGCTGTGTTTCTCGCTGTCAAATAAATAAAATCTTTAAACAAAACAAAACAAAACAAAAAACCACACTTACACCAGTTAGAATGGCCAAAATCAACAAGACAGTAAACAACAAATGCTAGAGAGGATGTGGACAAAGGGGATCCCTCGTCCACTGTTGGTGGGATTGCAAGTTGGTGCAGCCACTTTGGAATACAGTGTGGAGATTCCTCAAGAAATTAAAAACAGAGCTCCCCTATGATGCTGCAATTGCACTACTGGGTATTTACCCCAAAGAAGCAGATGTGGTACAAAGAAGGGCCACATGTACCCCAATGTTCATAGCAGCAATGGCCACAATCACCAAACTATGGAAAGAACCAAAATGCCCTTCAACAGATGAATGGATAAAGAAGATATGGTCCATATGTACAATGGAATATTATGCGTCCATTACAAAGGATGAATATCCAACTTTTAGTATCAACATGGATAGACTGACAGAGCCTATGCAGAGTGAAATAAGTCAAGCAGAGACAGTCAATTATCTTATGGTCTCACTTATGTGTGGAGCATAAGGAAAAACATGGAGGGCATTGTGAGAACGAAAGGAAGGGTGAATGGGAGGAATTCAGAGGGGGAGAAGAACTCTGAGAGACTGTGGACTCTGAGCAACAAACTGACGGTTTTTGGAGGGGAGGGTGTGGGAGGTTGGGTGAGTCTGGTGGTGGGTATTAAGGAGGGCACATATTGCATGAAGCCCTGGGTGTGGTGTATGAACAATTAATCTTGTAACACTGAAAAAATAAAATAAATGTATTTGGGGAAAAATAAAATAAAATAAAAAAAAATCAGTCACTCTAAATAAAGACGAAATTAAAAGAAAAAAATAGTGTAAATAGTTCATTTCTCCTCAAGGAATTTCTCAAGGGAACATTCTCTCAAGAAGCCCCCCAGTCAGAGCCTGGTCTGTGGTAGCTCACCACAAGTAACATGGTTATATATTTAATTAGCAATAATCGCACCTTGGATAAACCTCATTGGCTAAGATCATATTGCTTTTAGTTGTTCTTTTTCTTTCCTTCATGGAATACTCCTTTCTCTTACCAGACTTCAGAATAGTAATCTCTGCTGCTATTTGTTAAATAATCTGTTAAGTAACTATCTGTTATTAGTCCGTTTCTCTTGAGGTTAAGTATCATGAGGTTAACATTCTCTCTCCCAACTTCTGGTAATGCATTGTGGTAGAAATAGAATGGCTATTGAATCAAATACATTTTGACGAGATGAGTTTGGGAAAATTCCGTAACTTTCCTGAGACTTGATTTCCTCATCTTCAAAATGGGTGTATGAATAATTAGTTTATACGGTTGTAGGAAAGATTAAATGAGTTAAAATGCTTATCACAGTGCTAGGTTAGCAGGTATATAGGGTAAACATAAATGCTAAGCCCTTTTCTTTTCATCTTTAAGCCCTTTTCTTTTCATCTTTCAGCTTTTCACAGTGGCAGTATCATAACAAATGAGGTTTATCTGAGGTGCGATTATTGCTAATTAAAATATATATGTTTCAGAAAATGTCATGGTTCTTTCCCTGAAATCTGTCTTCACAACCCAACAACTCTACCACATTGTTATCAAGTAGAGTTTGCAAAGCTTGCTTTCCTGAAGAACTCTGTGCTGGCTCTATGTTCAAGAAGCATAAACTCTTCAATTTATCTCTTCCTGGGCCTGCATATCTGAGAGCCACGAGAGAAAAATTTCAATGGCTGGTCTGTCAATAAAGCCTTTTCTAGAGAAAAATCCTATTAAAATAACAGTTATTAGTTTTTCAAATGGGTTTAATCAATGGGGTAAAACCACAAATGCTTTCACATTTGCACTTTCTTTTTTCTTTTCTTTTTTTTTTTATTGTGTTATGTTAGTCACCATAAAATACATCATTAGCTTTACACTTTCAAATTTCCAATCCCCCCTCATCTCTTAATAATAACTGATGTAGAGCCCACAGCTTTCCTATCACTTCCAACTATTCTAAAGGGGAAAAAAAATGTCTTATTCAGTGCCTAACTGACTTTTGCATATTAAAAGATCTGATCCCAACTTCAAGGTTTCTGCTCTCCACCCCCACCATCTCAGGGCTTACCCTTGACTGAGAACTTCACAGTGGGGAAGAGCTGATGCAATTTTTGTTCTTTCTCCACCTAATCTCCTGGCTCTTTCAAATTTGGGAAAGGGCCAGGATTAGAGAAAAGCAGGCGGAAGGGTAATGTCCCTGGTGCTCTCCTGGGTAGTTGTCTGTCATCTCTCTCATCTGGCAGGCACACAAATGCTGATTTGGGCACCATTAGAGTTCTCTGGAGCCCTCCCCTTGGCCCTACCCATACCTCCAAAACATTCACTTTCTCTGCCACAGGTGATAAACTCTTCAGTAGATCTTTAGAGACCTCTTTCTCTCTTGGCTGCTGCCCCTGACAGCCCACCCCAACCCTTCTCAGGCCACAGCTGCTCAGCTCAGCAGTCAGCCCTTTGAGCAAGGCCCATCAAGACAGCTTAAGTCTGGTCACAGTCAGCAACTGCCACATTCTTTTGTAGTCAAGGAGCTCTTGCCTCTTTCCACAACAAATGGGAAAGGCCTAGCTCTCTCTTTGCCCTGTGCCCATGGGTTAATATGCTTCTCTAGCTGTTTCCAACTGTCAAGAGTATTCCAGGCAGAAATCAGTAGTCTTTATGTTTATGTCCCTAGTCCATGTGAAACCCATGCTAACCTCTTACTGAAACCCACTTCCTCCACTCCAGGGCACCTGATGGGCTTGAGAGTGCCTGTAGCCCAGTGAGTGAAAAGCCAGGAGTGAGAAGCTAAATGTCTCTTCTTGCAGTACCCCACTCTTGGTAAGGGGCGTATCTCTCAGACCCTATCACTTGGCTCAGAGGGTCGGAAATGGTGCTTCGCTAATCCTGCAAGGCCAAGAGTTCTTTTTTCTTGGTGACCATGTTTCCTTATATAGGCTGATGATGGCTGGAGGTGGGGGATAGTTTCAATGGTTACCAGACCAGACCTAACATCTTTGAGTAGTTCTGGCCTAGATGTGCTCACTTCATTTAGAATGCAGAGGCATCTTTTGCCTAGCTTCTCTGCGTTAGGGATTTAATTTAACTGAAATTCCAAGAAAACAGAAAGAACATTTCCACTCCTCAATACTCTGTTATAAATTCAAATAATAAATGACATCATAATTGCTACTTATGTACAATATACAAACAATATTTCAATTGTTTTAGGATACAGTGAAGGTAAGATTTTAAAACAGAACCCAACCATCTCTTTCAATTCGATCTTTTAAAATCCCTGTTTCATGAAAACTTGCCTTTAACTTCTACTTTAAAGAATTTAAAGCTTCCTGTATATGATGTCAGGAACGAGTGAGTCATCAGGCTGCTGCTAGCCAATCATGAGAGTAATCCCTTTTATTCAGCAGCACATGTCAAACATATATTAGATGCTTGTTAGATGTCTAAGTTTTAAAAACAGTCTTGCAAAATGGGATTCTCCCTCCACTTATTTCATTTCATAGATGAGAAAAATGAGACTCAGAGTAAATATCTGGATTAAGAGCACAGCACTAGAATTCTGCTTGTCTGACTCTAACAGGTATACTCCTTCCATATTAGTGTTATAGCCCAAATAGCTGCTTACAGCTCTGCCTACAGAATAATAGTTTTTAATGAGTTTTTCCAAACTGCAATGCACTAAATACTATTCATCAAGAGGTATAAAAGGGTATTGGGGAGAAGGGAGGGTATTCCAGGACCAGATAAGTTTGAGAAATGGTGGGTTAATATAATTAAATTATTTATTCATTTATTTTTGAAAGATCTATCGGTTAGAGAGAGAGAGTGCAGTGGGGAGAGGCAGAGGGAGAGGGCGAGAGAAAATCAAGCAGACTCTGCACTTAGCATGGAGCCTGATATAGGGCTTGATCCCATGACCCTGAGATCATGACCTGAGCTGAAACCAAGAGTTGGACATTCAACTGACTGTGCTACCCAGGTGCCCCAATTAAATAAATTTTTTAATTGTACCATTTCTTAGCTTGAGATATCTTTGACTTATAATAATTGTATATATCGGGGCACCTGGATGGCTCAGTCAGTTGAGCAACTGACTCTTGGTTTTGGCTCAGGTCATGATCTCATGGGTTGTGAGACTGAGTCCCGTGTTTGGCTCTGCGCTCAGCAGGGAGTCTGCTTGAAGATTCTCTGTTTCCCCCTACTCATGTGCACTCTCTCTCAAATAAATAAATCTTTAAAAAATGTATATATTTAAGGTATATATCTTGATATTTTTATATACATATACATTTTGAAAAGATCACCACAGTCAAGCTAAATAACTTATCTGTTACCTCTACATAGTTACCATTGTGTGTGTGTGTTGAGAAAACTTAAGATCCATCCTCTTAGCAAATTTCAAGTTTATAATACAGTACTATTAACTGTAGTCACCGTGTTGTACATTAGATCTCCAAAAATCATTCATCCTGCATTATTCAAACTTTGTATCCTGTATTTTTAATTTATTTTTTTAAAGATTTAATTTATTTATTTGACAGAGAAAGGGACAGCGAGAGAGGGAGGAGGAGTGAGGGGGTAGTGGGAGATGGAGAAGCAGACTCCCCATTGAGCAGGGAGCCCAATGTGGGGCTCGATCCCAGGACCCTGAGATCATGACCTGAGCTGAAGGCAGATGCTTAATGACTGAGCCACCCAGGCTCACCCCCACTCTTAGACACTTGTGGTTTTTTTGTTTTTGTTTTTGTTTTAAAGATTAATTTATATGAGAGAGAGAGAGAGAGTCAGGGGGGCAAAAGGAGAGGAAGAAAGAAACTTAAGCAGACTTCTTGCTGAATGCAGAGCCTGATGCAGGGCTTAATCTCATGACACTGATATCAAGACCTTAGGTGAAACCAAGAGTCTGACACTTAACTGACTGTGCCACCCAGGTGCCCCTAGACTTTAATATACAGATAAATATTTTACCTGGTTGCAGCAGGTGAGGGGAAGATAAGCAGAAAATTACATTTTTAGGATAATTCTGTTGACCTCTCCAGGAATAGAATTCTGTGGCTCAGTGACCACTGTATCTGTGTAGATGTCATCAGCGTGACACAGTTGAGTTGGGCAGGCTCTGCCACCTAACTCCAATAATAAGCCATGTTTTGTCATTTCCTTTTTGGTGAGGTCTTCCTCAAAATTTCCTTCCCCTGAAACCTCTAGTCTTTAACCTTACTTCTTTCAGAGCACTGACAAAAGACAGAGAAAGAGCACAGCTTCTCTTCCTTCCCAGCATACCCTTTCATATTGCCTTCTACTCCATATATGGTCACTAGGCACCTCAATTTCCATCTTGGTGAAACCAAACCCTACGTATCCTTTTCCATGACTCTTATTCTTCTGGACTTTCCAAAATAAGAAATAAAGAATCTAATAATGCTCCATCTCTAAAGAAAGATTTCTCTAAAGTAAATTTGATAATCTGGCTTTCATTCAGAGCTCCTTTAGCCTTACTTTTTTCTTTTCTCTTTTTGGATATTTGGAGACACTTTTCTGACATGCAGAACAGAATAGTTCCAAAGCATAATTACATAGCCATTTTTTTACTCTGATCTACCACAGCATATTGGCCACAGTGCTCACCTGCCATCCTTTCCTTCTGAGAATCTACCTTACTCATTCCTGCAGCCCTAGCCACTCTCTTTAGGGGCCAATAACTTGAACTGCATCAGTTCCACTTATAATTCATGATGCTCAAATTTGTTTTTAAATAAACTTTTTAATTTACTTTTTAAAAGATATTTATTCGTTCATTCATTCATTCATTCATTCGAGAGAGAGAGAGAGAGAGAGTGCATGCACATGTGCAGGGGGAGCAGCAGAGGGAGAAGGAGAGAGAATCTCAGGCAGACTCCCTACTGTGTGCAGAGCCCAACATGGGTCTCGAGCTCAGGATCCTGACGTCATGACCTAAGCAGAAATCAAGAGTCAGATGCTTAACTGACTGAGCCACCCAGGTGCCCCAGATAAACTTTTTGTTTTAGAATAGTTTTAGATTTATAGAGAAGCTATGAGAATAATACAGAGTTCTCATATACTCCACACCTACTAGTTTCCCCCACTGTTATATTAGGATGGTATATTTGTCACAATTAATGAATCAACACTGATTCCTTATTATTAACAGAAGTCCCTATGTTATTCAGATTTCCTCAGTTTTTACTTAATGTCATTTCTCCATCCCAGAATCCCATATTACATTTAGTCATCATGTCTCCTCAGGCTCCTCTTGGATGTGACTTTCCCTGTGTTTGATGACCTTGACAGTTTTGAGGAGTACTTGTTCAGGTGTCTTATAAAATGTTCCTCAATTGGAATTTGTATGATGTTTTCTGATGATTAGACTGGAGTTATGAGTTTTTTAGAGGAAGATCATGGAGAAAAAGTACTATTTTCACCATAACATATCAAGGATATGAAAGGACAATATCTACTAAAAAAATGACTGATTACTGTTGATGTTGACTTTGATAATCTGGCTGAGGTGTTTGTCAGTCTTCCCCACCAGAACATTTCCTTTCTCTCCTTTCTATATGAAATTCTTTGAAAGGAAATCACTATGTGCAGTCCACAAGTCTGGAGCAAGAGTTATGCTCCACTTGTTTGAGAGAAAAGCATCTACACAAATTATTTGGAATTCTTCTGCATGGGCGATGTGTCTCTTCTCTCCTATTTATTTATTCATCACTTATATCAATATGGACTCATTTTATATGTTGATCGATAAATCCAATACTACTTCCATTAATTTTTTGCTCAAATTGTTCTAGCTTTGCCCATTGGGAGTACTTTCAGTTGGCCCCTGTGTGTCTCTTTTATAAACTCCATCATTCTGTGTTTTCTCTTTCTTTCTTCCTTCTTCCCTTTCTTCCTTTGAGTGCTTCCATACTTTCTGACACTACAAGTTGCTCCAAACTCATCTTCTATATTTCCTGATGCCATGCTCTAGTCTGCTCTGTCACTCTTCTCCAGATTCTGTGCACCATCTCATAGTGCTCAAGTTAGAAACACAAATCCTGCCATAATTAGTATGTTTTTGAATTAGTACAATGATTTGATATGACAGACTGCTCCATTAATCTTTAATGTTAATGAAACTGCATTTAGAGAAGATAAGGATTAGAGTCATTATGAATTATTTACTTATATAGCCAATTATGAACTGCATGAATGCTTGTATGTGCATGAATGGAGGGAAGAGAAGATAATGGAAAAAGAGAGACAAAAAGAAGAAATTTCTGTTTCACCTTAAATAGTCAGATGCCCACAAATATATACTTGCCTACTCCCTCCCTGAAAACTTCAACAAAGTGCTGGGTCCACTATCTCTACCCTGAGATCTGGTTGAACAGAAATTGAGGAAGGCCTCAGTTTCTCCAAAAACTGTATAAAATAAACATTCAAGAGTTGCAAAGAAATGACATATCAAAAAATAAGGCTATTATAAAAATATAGCATATCTTATCTGGTTTATTTAAAAACATCTAGTGTCAGGCCAGAGACTCTAGTTTGATGCATGATGTTTACAATGCATCAATGCAATGTACATTACAATTCCTTACTGGCTCTACCCCAATCCAAAACTTTCCCACTCTAATTTTCATAAAATGGTTAGTGATGATGGTGAATAAAGGAATTCTCACTATTATGAAATCTGATGATAACAAAAGTTAGAAGACTGGAATTGTTTTGGTGACTGATATATGTGGCAAATTAAGGAAATGTTAATTAACAAATTATATTGCAAGAAAAAGAAATAAGAGATTTTCTTAAATATTTTCATTTTCTAAGAAAACAGAATTATATTCAATATCGTGTCTCTGCTAGAAAGAGCCAATAAACTGACAATACCGACTAGTCTCAAAAGAAAAATGGTGAGCTCACTAACTATGGTCTGACAAACAAATGAGTTAGTTTCAACTCTTATAAAACCATAGACATTATTGTAAGCAGATATTTCCCTATATTTAATTAGTTTATAGAATTATTACCTCTGCCCAGTTAATGTTTTTAGTTTCTTGGGACTACATTTTGCAACTAACTGATACTGTCTGAATCATCAGGAAGCTCCTTATGCTTCAAACAAGATTATCTTGGCAGACAGAATCATAAAGCAACTTAATTCTGCTCACTATCACTTCAATTTTATTCACCTGAGATGATTTTTTTCCCTCTTTATGAAATCTCTAGCAATCTCACAACATTCTGTTTACTTTCAATATTACGAAGTCATATAACCCCTCTGAGGGGCAAAACAAAATTTCAAATCAGAAAGTTCACACTCCTGTATTAATCAAAACTTCCAATTTCATTCAAGTAACAAGTTTACCCTCTACACGTTGAATCATGTTCTGGGAGAAGATGTTACCAGCTTCCCCTCTCTTACTAAGTACTGGTTCAGATGCCCCTGAGGTTGGAGGGAAGAAAGAAGATTAGGGGAAAAGAAAAGTTCCTTCTTGATTGGTACTGTCTTAGCTGGCCTTAATGTTTTGAGTTAGGCTGATGTTTGAGGGCCATGCACTTCTTCTGGATGCTTTTGTGGGTTCTTGGACTCCTTGCTTCTCATTCACTGGAGATTTTTCATCTGCACTTTGCTTAAGGCCGGTAATATACTCTGCTTCAGCTCACCCTTACTCCCAGGCATCTAGCAGTTTGTCTCTAGCTACTTTCCTTTGAGGTTCTATCACTTCTTGCCCTAATAGACAGGGCCTAACATAACCACAATGGAGCATGAAAAATACTCATGCTTTCTTCCCACTCAAAAACTTGGAGTCCAGGCTTATCCCTTTGCCTGCCATCTCTTCTTCAGCTCTATCGTCATCAGTTAACTAGCACATCATTACCTTTCTCAATAAAAGTTTTTTGAGTTTGGGTTTCTCAATAAGAAGTTAGTCACCATTATACCATGACCTTCCATTTTCAGGGAACACATACTTATCAAGCTTTGTGAGTGATCCCTCTGTAGGCCCTTCCTCTTGATTTGCAAGGAAGAGATACCACACCTTCCTCTGATGGGTGAATAGGACCATGCCACAGCTCTTTCCAAAGAAACATATTAAAAACTGGTATCTCCAACAGCTCAACTCTTTCATACCCTCAATGTGGATGAGGATTTTATTATTTTTAAAAATTTTTTTTATTTACTCATTTGAGAGAGAAAGAGAACACAAGCAGGGGAGAAGCAGAGGGAAAGGGAGAAGCATACTCCCAGCTGAGCTGGGAGCTGACATGGGGCTGGATCCCAGGATCTAGAGATCATGACCTGAGCTGAAGGCAGATGCTTCACCATCTGAGCTACCAGGAGCCCCAGGATGAGGGTTTTTACAGTGTGAAATATTTTGATATAAATCCTTCTTGCAAGTTCTACTTGGTGGTCTGGCTCTCAATCACTTTGATTTTTAACATCTGACAACTTACTGTCTTAGCCAAAGTGACTATTTCAACATCTCTAAAACATACTTGCCTAAACTCATATATTCCATGAAATATTTAATGCTAATTTTCTTCAGCCACTATGGCTTATTGGGAATTTATATTCCTACAAATATTCAAAATAAATAGAACGTTAACTGGGATGTAAACTCAGACTTTTGTTTGAGTAGGTGTGGGAAGTAGGTAAAGTTTCAGGAGCTCATCAACATTTAAACTCTAGCTCTGTCCTTTAAATTCTCCTGTCTTATCTGTTGGTTGACCATGTTTCTCTTTAGGGATGGGTAGTTGTTCTCATATCATTTATTATATCCTACACTTGGTCTTGGTATAAATTCTATCTCTAATCTCATTCAAGGTCTCAGCTTCAATAAAACCTTTATCTTTTACAAATTTCAGTATAAAGAGACTTATTGTTTTGATTATTGTTTTTGCTGTAGGACTGTAAAAATTTATAATTTGAAATTCAAAGATAACCAATGGCTTTCTTACTCTGGCTGCATTTGCTTATTCTCTAAAGGCAGGGAAATATGAAAATATGAAAACAATATGAAAATATGGTTACTCACCATAGATTTAGGGAAGTAGCATAGTGGTTACAAGGTTGCCAAAGAGAAGAAATACTGATTAATATTTCAAATTAATTTAGGTGTTTCCTATAAGCTGACCTCAAATTTTAGAGGATATATATTATATAAATATATACATTACTAAGCCAACAGCCAAATAGATAATGTATTTTAATTTCCTGGTATCAAGTTGAAAGAAACTTCCTACTCAAGTTTGTAAGAATAAAGAAAAATTATTTCAGTTTATTGGCTCAACAATTAAAATTAAAGAACAGATTGGGATTTTTCAATGAGAAGATCTGGTATCAAATTCTGGTTTCACAATTTGCTGGCTATATACTCTTAAGCAAAGGACTTAATGTCTCTGAGACTAAGTTATTTCATCTATAAAATAGATATTATAAAAAAAGCAGTCCATAGTGTTTCTATGAATATTAAATTACTCTTCAGAATTATTATTATTACTATAAAAATACCAACATTTAAAGGAGATGATGTGGGGTGCCTGGGTGACTTAGTGGTTAAGCATCTGCCTTTGGCTCAGATCATAATCCTGGAGTTCCAGGATAGATCCCCATAGTGAGTTCCCTGATCAGCAGGGAGTCTGCTTCTCCCTCTGACCCTCAGCCCACTCATGTTCTTTCTCTTTCAAATAAATAAGTAAAGCTTAAAAAAATAAAATAAAGGAGATGAGGCTATCTTCCAAATTACACTATAAGAGTATATGTAGGAGGCATAGGAAATGTGCTGGAGGCTGGAGGGTTATGTTAATATATGTTATTTTAAATATAATAGTAAAATAGTATAATAGTAAATTACTTCTAATAAAATAGTAAACCTCAGATAGGTACTTGGAACAAAAGAAAGGGAGCACAAAATTTGGGGAGAGGTGAGTAGAGGTGTGTCCAGGACTTAGTTTCTATTCTGGTGGTAAGATACAAATGATGAAGCAGGCAGGTCAAATAAGACAACAACATCCTCCAGCCCTAGAAACTAAGGAAGTAGAGGGTGTGCATATACCACACTCTGGTTCAAGTGGCTCACTAATTCCTCATATCATTTAGAATGCTTTTGGCTACAAGTAACAGAAAGTTTCCATGCAACTGACTTGAACATGTGGAATTTATAATCTCAGAGGACAAGATGTGTGTGTTTGGGGAAAGGCAGATCATCTCCAGAGATGAGTAATACAACAGTGCAATGATTTAAACAAAGTTAACCATTCCAAGTCTATCAGCTGATAGCCTCAGCCACAACGGCGCCGCGGCGGGCATGCAGCTGTGCGTGGACGCCACGCAGCCGCTCTGGATGCTCTTCGGCCTGCACGGAGCCGTCACGCAGATCCGGATCCTCGGCTCCACTATCCTGGCAGAGCGGGGCATCCCATCACTCTCCTGCTCCCCTGCCTCAACGCCAACCTCACCCCGCGCCCTAGGCAGCCGCCTCTCTGACCCCTTGCTCAGCACGTGCAGCTCCGAACCACCGGGGAACTCTGCAGGCCTGACGGCCCCCAACTCCCCAGTGAGCCTGCCCGAGTCGCCAGTGACCCCAGGCACGGGACAGTGGAGCGATGAGTGCACCATTTGCTATGAGCACACAGTGGACACGGTCATCTACACGTGCGGCCACATGTGCCTCTGCTATGCCTGTGGCCTGCGCCGATTCAATCTTCTCCTATCCAAGAACTAACCAGGCCCGACCCTGCTTAGCTTCCGAGATACAAAAGTTGGATATTCGTCCTTTCTAATGGAGGCATAATATTCCATTGTATATATGTATCATATCTTCTTTATCCATTCATCTGTTGAAGGGCATCTTGGTTCTTTCCACAGTTTGGCAATTGTGGCCATTGCTGCTATGAACATTGGGGTACATGTGGCCCTTCTTTGTACTGCATCTGCTTCTTTGGGGTAAATACCCAGTAGTGCGATGGCAGGGCCATAGGGTAGCTCTATTTTTAATTTCTTGAGGAATCTCCACACTGTTTTCCAAAGTGGTTGCACCAGCTTGCAATCCACCAACAGTGTAAGAGGATGCCCCTTTCTCCACACCCTCTCCAACATCTGTTGTTTACTGTCCTGTTGATTTTGGCCATTCTCACTGGTGTAAGGTGGTATCTCAGTGTGGTTTTGATTTGGATCTCCCTGATGGCTAAAGATGATGAACATTTTTTCATGTGTCTGTGAGCCATTTGTATGTCCTGTTTTCTCTAGACATATTCTTTTAAATAAGAACAGAGCCTTAAATTTCTCATAAATGTTCCTTACATTCCACATGAATGTCATCCCCTGGAGTATAACATGGAATTCAGTATTGATGGGATTCCCTGGAGTTTCTTGTTAAGAAAACCATAAAATACAAATCTTAAGGATATATGTTGACTAAGGTAGTACTCTAGGATAAATTTCCATCAACATATATAAAAACATCATACTGCATCCATAACAGTTTTGACTGTGGGAAGAAGGTAAAAGAACAATGGGTCACTGGTAGGGTCACTGCCAGCTAGTGTTTTGTATAATTAGAAAAAGGCACCACTTCTTCTTGGGTGGCAACCCCATCTGAGTGCATGGAACCCAGCCTGCCCAAGACATGTGGCCCTGGTTCTGTTTCCTGTATCATTGTAGCGATACATTCTCATCATCTAGCTGCATTGAGGTCAGACTTTTATGAAGTCTGGGGCTTGTACCTATCTTTTTTACCCACATGGCTTATCTTAGAGCTACTTAGACTTCCTTTTCCTCTCAACCCACATATTCTCCTTGGGTTAATTCACTAACTCGCCCAGCTTCAAATCCCATGTATCCACCGAGGACTACTGATTTATATATCCAGCCAGCCCAGACCTCTCTCCTGGAATTCAGATTCACCTATCCAATTACTTCCTGATGGCTTCACTGGGGGATAGAAAAGTCGTTTTAATGATTTCATTATATTTTTCTATATTTTCTAAATTATCTAAAATGAGCATGTATTTCACAATAGTCATAAAAAATAATGTTATTAAAAGGTATAGAATATAGAATATAGTCATTGGTATTGTAATAGCACTGTATGGCGACAGATGGTAGCTACACTTGTGATGAGCACAGCATAGCGTATAGACTTGGAAATCACTATGTTGTATAGCTGAAACTAATGTAACGTGAGTATCAACCGCACTTGAATAAAAAAATAATATACTTCAAAAAGGAATGTGCTTATACTGGGGATATAATGTAGAACACTGTTAACACTAGTTAGCACTTCTGTATGGTATATTTAGAAGTTGTTGAGTATAGATCCTAAGAGTTCAAATCACACACACACACACAAACCCTACATTTTTTTTTTCTTTTGTATCTGTATCAGGTGATGGATACTAACTTAATGTGGTAACCATTTTCACAATATATGTATGTCAGGTCACTATGCTGTACACCTTAAATTTATACAGTGCTGTCTGTCAATTATATATCAATAAAACTGGAAAAAATTTTAAAACACAAAAAGAAAGAACTAAATGATTTAAGGTAATGTAATAAGAACTGTTCTGTCCCTTGCCACAAAAACAACATGTTATTAATTGAAAAATAAAATAACAAAAATGAGAAGATGCTAAGTTACTCTTTACTGTCTGGCTGTTCTAAGACAGTTACAGTGCTGAAGTGTTTATTCTGGCATTTAATCCCCTCTACAACTATAAAATGTGGGAATTATTATCTTCATGTAACAGAAGAAGAAACTGAGGCTAGGAGAAGCCATGGACACAGCTAACAAATTGTGGAGCTTGAATTGGAACCTAGAACTGTCTGGGTTCAAAAGCTTTGCTCATTCTAGTCTACATGTGCTTTCTCAGCAACAGTGCAGACTCAGTGGGGAAGAAAACAAAAACAAAATTTTAAAAAAATCTAAATTATGCATATTTTTCTAAAGTCTTTTACTTAAAGAACCTCATTTTTAGTATCCTTCTTTGCTTTTTATTTTCAAATGTTAGTCTTCTAAGCTCCTCCAAATATTTGACAAAATGAGCTGGATGACCACTTTATACTTCCTTGCTCTTTTAAGCAGCAGCCATAGACTATTAATCTTTACTCTTCAATCTGAAATTCTAGGACTATTATTTTTAACTTAAAAATAATCTATCCTGGGGTGCCTGGGTGGCTCAGTGGGTTAAAGCCTCTGCCTTCAGCTCAGGTCATGGTCTCAGGGTCCTGGGATTGAGCCCCAGGTCGGGCTCCCTGCTCGGTGAGGAGCTTGCTTCTCCCCTCTCTCTTCCTGCCTCTCTGCCTGCTTGTGATCTCTCTCTCTCTCTCTCTCTGTCAAATAAATAAATAAAATCTTTTTTAAAAAATCTATCCATTCAAATGCATGAATTACTTTCATGAAACTGTACTACTGATCAAGCAACTATAACCCCCTCTAACAGTTCAAAAATATTCACTCAGCATCTGCTTTATGTCAGGCACAGTGCAGGGGTGAGGTTACAAAGACAAAGCACATGTTCTTTGCCATGGAAGGGGGCACATAAGTGAATAATTGTGATATAACTCAGTAAGTGATTACATTGAGATAGGCCCTGAGGAAAAGACACCTTGATCCCTGGTGTTCAGTGAAACTTTTGTAGGAAATGGCAGCCAAGCCAAGTCCTGAAAGACAACCAAACTAAGGATGTACATTTGGGAGCCATCAGCGGACAGGCCACGAATAGATGAGATGGTCCAAAAAGGCTATGTGAATAGATAAGTCCAGCAGTTGAGGAAAGAGCTCTGGGAAGATAAAAAAATTGACGATGGCCAGGGAAATCAGGAACTATGAAGGAGGGATTAAAAAAGAGTAAAAGAGGTAGAAGAAGAATTGACAAAAAGAGATTTTTCCCAGAAACCATGAGAGTAGAAAATTCTAGGAAAGTAGGGAATAGCCAACAGTATCAAAGACAGCAAAGACATTTAATAACAAAACTGATAATTACTGTTCAGATTGGACATTATGACATTCTTGATGGTCTTTGCCAAAGATATTTTGGTCAGGAGGTACAGACAAGGGCAGATTACAGACAGTATAATGCAGAGCTCAAGAAGTAGACATAGCCTTTGTAGATTAACCTTTTAAGAAGATTGGTTGAAGGAAAGGAGAGGGAGGGGGCAATAAAGGGACAATGCAAGCTCAAGGGAGAGTTTTTTGGGTTTGAGAAATTTTACTTAAATTTATTTTTATCGATTTTGTAAAAAACAAACAAACAAACAAAGCAAATGATGAGAACAAGTTTGAAAATATAATCTCCAAAAAGGTAAGTGATTGAACAATGGCATGTGGAGAGCAAATGGTGGGGGCTGGCCTTGTATAGGAGTAGGGCTAGAGCCTTTGAAACTAGAATGCAAGGATGTATACAGGTACAATAGGTAAGTTTATAGATGAGAATGGGGGCAGCAAGTAGGAAGTAGGATAATACATGGAGAATGAGAAGTCTGAAGGTCAGGGACTAGGGAGGTAGCTGGAGGACTATGGAGGTTTGTGACAGTTGTCAAGAGGAGTGAGTGGAAGAACAAGGTTGACTCTGGGGAAAACTTCAGATGTATGAAGTAACAATCTCCAAAGTTCTGTGATTTATTTTTGTTTTTATTTTTTAGCAGTGTTCAATTGTCCCAGAGTAAGAGTGGAAGATTGTGGGAATGATCTGGAGCCAGTGGTGTACCTCAGAAAAAAGGCTGGTCTGAGCTGGGACACAAATGAGGCTAGATGGGGCTGATAACCAGCTATCAGGTGACTGTCCACAGGGAATTTAATCAAAAGCGAGGCACAAGGCATCTATGATACTCAAACTTTATCACAATAATCCCTCTCCTTAATCATTAAAGCCACCAGAAATCCCCCAAGGTCAGTCTTAACCAACTCTACGCATACATCAGAATCACTTTGGGAGCTTCTGAAAAATATTATATATAGATTCTAATGATAATCATCTGGGAGGAGGCCAAGGTAAAAGCATTTTTCAAAACATCCCAATGTTTCTAATGTATATCCGGAATTTGGAGCCAATGGTTTGGAGAGCTAGTCTTCAATTATCCCCGTCAAGGGCAAGCAGGGAGAGAATTGCAGGGTCTGGGAAGAACACAGATAACTGAATTCTATAGACATCCTCAAATCTCATTTTCACTAATGGCTTCAGCCTTTTTATTTTTTAACTAAGTGGTAATTAGTACCAAAAATTGACTATCATGATTTTCTTCCTTTATTTCTGTCACTCATGATAAGATAGAGGTGCTAATTAACAGTGAAATGGCCTGAAGGCAGACAAAAGGCAAGAGAAAAAAGGAAAAGAGAAAGCGTGTGGTCCCATAAATGGGATCTTCTTCATTGTAATAGCAGGGTTAACACGCATGTGGAACTCACAATGAGCCAGGTTCCATTCCTGAAATTCCACAAATAACTCAGTTCTCACAACAACTCTATGAGGCAGATTTTTTTACTGTGCTTGTCTTACAGCTGAGAGAACTGTAGCCCAAAGATGATATTGTACAAAGTCCTACTCCTCAACCTCCCTACTCCCCAACACTAGCCAGTGGTGGGGATGAAACTGTACCTGGGTTCTCTGATTCCACAGTCCTCCCTTTATTACTGCACATATGTGTTCAAGAAGTTAGTAAACTCAAAAAAGAGGAATATGTTTAAGAAAGGAAAAAGTGAAAGAATGATGTTCAGAAAGAACATGAGAAATGTTCAGTTATTGCTCAGAAAGTCTAAGAAATATATTTCTTAATGGATCTTGAGTGCTAATGTTTTTCTCGCCATATTGCTGATTCACAACATGGCCTTAGCACCTGAAGTAACACTTTAAAGAAATCACTTTTTCCAATGCAAAGCTAGTTTTTTAATTAAATATTTTAGTCTCCTGAAAGGTAACACAATTTACCTTAAAACTAAATTCCTGGGTGAAGTGGTTATAGATTATTGCCACTATCCTAAACATACCGGCTTAAATGAACAGAGTAAAAGTAATCTTTCCATACAGTTTTCCTCAATAATAAAAATCCCATCTCACCTACCTCATTTTTATTCATTGCACCTATCAGGTAACATAACCTTGATTTAATTAGGGTTTTATTAAACCTTCATCATGCAGTTAATTCTCTAACTCTCAAAATGTCAGAATCTACCATCTCATTTGTGAGTTGTCTAGTCAGTTCATTAGTGTTCACGTTGTGCTTTGCTTTCCTTCATGTTAATTAAATTACTTGTTGTATAAATTATTGCAGTTTGTCCCAGGTGATAGAGATCTGGCAAATGACAGAATGCTTATTAATATTTTTTTAACACTTAGGAGAAGAAAAACATTGATATTTTGTCCATGGTCCTCTCTTTCTCTTAAGTGGTCCTCAACCTTGAAGCACAACAGAATTGTCTGTAGAGTGAAAAAAAATACCGATGTCTGGGTCCTCCCTCCCTACTCCCCAACACAGAAATTCTGATATCATTGATTTGAGCATAATCCTGGGCATAAGGATTTCTAAGAGTTCTCTAGGTGATTCTAGTTTGTAACCTGGATTAGGAATCCATTGCTCAAGAGCTACTAAGACTGTAGGTAAAAGTAACAAATGAGACTAGGTATATCTTCCAAAGTCAACCACATTTTCTTTTTATACACCTGGGTCTGTCAAAAATCTCTGGGCCTGCCACCCAGAAGCTATAAGCTTTTTTTTTTTTAATGGGTATGGCCTTAGTATTTTATTTGTATTTGTTTCCCTCGAGTAATTGTACTGTTTACTTATACAATAACTCAACATTTGAATGACTTGAGTCACTGAGACATCATGTAAACCTAAATTCTTTAGGATTAGCTCATGTATGCTAGGATCTCTGAAGCATTTTGATTGGGAGATTTTGCTTATGGTCTAGTGGTTCAAAAGTCAGAGAAGCACACTGACAAGCAGACAGGCTGCCATGAGTGTTCTTGCCATGATGTGAGGTTATATACCTGTATTTATTTGATAGCACATATCCATTTTACTTATCATAAGTAACTGATTCAACAAGATTTTGAAGAGCAAAAATACAGTGTCTTTCCCTCAAACAATGACTAAACGACAGGCATGTGTTCCTTCTCTAGTTTCTACAATCCACCTTTAGGGAAATGACACAGTGTCCAGAAGACTGTTTACTGGTACTGACTATAAGGTCTTTTCACATTCAAATTACCATCCCTGCAAATCACCGCCCCCGGGACTTTAATAGTTGTGTGACCATCAACTAATCAGGTAACCCATCTGTACCTTAGTTTTCTCATCTGAGAATGGAATAATAGTAGTCCCTATTTTATAGGCTGCTATGGGTTAAGTAAATTAATGGGCGTAAAGTTCTTAAGACAGATTTGGACACATGGTTAGCACTTAATAAATGTCAAAGTAATACACTTTTCAAGGCCATCAATTTCATCCAAAAATTTAGTTGCCTCTACTTAAAGGAGAGCTCTAGAAAAGGGTGCAGAGCTGGCCCTGGTAGACACAAGGGGCAGGAGATTCAAAGACCCTTAGCAGGAGACCTTGGCCTTCTTCCTAATAATATTTAAGGGGATCAAAGGGGCATCTTCTCCACCTACTAGTCTTATTCCATTCCATTTCTTTTTATTACTTTTATTTATTTGTCAGAGAAAGAGAGATAGGCAGAGGGAGAAGTAGGCTCCCTGTTGAGCAAGGAGCCTGATGGAGGACCCTCGGCTCATGACGAGAGCCAAAGGCAGGCACCCAACTGACTGATCCATCCAGGCATCCCTTTTTTGTTTTTTACCCTATTCCATTTCTTAAAATCTGTTTACTTCACTCTTAAGAACTGTAAGCTCCACGAGAGCAAAGATAATATGTGTTGTATTCACCAACATAATTAGCCCAGGGTCTGGTGCTCAAGAAGTGAGCAACAAAATATTGGTTAATCTGGAAGTCCCAGGACAGGGGTAACATATTATCAGCTATTAACACTGAGGCTTAAATTAGACCATCCAGTTTAGTTCTGTCACCTAATAGTTTTGAATTGTGTACAGAAATTGTGATGGGGGCAAGGGAGACATAGGAGCAAGAATAACCCTGAGGGCTACATGGTGTCCCATCCACAGGACAAGCAGTTTTCCATAAAAACAAAAGATAGCATGGAGCTATAGGTCACCAAGGAGCAGCCAAAGGAGTAGAGACCCAAACAAAAGACTATAAATGCCCAGAGGGGGAAGGAAACCAAGACAGGAGAGTCTGGGAGAGGCACAGTGGAGAGATAGAGGTGAGATCAGTATGGCAGCTGTGGAGAAGCCAAAAGAGAAGAGTGTAGAAAACAAAAGAAAAATATATCATCAATTAACCAAAAGTTCATTAACTATGTTTTTTAGTCTGCCTAGGCCTCCATAACAAAATATCATAGACTAGGTGGCTTAACAACAGAAATTTATTTTCTCATAGTTCTGAAGGCTGGGAGCCCAAGATCAAGGTGTCAGCAGAGTTAATTTCTCCTGGGGTCTCTCTGTCTGATTTGGAGATGGCCACCTTTTCCCTGTGTCCTCACATGGCCTTTTCTCTCTGTGAGCACATTCCCAGTATCAATCTCTCATTTTGTAAAGACACCATCTCATTGGATTAAGCCCCCAGTCCACTAGGACCTCATTTAATTTAAATTATCTACTTAAATATCCTATCCTCCAAATACAGTCGCTTTGGGGGTTAAGGCTTCCAGGTATGGATTGGGGCAGGAACACAACTCAGCCCATAACACCAAAGTTTGCTGTACTCTGTCTATGTGGAAAAAAGCCCTAGAGAAGTAGTTCTCAAAGGGTGGTCTCCTGTCTAACAGCATCAGCATCACCTGGGAATTTGTTAGAAATATAAACTTTGGGGTCTTCCCCATATCTAATGAATCAGAAACTTGGGATGGAGCCCAACAACTTGTCTCAACAAAACTTCTAGATGATTCTGATGCAGACTAAAGCTTGAATATTACTGATCTAGAGTAAAAACACCTATTTAAAAGCATGGGTACAATGAAATTGGTCCTATATCCTAGTGAATGTGATGTGGTAGAAAAAGGTACTGAAAAAAAAATCTTCATAACCACCACGGAAGAGATGATATCATGCAATCTGTTTTATGTATGAGGAAACTTATGGGTTCAGTTCCATAACTGAGTTACCCAAGGCCATACATTATTGCACCACAGAGGCAGCAGAAGTCAGGTCTTCTGATTTAGTGCCAGGACAGTCAACGCTTCCTCACAATCTCTTCTGATACATCAACTTCTACAAATCACAATTAGTGGTCTCCTTAGGGCAGCTCTTTTAACAGTTTTGAGTGTGACCAAGCCCTACTTACACATCAATTATCAATCAAATGATTACCTTTTTTCAAATGAAAATTTCTATCTAGCCATGACTTTATGATCAAAATAGTAATTAATAAACAGAGCCCACAAGTCATTAAAATTGATTTAAGACTTCATGTTTATAGTTGAGTATTGGGTGCAGAGAAATTCGACTATATCCTTAGAACACTGTGAAAGAAATCAATGAACACAAATTTAGCACAACAAAGGTAGTATTAGAACTATGGAATGAATTTTGAAAAAGAAGAGAGGAGACAGGACACTTGAAGACTGTTAGCACTTTAAGAAGATGCATTTAAATCTTGTCCTTCTCTACTGGGAGAATCATTTGGCTTTGTTTTCTTCTGAGAAAATCTCCACCTCCATCAGTGGGCTCCAGGAAGTCTATGATATGCCAGAACTGAATTCAAACCCTGGGGAAATTAACATTTGGGGAAGCCAAACTTTGTCTTGAAAACTGGCAATGGTAAGAAAATTTGGGGGCAGCGCAAAACAGTAAAACCATTTCCTAACTGCTTCCAAGTCCTTCCCATATGACGCCTTTTTGGCATGCCAGGGGTTGTGCTGGCTACATTCATAAAATAAAACAAACTGTAAAATGCACTTCTGTGCCCAGAATTTTCATGTAGATTAAAATGCTCATCCCCTAAATTTCTGCCACTGACTTGCTGATTTACTTAGAGTAGGATAAATCATCTATTTTTACATCTGTCAGTTTTAATGTACTTTAAGGTGGTAATTATCAGCCTTTACTGCACATCTGAATCAAGTGAGGAGTTTTTAATAATCCAACTCCCAGGCTGCACCCCAGACTAATCAGTTCAGTTTCTGGAGTGAGCTTCAGGGCTTATTGGTACTTTGTAAACTTTCTAGGTGATTCCAGTGCACAGCCAAGTCTAGAACAACTGCTCAAAAGTAATATTTATTTCTCTTCATCTCTCTCACAACAATTTCAAAAAAGAAACAAGAAAGGAATTTAATCAACAAAGAAAAAATTAGAAAAATTCACCCTATAGAGAATACAAAGAAACAGTAGTAATTATATCATTTTCAGCCCTCAGCAGATTAAGGACTATGTCAAATCCCACTTCTTTGACTAGTACAGCCCTTACTGTTTTATTCTCTGGCAGCTGGATAGAATCTAATCTAGAAAAAAAAAAAAAGAGAGAAAAAGTATAGAAATCTTTTCATAAGAGGAATCTCCTAGCATAGGAGGAGGATCAATTATACCTTAAGAAGAAAACTGAATGGACTTCAATGTAGCTGGAAGGGTTTCCTACAGACATGCATTCTCATTTGGGTTCAAAGTCTTCATTGTTATCATTAATCAGTTTTGATCATTCCTAAAATACTGTTTTTTTCCAGGCCAGTCAATGAGAAACAAACTAAAATCCTGACTAGTTTTACTGTCTCATTCTTCTACATCCTCCTGAAGAAAGACCAGCCAATAAACTTTTCTGGGTATCTACTAGAAGCCATAGGCTGGGGAATAAAACCAGAGGCTATACTGGCTAAAAAAGTGGCATTTAACACGGGGCTTCACATCTGTTCTCTCTTTCATTCCCCCTAATGAGAGCTAATGACATAAACCATAAGAGCAAAGAGCACTGGAGCTGAGGGACAGTTATGAGACATGGAGGCTAAAAAACAAATGGAGATTGGGGCGCCTGGGTGGCTCAGTGGGTTAAAGCCTCTGCTTTCAGCTCAGGTCATGATCTCAGGGTCCTGGGATCAAGCCCCGCATCGGGCTCTCTGCTCAGCAGGGAGCCTGCTTCCTCCTCTCTCCCTGCCTGCCTCTCTGCCTACTTGTGATCTCTCTCTGTCAAATAAATAAATAAATTCTTAAAAAAAAACAAAAAACAAATGGAGAAATATCTGATGCTTTAGACCTTAGAGAGCTGAAATCTATGCTAGCAGAAGTGGAAACTAGGAAGCAATGTGATTTGTACCACAAATCAGGAATTGACAGTACTAGCTACCTCTAAAAAGAGGAATAAAATTAAGGCTGAAAATGCCAAAATTGGTTAAAAGAGTATTTAAGGAACAGCTTAACCAAAGATTAAAGGTTTACTCTCCAAAAGGGCAGTATTCTGAACTGGGGACACAGTACAGCTGACAGTGGGTGGGGTTACACAGTGAGAATAGGAATTAGGTAAAAGTGTACTAAATGGCAAGACCCCCTCCCAGCTCATATCCTCCATAGGCCTCCTACGCCACTGGGAGACTAGCCCCAGGTAGGAGAGTGGAAAATAGTTCTGGGGAAAGCTGACCAGCCCAAGTGAGAAGGATTGGGGGTTCCCAGTGAAAGGGGACCAGCAAGATCACTCAAACACTAGAGTCAAGCCCAACAGGCCACAAACCCTGACCTTGCATTTAGAACTTAACTGACAACTGGATAGCCTCACTCTTAAATATAACCAGACAGCCAAATCTTTATGATTTGGATGTTTGAAATACAAAGCAAATAAATAGGGGGAAGAAGGTGCTCAGATGAAATAGGAACAACACAAAGTAATTTAAAAAAAGTCTATTGTTAATATCTTAGAGACATAAGAGATTGCACTGATGAAGAACAGAAGGAAATACTGAGGACTAAAAACAAAATTTTAATAAAAAAATAAATGCAGAGAGAGTGCTTTTAAAAAAAAATGATAGTAGGAATGAAAACTTGACTAGTAGGGATGCAAAACAAAATTCCGAAACTCTCCGAGAAATAGAACAAAATCAAGAGAAGGAAAAAAAAAAGAAAGGATAACAACAACAACTAGACCCCATCCAAGTAATAAAAGTTCCAAAAAAATAAACAGACTGAAGGCAAATGCAAAAATTGTCCCACAAGAGGAATACGAATTTGCAGTTTATTTGCTACTCACAGTGGATTAATGTAGAGCCAAATCAAGATACAGCATTATAAAATTTCTGAATATTGGGTTCAAAGAGAAAATCCTAATGCTTTTCGGAAAAAGAAAAGAACAGGAAACATAAAAGCAGTGGTAATCATATTGACATCAGACTTCTCAGCAGCAACACTAGGAGCTGGAAGATAGTGGTGCTTGCCTTTAAGAACTAAGGGGGAAATATTCCCTTCCAGAGTTCTATACCTTGAAAAACTTTAATCAAGTGATGATCTAAAATATTTTATTACCATGTGCCCTTACTCAGGAAATAATCGAAGGATGTAGTACTACAAAATGGAACAATAGACCAAAAAAACCCCCAAAAACAAAACACAAGTGAGTAGAAAATTACATGGACTCAAGGAAATGGGGCATTCTAGAAGGGCAAAGGGAATCTCCAGAATGCTAGTGAAGTGGGGGGGCCAAACCTAGGATAGGCTGACCAAGAGACCAGTCCAGGTTGGAATAAGACAATAGAAGCCATGTCTCCAGGAAGGTGGAACCAAAAAAATATGATGAGGTTATTTTGGGAAGATGGGGGGCAGGAGAAGTGGTTAGAGGGAAACTGAAAGAAGTAAACCCTTATCTCCCAGAAAGGACAGTCAATAGAAAAAATCTAAAATGTAAAAATCAAGACATAGAAGTGTAAGCATAAAGTAATTGCAAAAAAGAAACAGCCAAGGCATTAAAGTGATTGCCTACTGGGGTGGAGGAGGAGATGGAAAGGGTGGGGGAGACAGAACACTTCTCTCTTACTGAGTACAGTTAGACTGACAGAAATTTTAGAAAATTCCTCTTCTACCTCAGACATCTCTGTTTCTTTGTCTTTGCAGAAGTGAGTTCAGTGGTGCACAAAATCATTCCTTGGCATTATCAGAGCAATCAGAAACAACCAATACATACTAAATATGATAGATTACTGTCAAAGAGGCACAGATAGGCAATATACTCTGTTTCAAAGTTAGATGGTATATTACTTTTTGGATAAGAAGCTAAGGGAGTAACCTTGAGAACAACACTGAGAAACTCTGTGCTCTAGACCCTATTTAACTAGCATGTGTTGTAACCTGGGGCAAATCATTCTTCTTGCTCAGAAACTAGAGTTCTAAAATAAGGATCATAATAATATTGACCCTGTTCACAGGAAGGTTGTTAGGATTAACTTAGAAATAATTATAAAATTTCTTTGCAAATATTGCATTAGATCAGAATACCTAACCCCAGGCAACATATCTGTGCAGTTGAAATGAAGTTGAAATATCTTTGACTGTCCATCATGGCCATAAAAGAGTATGGAATACAAACAAATTAGCAAATATTAAAGTTGCCCCTAATGAGTTCATTTGTATTAATGGATTACATTGCTCATGGCAGCTACACAAATCAACAAAATTTCATTTGAGTGTACCAGGTTAATGGCCAAATTCAGACAATTTTTAAAAAGATAGTTGACAGTTTTTGTCAAATAAATTAACATTAATTTTAGAAATTCAGATCTAGGAGTAGTGTATCAGACAGAGTTCTGGGAGAAAACACAGAATCCAAGTTGGGTGGTTTAAGGAACTTTCATTAAAATGTGGGCCAAGGTAAGGAACTGACCGAAGGTATTGATGCCTCTGGAAACTAGCCACAGAGGTATGATTATCACCCTTACACCTCAGGGGCAGGGGTAGTTAAGCTATGTCTGGAACTCAGGGAGAATGGAGCTATGGGAGAGTGTGTAGGAAGGAGCACAGTTGAAGAATCCAGCCTTTGCCAGATAAATCTGCTCAAAGTGGGAGAGAGAAGGGAAGATGTGGCCCAACTTCATTCTCCCACCACTTACCACATTTCATTCAGTATTTCTATTGGGTTGTAAAATCTTTGCTGATTCAGATCACAAAATCCTAATCCTGCTGCCTTTGCAAGACAATGAGTAGATCAGGTCTTAGAGAGTTGATGCACAATTAGGTATGTCTGGGAACTAAACACATATTCAAGCTAACAGCATAACTGGGCTAACTTTGAGAAGCAAATATATTAGTATTAAACATCAGTACTGACTCTAGTCATTGGATTCAGCAACACAAAATAGTTATTCTAGATAGGAAAATCTAGTTCTTGAGTTAAGATATTACTTGTAGTACCTCCCAACCTCCATTTTCCTACTGGTGCTTCCCACTGGTTGAACCCAAACAGAAGCCAGAGGTTCAGGGGATACAATTCATAGGTCAGGCTTTTAGGGCACAGAAGAGGCCTGAGGGGAGAGAGGATGTATCTGAGGGGTGGTTAACAGAGAATAACCAGTATAAATAAATTCAACTCCCAGAATTCTGAAAATACCCTATCAGGCCAGCTTTAAAAATAAGGTTTGTGTTCTGGTGTAGCCACTCTGGAAAACAGTATGGAGGTTCCTCAGAAAGTTGAAAGTAGAACTACCATACAACCCAGCAATTGTACTGCTAGGTATTTATCCAAAGCCTACAAAAAATGCTGATTTGAAGGGGCAGATGCAAATAGTGTTTATAGCAGTATTATCAACAATAGCCAAATTAGAGAAAGAGTTCAAATGTCAGGGCGCCTGGGTGGCTCAGTCGTTAAGTGCCTGTCTTTGGTTTGGGTTGTGATCTCAGGTCCTGGGATCGAGTCCCTTATCGGGCTCCCTACTCATCGGGAAGCCTACCTCACCCTCTCCCTCTCCCACTCCCCCTGCTTGTGTTCCCTCTCTCACCGTGTCTCTCTCTGTCAAATAAATAAATAGAATCTTTAAAAAGAAAAAAAAGTTCAAATCTCCATCAAGTGATGAATGGATAAAGAAGATATGGTGTACATACACATAAACAACACATACGCATACACAATGGACTATTACTTAGCCATCAAAAAGAATGAAATCAGGCCATTTACAATGACATAGATGGAGCTAGAGTGTATTATGCTAAGTTAAATAAGTCAGTCAGAGAAAGACAAATATCACATGATTTCACTCCTTTGTGGAATTTAAGAAAGAAAACAGATGAACAAAGGGGAAGGGAAGGAAAAATAAAATAAGATAAAAACAGAAAGGGAGGCAAACCATAAAAGACTTAACTACAGAGAACAAACTGAGGGTTGCTGGAGGGGAGATGGGTAGGGGGATGGGCTTTGCGGGTACTCAGTATTAAGGAGGGCACTTGTGATGAGCACTGGGTGTTACATGGCAGTGACAAATCACTACATTTTACTCCTGAAACCAATACTACATTATATGTTAACTAACTTGAATTTAAATAAAATAAAAAGACTGAAAAAAAAAAAAGGTTTGTGTCTTCCTTTTAACTCATTCATAGGCCATTGAAATAGTCTACTCTACATTATTCTTGGCAGTTAGCAACAAATTCTATATGACTTGGGTTTTGGTTAGGCATGTACTTTGATTAGGGATTGGTACGTGACTAAGTAACAGAAAAACCAATTCCAGTGACTTAAATAAGTGGGATTCACTCATGAGAAGTTTGGAGGCAGTAGGATGCTGGCATTGCTAGCACTCAAAGACATCAGGGCCAGACTCAGCTCTTCTCTGAGCTTCTACCTTATGCATTTCACATCAAAGTTGCAAGATAGCTGCTGCAGCTTCAGATATCAAGCCTTCAAAGAAGGAAAAAGACCTAATGGAACAGAAAGCAATACCTGCTCCATCTGTCTATTTTTACCAGGAGAACAAATGCTTTCCTATAAAACTCACCTAAATTCCACCTTTGTTTCATCGACCTCAACTTCAATACACTTCTAACTGCAAAAGAGGCTTAGTGAGCATAGATTTAGGTAAAATGTTCCTATACTTAATAAAATCTGCATTCTGACAGCAAGGAGGAAGTGGGGAGATATTTAATAGGAAACTAAAAGTATCTGCCACAGTTAAATATCATTTATGGATTTTATAATTTGTTACATTAGATATTCAAAAGAAGCCCATTAATACTGGTAACTCAAAAGAAGCTCATTAAAAACTCATTAAATATTAGATAAGAAAAAAGAAATGTCCATCTACTCTTTTGCTCCTCTAATGAATGAACCAAAGGGGTAGTGAGTCCATCATTTCAAAATTGTTATGAAATCAAACCCATTTCCTATAGAAGTTAGAAGAGAACAGATTTAAAATTTAAAATAACTCAAGAACCATGATTCTGTTGTTTTTAGGTTACTTTTTATTCCTGTATCTCAGTCATTGTTAGGGCTTATATTTAATACTGATATTTCTAATATATTTGCTTCTCAAAATTAACATAATTATGCTGTCATAAAATCTTATTTAGTGCCCAAATACACCCAATCTTACGTTAATTCTGTGAGACTGTGGTCTGCTGGTTGCCATGAAAAGGCAGCAGGACAAAATTTACAAATCTGAATTGGCAGAGGTTTTATTATAATTAAAAATATTGTGTAAGGTGTCCCTTGATATAGCATTTTGATCAGTTACAAAGGATAACATGCCATAGCCAAGAGATACTACACTCCAATTACTGCCTTATATCCAGTGATCCTCCTGCCTGTGATAAGGAATAGTTCCCAAATAATAGTCATTTAACAGAGTAGGGGGACACGGAAACCACATTTCAGACTTCCCTATGGAAGTAATCTATCCTACTTGTGCATCCCCAGTGTGATGTGTGAGCTTGAGGTGCTATCATTTCAGTGGTCTTTTAAATTTTTTTTTTATCATTATTTTATTCTGTATTACATTGCATTTATTATTCATGTGAGTCTTGGAACAAAGCTAATCTTCCTGCCACATCACCTTGTTTTCTATCACATTTTCTTTCTGACCACTTCTGCCCCAGAGCACTCTTGATGGAAGCATTTGTTACACAATCTGACTACAATGTAAACCTCGCCCTAAGAGCTTAAGTCAGCACTGACTTGCAAAGGGGAAAGAAAATCATATTTTAGAGTGAAAACTAAAATCTGGGGGCGCCTGGGTGGCTCAGTCGTTAAGCATCTGCCTTCAGCTCAGGTCATGATCCTGGAGTCCTGGGATCAAGCCCCGCATCAGGCTCCTTGCTCAGCAGGAAGCCTGCTTCTCCCGCTACCATTCCCTCTGCTTGTGTTCCCTCTCTCGCTGTGTTTCTCTCTGTCAAATAAATAAAATCTTAAAAAAAAAAAGACTAAAATCTAACAATTCTGACACACCCACAACACTGGCACAATAATGTTTCAAAGGTAGCCTCATGCAAAACACTGAGTGATATTCAGTTTAGTAATATTGTTCTGTGTTTTAGTTAATTAGTACTGTTGAACTGTAACAGAAAAAAAGATTTCATAATCATAGTAAGCCATAATAGACTATAGGCTATAATTCTTGTGATGTTTGAAAAATTAAAAGTTCAAAATGGGTTTATATGATAATGAAGGTCAGCCCTGCATTTATTATAGACATCTGAGTAGGACATGCCACTATTTTGCCCTTTTTTTCTTTATTATTTCCACTACTCTGCGGCAGAGAACATGGCTAGAGCTCTTGGCACCATTCTGGATCATGAGGAGGAAGTCACATCTTAGGAATGGCAGAGTAATTGACTGGAAGGAGTCTGGGTCCCAGGACCTTGAGGATCATTTCTGGATTTTATATTTGAAGATCTCTATGTGAAAGAGAAATAAGCTTCTATCTTGTTTAAGCTGTTCCTATTATGGGTCTTTAATATTCACAAATTGTTAACAGATAATAGCTCAAGTAATTACACTAACTTTGTCAAATACTGTGCTAAGCACTTTATTTGCACTATCATCTTTAATCTGCATAACACAACTATTATTTTACAAAAGGAAAAAATGAGAATTTGAGGAAGTTAACTAACTTATTTACAAGGTGATGCAACTGGTAAGTGGTAGAGATGGGACAGAAGCTCAGGCATCTGACTCCACCACCTATGCTTGAAATGCTAAACATGGTGGGAAATATCTTTGTGACTTTGAGTCATGGCCCCTTTATATAGTTCACCTATACCATTTCAAGCACTATTTTGTTTCAGTTTTTTATCCTTTCCTAGTTCCAAATACCCTACCTATTAAACTAATACTTTAATAGGTTACAATACTCTATGTTATCTAAGGTTAAGGAAGGGAGGCATGGCATTTATTTTGATAAAGCATATATATAATTGGCTTGTGCTGTGCAGCAAAAGACAATTAAATTTTCCTTACTGCTGTACAATGGGAAAAATAAGTAGAAGATGGAGAAAACATCTTGAAGAGTGATTCATTAAGGAGGGATATGGTCAGAGAACAATCTGTAGCCAATAATGTTCCAATACAATCCTCCACAACATAATACTTAAAGTACTTTATAGGTCAGAAGCTCAAGAAATAAAGAAAAAATAAGCTAAAAAATCAGAAAGAGAAGTGTCTTGACAAAAAAAAGTTAACCAGAACAAGCTTTGTTAGAATAAACCACAATATCTTTTTTTCTCCACTATTGTAATGAATTCATTACAGTAGTTAGCCTGGGATAAATTTTTTTTCAGCATCTTCCTAGATTTTTGACAAAAGTTTGAGAAATTTTCTGGTTTCCACCAAGGGCATGTTTTCATTTCATTCATTATTTTTAGTAAATAATTATTGGCCCCCTATGAAGTGCCAGGCACTGTGTTGGGCTCAAAGATGAGTATGAAAATAAAGAAAATATTGCCACTGCTCTACTCGGTTTCTGGAGAGAGACAAGGAGAACATACCATGGGCTGGGGGCCCAGAAAGGTTATGGCACAGAGGGGCTGGAACACAATGGGTTATTCTGGCTGGCTGAGAAATCTAAACACCATCCAATGTCATGGAGAGCCATTGAATGATTGTAGGCAGAGGATTAACAACAGTTTTGTTTTAAAACTCTAATTCCACACAGGAGCATGAAAGACAGATTAAATGAGGTTAGAATGGAGGCGTATATTCCAGTTAGGAAGCAAAACTATAATAATCCAGGAGAAAGATGATTAGGCTCCAAACCAAGGCAAATGAAATAGGATAAAAAGGGGACTGAATGCAGAGAGCTCTCATAGAGAAAACCAACAGGCTTAGCATTTGAAGAGATGAGAAAGGAGACTAGGGAGGGAGAGGAAGAAATCTATGAAGATTTTCAGATGTATGGCTTGCTGTATTGATTTTGATATTTTATAGGTAGCTGATGTAGAAGATACAGCACCTATGAACTGAGGCTGCAGAGAATTTTTTTCCTTGCCTCTGTCTTTTAGCAGCAGCTTAAACCTCTGTTTACTCATCTGTAAAATGATGGTAATTTTTTTTAGGATTTTATTTTGTTTTTATTTATTTATTTAAAAGATTTTATTTATTTATTTGACAGAGAGAGAGATCACAAGTAGGCAGAGAGGCAGGCAGAGAGAGAGGGGGAAGCAGGCTCCCCGCCAAGCAGAGAGCCCGATGCGGGGCTCAATCCCAGGACCCTGAGATCATGACCTGAGCTGAAGGCAGAGGCTTTAACCCACTGAGCCACCCAGGCGCCCCTTTTCTTAGGATTTTAAAATGAGAAGTAAATAAGATAATATAAGAAATGAGCAAACAAAATATGCCCTGGAACAAAATAGGACCTGTGCCAGTCAAGATTCAGTTCAGGAAAGAGAAACCACACAAGGTATATTAAACATAAACATATTTAGTAAAGGAAGCGCGATGTCTGCAAAATAATTACAAAGACTGAAGGAATGACTGACACAGCCAGTAGGCTCTCAGGTACACCACTGCAGTTAGAATCTGGAAGTCAGAGAGCTGGTATTGCTGCCACCCAGAAGTCAGGAGATTTCAACAGCTGTCAATGTCACAGGTGCTGTATCACCACCAAACTAATAAGCGGTAGAGAAATGTAAAGCCCAGTCACTGCATACATCTGCCAAGGGTCATGTGTCAACCACCACTGCACCTGGAGGGAGAATGGCTCTCCCTCCCTTTCGCCTCCCAAACACATGCAAGTGTGTTTGTTTGTCAGACGATCAACTGCATCTGGAATGCTACAGGTAATTCCCAGGTTTCCGGCTCTTCAAATACAAGTATAGGAGATAGTGGAACTGAAGAATGACCAACAAACAACACCTGGCTCAGTTTGAGAATGACTGGCATTAGTTCTTTAAATATTTGGTAAAATTCACTGTGGAAGCCATGTGGTCCTGGGCTTTTCTTTGTTGGGAGGCTTTTGATTACTGAGTTAAACACTTTATTCATTATTATGCTTTACTCAGATTTTCTATTTCTTCATGATTCAGTCATGATAGGTTGTATATATCTAGGAATTTATCCATTCTCCTAGGTTTTCCAGTTTGTTGGTATATAATTATTCCTAGTAGTCTCTCACTGATGCACTCGTATTTCTGTAGTTGTCTCCTCTTCCATTTCTAATTTTATTTATTTGAGTCCTCCCTTTTTTCTTCTTGGTAAATCTAGCAGAGGTTTGACAATTTTATTTATCTTTTCAAAATACCAACTGTTTTGTTAATCTTTGTTATTTTTTCTCTTTTTTTTAAAGATTTTTTTAAATTTATTTGACAGAGAAAGACACAGCGAGAGAGGGAACGCAAGCAGGAGAAGAGGGAGAGGGGGAAGCAGGCTCCCCGCTGAGCAGGGATTCCCGATGTGGGGCTCGATCCCAGAACCCTGGGATCATGACCTGAGCTTTACAGCTTTACAGCTTTACAATCTAGCAGAGGTTTGACAATTTTATTTATCTTTTCAAAATACCAACTGTTTTGTTAATCTTTGTTATTTTTTCTCTTTTTTTTTTTAAAGATTTTTTTAAATTTATTTGACAGAGAAAGACACAGCGAGAGAGGGAATGCAAGCAGGAGAAGAGGGAGAGGGGGAAGCAGGCTCCCCGCTGAGCAGGGATTCCCGATGTGGGGCTCGATCCCAGAACCCTGGGATCATGACCTGAGCTGAAGGCAGAGGCTTTAACCCACTGAGCCACCCAGGTGCCCCTCTCTTTTATTTACTTCTCTGATCTGTATTATCTCCTTCCTTCTGTTAACTTTGGGCTTAGTTTGTTCTTCTTTTTCTAGCTCCTTGAGGTATAAAGTTCAGTTATTGATTTGAGATTCTTCTTTTTTGTTAATATAGGCAATTATCATTATAAACTTCCCTCTTAGAAATGTTTTGGTAGCATCTCCTTAGTTTTGGTATTTTGTGTTTCTATTTGTTTCTATTTTCATTTGTTTATGATTTTTAAAAATTTCATTCTTCATTTCTCCTTTGACCCACTGGTTTTTCAGGAATGTATGGTTTAATTAATTAATTGATTAATTAATTTAAAGATTTTATTTATTTATTTGAGTGAGTGAGAAAGCATGAGAGACGGGAAGTTCAGAGGGAGAAGCAGACTCTCTGCTTAGCAGGGAGCCTGATGTGGGACTCGATTCTGAGACCCCAGGATCTTGACCTGAGGTGAAGGCAGTAGCTTAATCAACTGAGCCACCCATGTGCCCTAATTTAGACACATTAGTGAATCCTACATTTTTCTCCTGTTATTGATTTCTAGTTTCATACCATTACGGTCAGAAAAGGTACTTAGTATGACTTCAATCTTTTTAAATTTGCTAAAATTTGTTTTGTAACTTAATATGTGATTTATCCTAGAGAATATTCCATAGGCACTTGAGAAGAATGTGTATTCCGATGCTGTCACAGATGGAACGTTCTGTATATGTCTGTTAGGTCTATTTGTTCTAATATGTAGTTCAAATCCAATGTTTCTTTATTGCTTTTCTGTGTGGATGACCTGTTCATTGTTGAAACTAAGGCACTAAAGTCCTACTATTGTATTGTTGTCTACTCTTCCCTTTAGATCTGTTAGTATTTGCTTAATATATCTAGGATCTCACTGATGGGTACATATACATTTACAATTGTTTTATCTTCTTGGTGAATTGAACTCTTTATCATCATGTGATGAACTCTGTCTCCTGTTGATTTGACTAAAATTCTCTACTGCCTTTATATAAAGACAAGTATATGAGTTTAAGTATATAAATATAGCTACTCCCACTTTCTTTTGGTTTCCATTTGCATGGAATATCTTCTTCCATCCCTTCACTTTGAGCCTATGTGTATCATTAAAGCTGAATTGAGTTTCTTGTAGGAAGCATGCAGTTGGGTCTTGTTTTTAATTCATTCAGCCACTCTGTGCTTTTTGATTGCCAGAGCAATTAGGCAAGAAAAAAAAAAATAAAGGTATCCAATTCAGTAATAAAAAGTAAAATTATCCCTACTTACAGATATTATGATATTATATTTAGAAAATCCTAAAAACTCCACCAGAAAGTCATGAGAATTAAGAAACAAATTCAGTAAAGTTGCAAGGACTTAAGGACTTAAACTCAATATATAAAAGTCAGTTGCATTTCTATACACTAACAATGAAATATCTGAAAAAGAAATAAAGAAAATAATACCATTTACAATATTAGCAAAAACAATAAAATACTAAGAATGAAATTTAACTGAGGAAGTAAAAGATCTGCACACAGAAAACTATAAGACATTAATTAAAGAAATCAAAGAAGATACAAATAAATGGAAAAATATCCTTTGTTCGTGAGTCATTATGTGTGTGTGTGTGTGTGTGTGTGTGTAGTATTAACATAAAAACAGATATATAGACCAACGGAACAGAAGCAAGAGTTCAGAAATAAGTCCAAGCATATACAGTCAACTAGTATTTGACGAAGAAGACAAGAATATTCAATGGGAAAAAGATAGTTTCTTATATAAATGGTGTTGGGAAAACTGGATATCCACACTCAAAAGAATTAAAGTCGGTGGGAGAAACAGGTGAAGGTACTAAAAAGATACAAACTTCCAGTTGTAAGATAAATATGTTCTGGGGATGCAGTATTCAGCAATGTGACTACAGATAACAATTCTGTATTGCGGTATAGATTTACATAAAATCATTATGTTGTACACCTTAAACTAATACAATATTACCTGTCAGTTACATGTTAATAGAATTCAGGGTGGGGGGGTAAGCACATCAATTAACACACCACATGCACATGTATACACACACACACAAACAAAATAAAAGAAACTGGACCTCTCTCTTATACCACTCACAAAAATTAACTCAAAATGTATTAAGAATTTAAAGATAAGATCTGAAACTCTAAAGCTCCCAGAAGAAAATACAGGAACAAATCTTTGACATTGGTCCTGTCAATGATTTTTTGACACCAAAAATGACACCAAAAGCATAAGCAACAAAAACAAAGATAGACAACTGGGACTACATCAAACTAAGAAGCTTCTGTACAGCAAAAGAAACAATCAACAAAATGAAAAAGCTATGTATGGGATGGGAAGAGAATATTGACAAGTCCTTTACCTGAAAATGGGTTATATCTAAAATATATAAGGAACTCATACAAATCAGTAACAAACAAATAAATGATCCAATTTAAAAATGGGTGAAGGACCTAAATAGCCATTTTTTCAAAGAAGATATACAAATGGCCAACGGACACATGAAAAGCTGCTCAACATCAATAATCATCAGGGAAATGCAAATCAAAACCACAGTGATATATCACCTTACACCTGTTAGAATGGCTAGTATCACAAAGACAAGAGATAACAAATGCTGGTAAGGAAGTGGAGCAAAGGGACCCCTTGTGCACTGCTGGTAGGAATATAAATTGGTGAAATTTGAGGTTATTATGCTAAGTGAAGTAAATCAGACAGAGAGAGGGCAGCTGGGTGGCTCAGTGGATTAAAGCCTCTGCCTTCAGCTCAGGTCATGATCTCAGGGTCCTGGGATCGAGCCCCGCATTGGGCTCTCTGCTTGGCGAGGAGCCAGCTTCCACCTCTCTGCCTACTTGTGATCTCTCTCTCTCTCTCTCTGTCAAATAAATAAATAAAATCTTAAAAAAAAAAATCAGACAGAGAGAGACAAATATTGTATGATCTCATTTAATGTGGAATAAAAAAGCAAACTCAAAGAAACAGTAGATTGGTGATTGCCAGGGACTATAGGGTAGGGAAATGAGGAGATGTTCTTCAAAGGGTGCAAACTTTCAGTTATATGATGAATAAGTCCTGGGAAAGTAATGTACAGCATGGTGACTACAGTTAATAACACTATATTGTATACTTGAAATTTACTGAGTAGATCTTAAAACTTCTCACCGTAACAACAATAACAAAAAGATGGTAATTATGTGAGGTGAGAATGGGTTGACTATTATGGAAATCATTTTGCAATATATACACATATCAAAACTGCACATTGTACACCTTAAACTTACACAACGGTTATGTCCATTTTATCTCAATAAAGCTGGGAAAAAAGTGCTAACCAACAGTCAAACAATGAAAAGAACTGAAAATTTTTCATTAGCTTTATCCACATCATGTCATTGTTTACCTTGGCAGGTTAAGTATCAATGACAGAAGCAAAGTTAGGTTTCCATGTTGGGAGTGTTTGATATCGACTCCTTCAAGAAGCATAGCCATGGAGGAAAGAGATGGGACAGGGAGAAAAATTATGTTTTAAAAAAATAGCTCTACATCATAAAATGAAATACTAAGATGTTAATAAAGTTCTTTTGCTTTCCAACTATCTTTGGTAGCTATGCTTCTGTGTTACGTATTCTAAAAATACTTCCTTAAGTCTGGGATGATGATCACCCAACATTATCATGGCTATTCTGGATGGTATCATTTTCCTTCACTTTTTTCTTAGCTTGCATTTTTTTATAATGAGCATAAATTGTTTAAACAGAAGCAAGTGTCATTATCACCTAAAGAAAAATAAATTATCTTCATATCAAGGATGAGTTGGTACGTAAGGTCATTTTATACAAATTGTATTTTTGTTGATAAAGTCTAGGACAAGGAAACCCAGTTTCTTTGTTTCTTTTTTTTTTTTTAAAGATTTTATTTATTCATTTGACAGAGAGAAAGAGATCACAGATAGGCAAAGAGGCAGGCAGAGAGAGAGGGGGAAGCAGGCTTCCTGCTGAGCAGAGAGCCCAATGCAGGGCTTGATCCTAGGACCCTGAGATCATGATCTGAGCCGAAGGCAGAGGCTTTAATCCACTGAGCCACCCAAGCACCCTGGAGACAGGGTGAAACACCCTGGAGTTTCTATGTAGTTATCAAACTTTTTGCTGCACTCAGGGTTTTTAAAGGTAATTATGCTTGTGGACTATCTAAAGAGAAATACATCATGAAGGAGATTGGAAATTAACCCTAAAACTTATTCCACATGGCTAGAACCTTGCACTGAATACTAGCTTCACAATTTAAGATTCAGAATTTTGAGATGGAAGGAAATAAAGAGACCATAATTTAATGCTTTAAATTACAAATGGAAACTAAGCCCAGGAAGGACCTGGCTAAGACCACACGGAAGAATAAGAAGTCAAAAAAAAAAAAAAAGAATGAGAAGTCAGACCCTCGAGCTTCTGTCAGACTTCACACGTTAGGCCAAAGGGCTCATGAGTGATGCAGAGAATTTGGAGAGCCTCAGGAAGGGCCAAGGACTAGAAAACAGCTGTAGAATGAAGGGCTGGAGAATTTGGGATTATTTATATTGGAAAAGAAAAGAATGAAGAAATGCTTAATAATTTCCCAGTAAAAAAGAAATAATCTTTTTTTATCTCTCCTAGTGAAATAGATAATAAAGTTTTCTCCACACTTTGCTTACGCTGTTCTTTCCATTTAAAATAATGTTTTCCTTAAATATATAAATACATAGCTTTCCTTTACTTCCCACCTACCCAAATACAACCATTCCCCCTGCATCCCCTCCCCTCTCCCCCCCAACTCCCTACTCCATGCTGCCCAATGTCATTAGATGAGTCCCGCTCTTTCTGAGCCTTCCCCAGATGAAACTTTATCTTCTCAGGTCTCCTCCTTTAGCACTAGTGGCTGGGATGGGACCACAAAGACTGATACATGCATCGATGTTATGCCTAACTGTTTCACTAGAGTGTGTCTTTCTCTTTCTGAGAGATCTATCCCAATCCTTCAATCTGTAACCCTCCTGACTGATGTCATGGCCTAACAGAACACTGAACTTATGGTAGATAATAAATATTTGTAGAATTTAATTAGATCATGGTGTTGTAATTCATATTAAATATAAAATAAAGTTTTCTAATGGCAAATATTAACATTAAGTAGGATACAAACACTCTGCCCACTACTTAAAAAAAATAAAAGTGTTATCTATCCAGGAAATTTAAGGACCAGAAGCACAAGGTTGCACAGATGAACTGCAATCCTTTTTCAAGTTTGAACCTTACGATTCTGCCATTACCTACACTGAATTACAAAGTATGTTTACCTCAAATATACTTCATCAAGAGATAAATGCAGAGGTTTCAGCTCTCTGTAAGGCTGATTCAAACCACTGCAAAATCAAACTGGTGATTCACTCAATTGATGAGATATTTGTAATGACTTTCCATAACATATAAATAAAATAAATAAATCATCTGAATGACTGATTCAATGATATGATTAGAATGTTCTAGTTCTATCCCAGGAATGAGAACCACATGTGAAAGCCACCTTCACCTGCATTGTTCTAATGTTACAAAACATGATTGAACTGTAGATGTGTTCACTGCTTACGAATGGCTAATCTATTACCTCTAATATTTATAAAATGTAATTTTTTCACAAATTTTTCTATAGGCTATTTTTTTATATTTTCTTATTTCTACTCATCCATTTACTTAATTCAGTGATACACTAGAGAAGACAAGCTATCACTAAATAACCTTGGCAGATGTAAGGAAAAAAATCACTTATATTGCATTACTGCATATTTTAAATGATCATTCTTAAGGATCTTTACTATTGTCTTAACTAAAATCACTCTAATTTCATGCTTCCAAGGTTTTACTTTCACTATAAAACATATGTCTGGGCTTGCTCTTTTAATAGGATGTAAATCTATTAATATAATAAGCATGATATTTGGGATAATGAATTACCTGCTCTCCAATAGAGCTCACTAAAATGTTGCCTGTAAAATTGCCTTCCTGAGAGGCAGAACTCTTTAACAAATTAATGGGAGTCATGAATTGAGTTTGTGAAATTTGTAGCATTTCGTTTTAGTAATAGCTACGACTTTCCTATAGACAAAGATGGCATTTCATGCCCTCTGGGATGTTTCCATGTCTAATAATATTAAATATAATATAATTTTGGAATAAGTAGAGCTTTTAAATGTCATTTGAAATATGACACAGCTTAATGAAAGGAAACAACCAAATTGTCTTTGTCCCTTCAACATATTTCAGGCTTCTACTTTGCACAACTTAAGGTCACTTGAAAATAGCTATGCTCCACAGCAGGATTTGAGAGGTGGCCATGCTTGGAACAGAAGGTTCTCCCAACACAGAGATGTATCTACAGTGAAGCTAATGAAGCTGACCCTTCAGGGACCTTCTTTGCACAGTGATGTGAATGCCACAGCTGCTGGGTTAGAGTGCCCTAGAAGGGAGTGCAAGCCAGCTTCTAATCAGGAAACATTCCTATGTGCTCATTTCTGATAAGTTGCCTAAAGAGATCTCTGAATCTTCAAGCCTTCCATGATTTGTTGTGATTTATTTTCTCATTTTAACTAAGATCACTTTTGTAACTTCATATACTTTATCTGAGAAGGATTCCCAAATCTTGTTAATTTCAGGCACTATAAAATAGCAAGCAGGATTTATTTGCAAAGAAAATTTATTTTAACGAATCTTTTCAGCTGACATTTTCTGAGTTTCATTAGCTTCATCAAAGCCCCACTGTAATTGCTGTGAATGTAGGTATGCAAATAGTCTGCATAAATTATCACCGGGATATTGGCAGTTAAATCCCAATTGCCAAGGTGCCTGGGTGGCTCAGTCAGTTAAGGTTCTACCTTCGGCTCAGGTCATGATCCCAGGGTCCCAGGATCAAGCCCTGCATCGGGCTCCCTGCTCAGCAGGGAGCCTGCTTTTCCCTCTGTCCCTCCCCCCTGCTCATACACGCGCTCTCTCTCTCTCAAATAAATAAATAAAACGTTAAAAAAAAAATTGCCAAAGGCAACTAAGTTGCAGAGACAAATGAAATGCACTGGTGGACCAGTGCAACAAAAGTGACCTAGCAGGAGTAATTCCAACCTCACTACTAGGTAGGGTATTCTCACAGGGTCTGCATGAAGTTCTGAAGCATCAAGTAAAAGTCAGGGGGCACCCTAATGTTTATAACAGCAATGTCCACAAGAGCCAAACTATGGTAAGAGCAAAGATGTCCATTGATAGATGAATAGATAAAGAAGATGTGTGATACACACACACACACACACACACACACACACACACACACACAATGGAATACTACTCAGCCATCAGAGAGGATGAATACTTAACATTTACATCAACATGGATGGAACTAGAGGGTATTAAGCTGAGCGAAATAAGTCAGTTAGAGAAGACAATTATCATAAAGTTTTATTCATATGTGGAATATAAAAAACAGTCCAGAGGATCATAGGGGAAGGGAGGGAAAATGGAATGGAAAGAAATCAGAGAAACTATAAGAGACTTTTAAAAAAAGAAACAAACAGTGTTGCTGGAGGGGAGGGGAGTGGGGAATGGGTTAATTGGGTGATGGACATTAAGGAAGGTGCGTGATGTGACGAGCACTGAGTGTTACGTGCAACTGATGAATTAATGAACTCTACATCTAAAACTAATGATACACTACATGTTGGCTAATTGAATTTAAAAAAATAAATAAGTAAATAAATAAAAGGGTAAAAAGCATAATCTACCCTGAAATCTGTCAGCAAAAACTGAATTCAGTGATACAAACCAGTCTGAGAAAAAAGATGTCAAAGAACTGAATAACATCTATCATACTGACTCTATTCTGCTGAACTAAAGCATCACAATTTGAACATGGATCCACTTTTGATGTACTGATACTTGTCAATTATCCTGTAATAGGTGGGGTAAGAACACATAAACAGCACCCAATAAGGAAAAAAATTTCTCTTACTTTTAATTTCATGACTTACTAGCGTGTCTTGCACTGCAGTTAAGATGGAGTATGTTACTTTTAAAAATAATTTTAAAATAATTTCTATCATCTGCATGAAATAAACTTCCAATATTTAAAATAAATCAGTTTTCTAAGATTTTCCACAAAACCAAAGTCTGAAGATAATATCGCTGAAGAAAAAAATTACAATTGCTCAGTCTAATCCTTAAAAGGTACTGGTGGTGGGAGATTGTTGAGGGTGGGGACTGGAGAGCAAGAATAGGAAAAGGAGGGGAGAGTAGGAGATGGGAGATAAAGATCTATGTTAAATCTTTTTTTTTTTTAAAAGAGGAGAGCGATCACAAGAAGGCAGAAAGGGGAGAAAGCAGGCTCCCCGCCGAGCAGAGAGCCCGATGTGGGGCTTGATGCCAGGACTCTGAGATCATGACTGGAGCCAAAAGCAGAGGCTTTAACCCACTGAGCCATGCAGGCGCCCCAATCTATGTTAAATCTTGTGAGATTTTTTTTGTGAGAAATTGCCTTCTAGCCAATGCCTCAGGGCAGCAGTACTCCATATAAAGGCCATAGAACTTTGAGGGTCTCTGAGACACTTTCCGAATATTTAAAAACTCAGAGCTATTTTTATAATAATACTAAGACATTATTTGCCTTTTTCACTGTGTTGTTTTGCACCAATGGTGCAAAAGCAATAGTGGGTAGAACTCTTGGTGACTTAGCACAAAGCAAGGCAGTGACCCCAAACTGTAACTAGTAAAATGTACCAGTAAAAATCATTTTACTAGTATAATATACATTGTACTTCACTGCCACTCACTGGCAGGAAAAAAAAAAAAAACAACAGAAAAGTGTTTCACTTTAAATGTCTGTTATAAAGCAATAGGCAATACAAATTATCCATTTGTATAAATATCATCCTTTTACTATATATCTTTTTAATATTCTATTTGAATGGAATGGGAAGTATGCAAAAAACACTTTTACTGCGTACTGAACTATGATAACTCTCAAGAAAAAGCACTTGTAAGATTGAGTTGCGTGATGAACTAGCCATTTTTTTTGAGAGTATCATTTTACTTGAAGAACATGTTTACTTAGACTTGGGTATTTGGTAGACATTTTCTTAACAATGAGCCAAGTAAGACTATCACTTCAAGGAAAACAATTGACAGTTTTGTTGTCAATGATAAAATTCAAGCTTCAAAGTAAAAATTAGAATTTTAGATCAATTGTATCTGCCAGTATAAGCTTGACAGCTTTCCAATGCTCAAAGACTTCACTGATGACATAGTAGTGATATTAACAAATATATTTTATATTGTATGGTGAAATATGCCAGCATTTAAAAGATCTATACATCTCAGTGAATCAATATTACAAATGACCAATGTATCATGTTACAAAATCATACATGGGTAAAACAACCATTCAAAGTATAAGATAAACCAATAAATTTTAATATACCTTCAAGGTTCAACTACTTCCCAATAGAGCATCATAGAGAATTTAGCTAAATCTTCCCCACTGCCTACTTTTATAAATAAAGTTTTATTGGAACACAGCCAGGCCTATCTGTTACACACTGACTTGGGCTGCTTTAGGCTACATTAGCAAAAGCTAAATTTGTCACAGAAACTGTAATGGCATATGACCCCCCAAATTTAAAATAGGTACTATTGGCCATTTACACAGTAAGTTTGCTTACCCCCATATTAAGTTAACATTCTACCCTTCTTATAAGGACACCAGACATATGGATTAAGGGCCTCCCTACTGTAGTATGACCTCATCTTAAATCTTGATTACATCTGCAACAAACCTATTTCCAAATAAGGTCACATTCTCAGGTACTAGGGGTTAAGACTGCAACATATCTTTTTGAAAGATGTAACTGAACCCATGCATTCATAAATTTAAAAATTAGCTCTAAAAGAAAAAGTGAAATGGAAGAAAGAAGTATGAACAGAGAGGTTTGTGAACATGTGAGTAAAACTAAAAAAAAACCAAAAAACAAAAAACTGACTACATAGGACCATGAAGAAATATATAAATTGAGTGTTAAAGATAAAACTAAAATAGGAAAAAAATGAAATACAAGATAGGGTAGCTATCTAAACTATTTAGAAGAATAGAGTATCAAATAGTTTTAGACTTTCAGTCAAATATCTAGTTTAAGATTTTAAGAATAACCTCTGAGAGAATAGAAATTGAGAGTATATTACCCAGTAATTGAGAAAAAGTGTCATTAAAAAAAAATTGGGGCACCTGGGGGGCTCAGTGGGTTAAAGCCTCTGCCTTCAGTTCAGGTCATAATCTCAGGGTCCTGGGATCAAGCCCCACATCGGGCTCTCTGCTCGGCGGGGAGCCTGCTTTCTCCCCTCTCTGCCTGCTTGTGATCGCTCTCCTCTTTAAAAAAAAAAGGGGGATCCAGCCCCGCATCTGTCTCTCTGCTCAGCGGGGAGCCTGCTTCCCACCAACTCCCTGCCTGCCTTTCTGCCTACTTGTGATCTCTCTCTCTCTGTCAAATAAATAAAATCTTTTTTAAAATAAATAAATAAATAAAGCATTCCAGGGGCACCTAGGTGGCTCAGTCAGTTAAGTGTCTGCCTTCAGCTCAGGTCTTGATCCTGGAGTCCTGGGATCATGCCCGCATCAGGCTTTCTGATCAGCAAGGAGTTGGCTTCTCCCTCTGCCTCCCTTTCCTCCTTCTCCCTTCCCCTTCCTCTCCTCTCCCTGTGCTCATGCTCATGCTCTGGCTCCCTCCCTCTCTCAAATAAATAAATAAAATCGTTTTTAAAAAATCCAAAAGAAGTCAAGAAAGGAGAAAAAAACAAGTAACATTACACACACACACACACACACACACACGATTAAGGGATAGCAATAATTCCAAATATACCATAATCATATTAAATATTAAATGCACTACACTCTCCAGTTGAAAGGCAAAGACTGTGAACTAGACAAGAGGTGTTACAAGAGAAGCACCTAAAATATAAGGAGACAGAAACATCCAAAGTAAAAGGATAGAAGAATATAGAAGATTTTACTTGAAAATACAATTAATAAGCTTGATCTTATGAACATCCTACCAATGAGAACCTATATTCTCCAAAACTATCTATGAAACATTTTCATAAACTAGCCAATTAATAGACCACAAAGCAACTCTCAACACCTTAGAAGAATCAGTATGGATGTATTTTGAAAATTTGGAAGACAGACTTTTTTTTCTGGATGGAGAAAAACAGAGGTACCAAGGGTAACTGCTTAATATTGGTTTAAGAACTGAGCAAATGATTATGCCACGGAGACTGTGAATGTGGGACAGAATACAGGTATGTAGGTGGGAGTTGGGGTAGGGATATTAGAAATCCAAAATTCCATGTTGACCAAGTTCAACTGAACTTACTTGTTGGATATAAAAATGAAGATGCCAAGTAGGCACTTCTGGAAAGAAATCGAATTTGATATGTAGATTAGAAAATCATTAGCACAAAATGGTATTTTAACGACTGACCAGATGAAGTACCTAAAGAAGGTGTCTGTTGATAGGACTAAGACTAAACTAGGGAGAACTCCAAAACTTAGAGGTCAGGACAGCAGAAGAAAGGCAAAAGAGATTAAGAGGGAGTGGCCAGTGAAGTGCAAGTGCAAGGAAAACCAGTAGAGTGTAGTGTCCAAAACACCAAGATAAGCTCTCCAGAAGGAAGAAGTGATAAATGGGTCAGTTAGATAAGAAGAGGGTAGTTATTAGATTTGGCAGTGTGGAAACCATCCTTGTCCTAAATGAAATAACTCCATAGAGTGGTATGAAGGAAGTCCGTTTAGAATGGACTGGGTGGAGAATGTAAGGTAAGGAAGGTTAAGGAAGGAAGGTAAGGAAGTGTAATGGCAACATAGGAAACTCTTTTCAGGAGTTTATCTATGAAGAAAAGTAGAGAGATGAGGAGGGTAAGACAGGGATATAAAGTGAAGGGAGGGTTTTTTTTTAAAGTTTTTTTTTTAAGATTTTTTTAAAGATTTTTAAAAGATTTTTTAAAGATTTTTTTTAAGATTTTATTTATTTGACAGAGCACAAGCAGGGGGACTGGGTAAGGGAGAAGCAGCCCCCACACCGAGCAGGAAGCCCAATTTGGGGCTCAATCCCAGGGTCCTGGGATCATGATCTGAGCTGATGGCAGACGCTTAACCAACTGAGCCACCCAGGTGCCTAATGGAGGACTTTTTTTTAAGACAGGATATATGAAAGCATGCTCTTAAGTTGATGGGACTGATGTGATATATACAGGTATTGGTGATGATACAGGTAACAGGAGGTCATTGCAGGAGCAATGTCCTCAAGAAGCTGAGAGAAGATGGGGGCTCAGAGCTTCAGAGGAGTGCAGACTTCCTTGGGAGCAATGTTACCATAGTGATAAGTGGGGAGGCAAAGCAAGGGTACAAACGCAGATTGCTAGAAAGAAGATGAGGAAGTTCTTATTTTATTTCAATCATTTTCTCAAGGAGTTATAAGGTAAAGTTATAAGTTGCTAGTTGAAATATGGGAGGCAGTGATGTAGGAAATTTGAGGAAAGAAAAGAAGGTGTGAAATAGTTGTTTGAAAGTAGGAATTTGAACATGCCAGACTAGTAGGACTGCTAGGCAGTGTGGTGCACCCTCTAGAGTGTTGTAATCACAGATTGAATGTGAAACCAGTCAGCATGGTCTCATGCTTTTCTTTAGCAACAGTGAGCTGCTTGAGTCCAGGTATGGAATTAGTAAATAGTTGGGTTGAACCAGGGTTAGACTTATGCCTGACAGACAAGTACAGTGACAGGAGAGAGGGACAAAGGACTTAAAGGTGTTTGGAAGGGAATGACTACAACATTACATGGCCTTCAAATTCTTTCGCTTGCATATTCCCTAAGAAGAATTTTGAAAAACTATGTATCCTCCACATATTTTTTAAGGTAATAGATCTAAATTTCACATTGTAAGTTAAAATATGACATACTTTTTGACATATAATGCACTTTGACATATCACTTTTTAGAAAATGTAACTGTCAGAGGCCATTGGTAATGCTATAACAATACTACAGCATTTATAAACAAAAGCATTTGTTTCTCACAGTTACGGAAACTAGGAAGTCTAAGATCAAGGCATTGGTAGATCCAGGCTTTGGTAGATTCAGTGTTTGGTGAAAGCCCACTTACCTGGTTCAGGGATGGCCATCTACTTGATATGTCCTCACACAGAGGAAGGACTGGGGAGTGCTCTCTGGGTCTCTTTTATAAGAGCACGGATCCCACTCATTAAAGCTCCACCCTTATGACCTAATCACCTCTCAAAGGCCCCACCTTCTAATATCATTATACTGAGAACTAGGTTTCAGCTTACGAATTTTAAGAGGATGAAAACATTCAGGTTATAGCAGCAACCAATGAATTTTAGTACCATATAAATTTGGTGCTCACCATCATTAAAAATACATTTAAAAGTGCTTCCTAAATTGAAATTTCACATCATTTTCCTTCTACTTGAACTTATACTTACTCTCCCAGTATACTTATTCTCCCTAACAACTGAATTTTATGCCATATTTTTATACTCACAAGTTTTTATTTATCACCCTCACACATTTCTCTGCAACAAATATGTATATAAACTGAATTTTAATGTAATTTTTTAATCTTTGAGCACAAGGATCTAAGTGTTGAAATTTTTCTTCTAATTATCATAATTATTAATATACAATGAACTAAAATAATTTTCATATATTAACTTTTTACCAAAACATAAATATATTTTAAAATTTGGTAAATAACTATTAAACATAAAAAATAACATTTTTTGTTTTCTTTTTTTTTTTTATTAACATATAATGTATTATTTGCCCCAGGGTACATCAGGTTTACACAATTCACAGCACTCACCATAGCACATACCCTCCCCAATGTCCATAATCCAGCCACCCTATCCCTCCCCTCCTCCGCCCAGCAATTCTCAGTTTGTTTCATGAGATAAAGAATCTCTTATGGTTTGTCTCCCTCCTGATCCCATCTATAATGGAATACTATGCAGCCATCAAAAGATGAAATCTTGCCATTTGCAACCACGTGGACGGAACTAGAAGGTATGCTAGCGAAATAAGTCGATCAGAGAAAGATGATTATCATATGATCTCTCTGATACGAGGAATTTGAGAGGCAGGGTCGGAGGTTGTGGGGGGTAGGGAAGGGAAAAAACACCATTTTATTGAAAGTTCTTCTCTTAAGGTAAATGAGGATACTTTTTGCCAATTAATTATTTCATCCATAGGCAAATATTACTTATTTTTAGATTAAATAATAGAAAACATGGGCCATTTATTATATTTTTATTTCTTATTATTATACATAGGTACTGAGAAACTTTTTTCTCATAACTAAGTAGCTAGAATGGGAAGAGGTTATAGCAATGTCACTCATCTCTTTGAACCTCTTCTGGGTTGAAAAGCAAAAAAAAAAAAAAAAGTCATACAAAGATCTTTTATGAGAAACATAATAGTCTATCATCTGACAACTCAATTAACTGAAAGTAAAGAATTGGAATTCCCCAAACTTGCAAAGGGGTTTGTTATCTGGTAATTAGAAGCATTTTTTTTCTCTTCAATTTCTGGAAGTATACCAAAAAAGCTTTACCAAGGTTTATCTGAATTTAAATTATACTTGCTACTCTTTTACTTAGAGGCACTTTGTTTAATTCAAAATACTCAGAAAGAAATTTAGAAAAGTGAATATTATTAATTTCACTGCACCTTGGTCAATGCAGTATGTTTGATGAAATACTATTTAATTATGCTTTTCTCATTAAACTTATTTTGATGTAACTGTAATCTCACATGCAGTTGTACAAAAGAATACAAGGAGTTCCCCTATTTTCTTTATTTGATTTTCCTCCTGTAATCACATGTTTTTAATATATTTTTATTGGTACATCCAAGCTGCCGATCTAGCTTATTCAGTATACAAATAAAGTCTTTCACACAATCCACCTGACAAAGAGAGCACTCAATGTCAAATTAAGCAGCAATATCAGAATTAGTTGCTTTCAGAAAGAGGTTGACTTCACTTTAAAATCATGCCATATATGTATCTTTAGGATATTAAAATATTGAGAAAAAATTGCAGAATACGTTTTGTCAACTAGATTACTTGCTTCTACAGATAAGGTTTATTTTTATTTTTTATTTTTATTTTTTTTTGAAGATTTTATTTATTTATTTGACAGAGAGAGAGAGAGAGATTACAAGTAGTCAGAGAGGGGGTGGTGGAGGGTAAGCAGGCTCCCCGCTGAGCAGAGAGCCCGATTCGGGGCTCGATCCCAGGACCCTGAGATCATGACCTGAGCCGAAGGCAGAGGCTTTAACCCACTGAGCCACCCAGGTGCCCCAGATAAGGTTTAAATGATGTAGAATTAATATAATTATTTCATAATCATTTTCCAATCAGCTATAATTAAAACAAGACCATAATATTGTTTCTTGATACTTATTTTGTAATAATGCAGTGTAATGACTACCTGAAAAGGTAAGTTTTTTACGACACGAGGAATGTGATAAAAACACATAGCCCGGCTTTGGTAAGTAAACTGTATGGTGTCAAGCTTTGTTTTTTATCCTTTTGGAGTGTTTAAAAGAAAATTAATATAAAATCAGAAATAACTATTAATTTTGTTAGACATAGTGATCTAAAATATAAATATAGAATTTTCTTCTTAATTTATTAAAGAAAAATAGATACATATTACTAAAATCTCACCAGTCCAGCAGTCAACATAGAATATTATTTTTTGTTAATAGGAGGTAGAAATTATCGAACATTTTATAAGATGAAATAAGATGGATATTAACAGTAATTAGAACATATATTTCATGATTTAGTAAAAAAAGTTATTTTTGTCTTATATTAAAAAGTGAATATGGACTTATATCAGAATTTTTTTTACAGTAAATAATTTGAAGAATCAGTAGTCTTGAAAAGCATTCCACCGATATTTATAAGAATCAACATCATGAACCTATTCTCCTTGGGCAGTTCAAAGGTTCTTTTTGTTTCAGCTAATAAAAAGTCCCAGAAATGAGAGAAAAGAGTAGCTTTACAGGGGAGAGATCTGACAAACACTATCTGAGCCAAGTGATCAGGTTGACATCAATAGTGGTAAATCATGTTGATTGTTTGTACCCTGGACATGAAGTGTTGAAAATGACGCTTTACCCCTTCAGCCTTCCTCCCCAAAGCCCATAATTTCAGTCTAATTATGAGAAAAACATCAGACAAATACCAACTAAGACACATTCTACAAAATAGCTGACCAGTCTTCTCAAAACTGTCAAGACATCAAAACCAAGAAGGTTGGAGAAGCTGTGATAGCCAAGAAGAGAGACTAAGAAGACATGATGATTAAATGTAATGCGGGATCCAGGAACAGAAAAAGAATATTAGGTAAAACTAAGAAAATATGAATAAAATATGAGTTTTAGTTAATAATATTGCAACAGCATTGGTTCACTAATTATAAAAATAATCCATAATAATGTAAGATGTTAATAACAGGGAACCTGGGTGTGGAGTATATGAGAATTCTATACTGTCTTTGCAATTTTTCTGTAAATTTGAAATTGTTCTAAAATTTAAAAACCTTAGTTCTTGAATACCTAAGGCAAAAAATTTAAGTATATAATGTTTTTTTTTTTTTTAATTTTTAGAACTTTTTCCCCTTGCTTTGTTCTCATACAATTTTCCTTCCAGACAGATAACAGACCTGAGGTAAAAGAGGCCGAATCATTAAACAAAAATTGTTAATGCCACCAATCCATTTCTATCCAATTCTGAATTCTGAACATCCCAACGTGGCACGTTGTTTATACTTATACTGTTTATAAGATCATGTTTTCCCTTGGGGCACCTGGGTGGCTCAGTGGGTTAAAGCATCTGCCTTCGGCCTGGGTCATGATCTCAGGGTCCTGGGATCGAGCCCCACATCAGGCTCTCTGCTCAGCAGGGAGTCTGCTTCCCCCTCTCTGCCTGCCTCTCTGCCTACTCGTGATCTCTCTCTGTGTGTCAAATAAATAAATAAAATATTAAAAAAAAAAGATCATGTTTCCCCTTAACCAAAATACACAGAAGACAGGGAAACCAGGAAAATCTTAAGTGTTTTAACTATTTTTTTAGCTTTCCCAAAATTAATATTTTGATTTACTATTTTATTCGGCACTCTGAGGTTTTACAGTCCAGTTGAGCACACCATAGTAAAATTTGGGATTAGTAAGGTATATGCCCTTCTCATGTGTAGCAGGAAAAGAAGTATTATAAATGCTTGTGAGTTCTCAGATCAATTTAAGAAAAATAATTGATGTGTCGATTGAGGGTTTTCTTAAAACTATCTCTGAACAAGTCCTCCCTTGGAAAGTCTTCCTGTACCTTATGGCCACCTAGTTTGAAGACCACTTGAATGATGAACTGAAGAATCTCAGATGGGTAATGAGGGAAATGAGGACAAGAGGGGGATGATCAATTGTGAAAACCAGTAGAGTCACTGGTTTAGAAGTTTTGACAGAATCCAAGCGGAATTCCTGGCAGGTAGGAAAAGAAAAACAAATAAAATGAGCAAGATGACGGGAAACCAAATTTGTTTTTAAAAAAGAGAGAGGGGGCGCCTGGGTGGCTCAGTCGTTAAGCGTCTGCCTTCGGCTCGGGTTGTGAGATCCCTCAGAGAGGCTCGATCCCTCAGAGCCCTGGGATTGAGTCCTGGGATCAAGCCCCGCAAAGGGCTCCTTGCTCTGCAGGAAGCCTGCTTCTCCCGCTACCATTCCCTCTGCTTGTGTTCCCTCTCTCGCTGTGTTTCTCTCTGTCAAATAAATAAAATCTTTTAAAAAAATAATAAGTAAAAAAGAGAGAGAGAGAATACAAGAAAAATCAAGCCAGGAGTATTTGCATGCTATTCAGGTGGGGAAAAGTACCAGGACCAGCAGCATGTTCTGGAAAGTCTGTTTTCTCATCATGCATGCCCATAATGACCAAGTCCATTTCTGCTCAAGTCTCTCTTGTTCATGACTGTGTACAAGTTCCTGGCACATGGGAAATGCAAAGTAATTATTTGACAATTA